>JADAXU010000131.1:5132500-5732500 GCA_018340775.1 Taxus wallichiana var. yunnanensis
TGGACCATTACTAACGGGAAACTAAATCTATCATAAAGTTTGATCGATAACTCATAATTGAGTGAAGTTTTTATTAAAGTGTTTGATTTTTCATGCTCTTTCCATTGGTGTCATTTAATTTGTAAAACAAACTACTTTATAAAGTGCCAACATTTAGGGGGTGTTGTACTCATATATGGACACATTTTTGGATGAGCTCCTGACGTCCTAAATTTTTGGGGTGTTACATTCTTGCATTTATCATGGATTATGAGAATGAGATGTTTTTCTCTAAAGTGTGTGGACTTCAAGAGGACATAATAAAGTTTGTAGAAGAAAACAGATCACTTAAGAAGTAAAACTCACTTCTACATACCCTCATTCACAAAAATATGACCTCATTCACTCTATGAATAAAACACTTGCTCACTTACAACATCATCCTCATATTGTGGACTCTTATTTCCATGCTCCTAGTCCACTTGTAGTTCATTTGCTCCTACACCCACTGACCTTGATTTGTCAGTTTATGAGCCTACTTCTTCTTCTGATGCTCATGAGCCTATCACGCTTGTTACTGCATGTTCTACCGCATTTGTGCCTATTGCAGTAACACATTTTATGTATCCCATACGCTCACATACATAACTCTTTTGAGAAGCATACCACTGCATTCAACTCTCGTATTCTCCATTCTATAGGTTTCACTAGCGAAGGTATTATTAGATATTCATAGAGTATTACTTCCCTATACATCCTGTTAAGTGGCATTCTCACCACAACATTGGTTTTGAACACGCACTTCTTTGGGATCACACATTAATAGAGATCCTATTTTTGTACACTCGACTCTTTCGAGGATCATGAGCTACACATGAGTTCTACACCTTTATTCGGGCTTGAGAAACTTGATATTTTAGTTGTCCGACATGATCAAACCGACACACATGCAAGAATCCATTGTGCATTTTACACTTTGAATCATATGTAGACATATTCTTCATCCATTTGTGTTGATTTGGGGTAGATTTATGATGACTTGTGGCAATAACATAAGCATTCATTGAAAGGAATATAAAGGCATGACTCCTCCACCATTGATTCTTGCTCCACTCTCTATACCATCTACATTGTAATGCTCCTTGTGTTGAGCAATTTTATTTTTTAGGTGCAATATACCTATCTTATTTGTTGAGAGCTTGTGTATATGCATTTTTGACAATTTTTGGCTTGTTGTGAGTCTCTCTTGTGGGGGATCTATTATGGTGAATCCCAGTATTAGTTTTTAGTGTTTGAGTAGTTGTTTTGATAACTCATATAGATTTGTAGCATCACTCCACCCAACAATATGGGATGGTGTGGTGCTGATCCTACTTCTTCGAGGTCTTATGTCCTTTCCTTGTTTCCTTGGTACATTCTTGGATCGTGGTACTTCTATTTCTTTATATCTTGTGTCCTTGCCTTGTTGCCTTGGTGTTTGTTCTTGGATCACAAAAACCTATTTGTAACAATTGATCAAATTATTTTGTTTTTGCACTTTCGACATCATTGCATTGACAATATTCTTGTGTTGAGCTATTTTGTCGCAACCCGGTGTCGCTTGTTTTTGAGTTTTGTGATTGAGCGTGGATTTAGACTAGAGTACACACTGGATCTTGTGTGATTTATGTCATTATAGATATTTATTTTTAAATAAGTAAATGATTTTACTATACAAATTCACTCCCCTCTTAGCATAAGTGTGTGTTCATCAATTAGTATCGAGCGGGTTCCTTTAAAAATAGTATAAGCTGTTAGAGGGTAGATCTTAAGAGCGCACATGGCTAGTCAAGAAGGTTTTTCTCCATTCGAGAGATCCATTGTTTTATGGATAAAACTATGCATTCTAGAGCATAAGAATGCAAACTTATCTAATGTCTCTTGGCTTTGATATTTGGAAATCATTTTTGAATGGTTATGCAACTCCATCAACTCCCCTAATGGATACATATAGAAGAAGGCTAGTGAAAACAATGCAAAAACTATGAATGTAATATTATGTGGTCTATCCGAATCAAAGTTTTTCAAGGTGATGTAGTGTAAATTAGAGAAGAAATCTAGGAAAACTCAAGAACATCTATGAAGGAGATGAAAAAGTGAAGAAAGCCAAGCTTCAAACTCATAGAAGACAATTTGAGAGTTTGAAAATGAAAGATGAAGAAAACATTGCAGCCTATCTTTTGCATGTGGATGAAATCATCAACACCATCAGAGGTCTTGGAGAAAAATTTGAAGATGCAATGATTGTGCAAAAGGTGTTAAGGTCCCTTCCCTTGAGGTTTGATGCCAAAGTTTCCGCCATTGAAGAAATGAAAGATCTAGATACTCTAACAATGGATGGATTGCATGGGATTCTAAAGACATGAAATGAGAACAAAAAGGAGAAATCATCTAAGCGTGAGGCAACCTTCAAAGCCTCAAATAAGGTGAAGAATGAAGAGCTTGAATCAAGCTATAACAACAATAATGAATCAGATGCAGAGGAAGCTCATTTTGTTAGAAAGCTTAAGAAAGGATCAAGAAAATACAAAGGTAAGCTACCCTTCAAATGTTTTAACTATGGAAAAAGAGGAAAATTTACTTATAAGCGTCCATAAATAGAAAATTATAACAATGATGATGAATAATATCATAAAAATAAGAAATGGAGTAGACACCATCAATATAAAAAGAGCTACAAACAAGGAAAACCTAAGAAAAGGAAGAACATTCATAAGCACAAGAAAAACCTCTATTCCAAAGAGGAAAGTAGCTCATCTGAGGAGAGCGATGAAAGTATCTCCGATAATGATGGAGAAGAAATTATATTCATGGAAATAGAATCAAATGGGGATATCTTGGAAAGTGAAGACAAAAGAAAAGAAGAGAAGGATTCAAAAGAGGAAGAGAATGTTGAAGTAGATGGGGAAGTGGATCTAGAAGAAGAACTCATTTGTGCCCTAAATGAGATCAAGAAGCTTAAGAAAGGAATCTAAAACAAAAGTTACAGATTCAAAAATATGAAGAAGAGGATTGTGATTTAAAAGAAAAAATCATTAACCTAAAGATTCAACTTGAAGAGGCAAAAATAATAGAGGAAGAAGTGAGAATCCAATTGAAAACAAAAGAAGAAAATTGTGAGAGGCTAGAGTCTGAAATTGTTTCCTTAAGGAAGGAACTAGAGAAAATAACTACTAAGTTGAACAAAAGCCTCAGGTTTGAAAAGAGTATTAAAATCTTAAATGATATTATCAATAACCAGAGATCACCATTTATCAAGACTGGTCTTGGGTATAAAGAAGATCAGATGACTACCAAAGAAGATCCCAAAGTGCCACCAAAGAAGGAAAATGAAGAAAAGCCAAAAATCTATGCAGATGCTCTCAAAAGTCCCTTCAAGAATGAAAGTAGTAAGATGAAGGAGAATCATGTTCCACAGAATACCAACATTCCTCCCAAAGGCAACAAGGATAAAATAAAAATATATTTTTTCCCCAAGGCAACATCATATGACCAGGTTTCAAAACTCTTTCTTTGGTTATTGTTTTTCATGTAATCACTTTGGTCATAAAGCAATAGATTGTAGGACTTGTGCAAGATTTTTTGGTTAGAATAAGAACATAAGTTCTTATGGGTTATCAAATAGAAACTATAACTCATTTCCCCTTTATCATATTACAATGATAGTGTATGTTATAAGTGCAAAAACTATGGTCATATAGCTTGTTTTTGTAGAAGTGGCTTTATAGAATTTCCCAGACAGAATAAGAAAGTGGATGCCCTTGTTAAACAAAAAGAAAAATCTATGAATGTTTGGGAAAGGAAACAAGAGAAAGATAATCGGAAGAAGGAAAAATCTATGCTTGTACAAATTTCCTTACATGCTCAAAATGAATAAAATCAATGGTACATTGATAGTGGTTGCTCAAGCCACATGACAGGGGATAAAAGCAAGTTTATCTCTTTAAGAAGGAAATAAATAGAAGCACTATAAAGTTTGGAGATAATGCTACAACAAGGATAATTGGAAGAGGTACTCTTAATATTGATAATGGAAAGACAAAAACAGAGAATGTATTGTATGTTGAAGGTTTAAAACATAATATTCTTAGTGTTAGTCAAATGTGTGATCAAGGATACAAAGGCACCATCTAGATCTATCTAGAAGAACCATTCAAAAAATAAAATTCTTGGTGAAATTTTTTTGGAGTGCAGACTAGAAGAATATTAAAAGCTGCATCGTAACATGCAAACCTATCCTTAATGTCTAGAATAGAGCCTAATGACTTTATAGAAGCTAGAAAATAAAAGTATTGGATTGATGTTATGGAACAAGAGATAAATAAGATTGAAAATAATGATACTTGGGAATTCGTCCCAAGACCAAAAGACAAAAATGTGATTGGCACCAAGTGGGTTTTTAGGAATAAGCTGAATGAAGATGGCCAAGTGGTAAGAAATAAAGCAAGATTAGTTTGTAAGGGGTATTCTCAAGTTGAAGGTATTGATTTTGAAGATTTTTTTCTCTGTTGCAATTATAAAAGATATTAGAATGTTTTTGGCATATGCCTACTTTAAGAACTTTAAATTCTATCAAATGGATGTTAAGTCTTCTTTCTCAATGAAAATTTAGAAGAAGAGGTATACATTGAACAACCCAAACGTTTCCTATTATTAGAAGACACATATTATGTGTGGAATTTGAAGAAAGTAATTTATGTGATGACACAAGTCCTAGAGCCGGTACTCAAGACTTGACAAGTATTTACAACAACAAGGTTTCAAAAGAGGAGTTGTTGACAAAAAAATTATGTTAAGAATGAAGTATATCAAGGAGATGATAAAAATTTTTAGGATGGAAGATTGCAAATAAGTAAGCACACCCATAGTCACATGATGTAAGTTACACAAGGATGATGAATCTCTTGAAGCAAATTAAAAATTTTACAAGTGAATGATTGGAAGCCTATATATGTGACAACATCAAGGCCAACCATTATGTAAGAAATATGCATAATAGCATGTTTCCAAGTAACACCAAAAGAAACTCATGTGCAAGTGGTTAAAAGTATATTTAAATATCTAAAGGGCACTTTGGACTATGGTTTGTGGTATTCAAGAGGTGAAGATTTCACTCTAAAAGCATATACAAATGTAAATTGGGTAGGAAGTGTTGATGATAGAAAAATCACAAGTGGAGGAGCATTTTTTCTTGGCAACATGTTAGTATCTTAGTTAAGCAAGAACAGACTTTTGTTTCTTTATCCATAATAGAGGCATAATACATTGCAACAATGTCATGTTGCACACAAGTTATCTGGATGAAGCAGACATTGAAAGACATCAAGGTAGAATTTGATCTTCTAATTTCCATATTTTGTGATAACACTAGTGCAATAAATATTTCAAAGAATCCTGTTATGCACTCTAGAACAAAGCATATTCATATCAAGTATCATTTCTTAAGAGAACAAGTGGCATAACAACATGTTAAGTTGGAACACATTGCCACAAAAGAGCAGATTGCAACTATTTTCACAAATCCCCTTCCAAAAAAAAAATCTCAGAAAAAATTGGGAGTGATATCTTTCTCATCCAGTCACTAAAGGAGAAGCATCAATTCAGAGGGAGCTAACCACTACATTATTTTTTTAGCTCCATAGTGAAGACAACTTAGAGAAAGATCAATTGATGAATATTCTTTGTGACAATTGTGATTGTCCCTTTGCCATTGATGTCAAAGGGGGAGAGTTATAGAAAGGGGGAGAATCACAACAAAGGGGAACATTATGTTCTTGTTATATTCACAGGTAACCTCTATGCAAGGTTTCCATCAATGAAAAAGGGGAGATTGTTAGAAATATTGTCATTGATGTCAAAGAAATTAGCTTACATGTTCCATATGTTGGAAATACTTGTCATTGATGTCTAAGGAATGAGTTAATCAAGAAAAGTTATTGCAGTTTGAATCTACAAGTGTGCAACAAAGGAAGTCATTTTGTAGTGTTTTGTGGGTTTTCAAAGCCACGTAACAAAGGAAGTGATCCATAGTGTTCTACGGGTGGTAACAAGTCTAAATATCCGCATAACAAAGGATTTTTTCAAGGAAATCTGCAGAGGTCAAATAAGGCCTTAGGAGGTTTAGGAAGATGTAGAATAAGGAAAAAGATAAAAAGGGGATGCACGAGAGGTCAAGGGAAATCATGAAACAAGAAGAAGGATATTTTTTTTTCATGGAGGTCATGGAAATTTGTGGAGGTCAAGGAAAGCGCGAAGGTGAAAGAAAGTCCACAGAGGTCATGGAAAGCCACAAAGGTCAAGTAAATCCATAGAGGTCAATCCACATAGGTCATGGAAAGCCGTGGAACAAGGTGAAAACAAAGCAAGTCCACGAAAGTCAAGGAAAAACTTAGAAATTCAAATATCAGTCTGAAAAGGCTGACTCATGTCTTACATCCAAAAGAATGTTTTTGGGCTAACCCTTGGGAAGAAATCACACCCTTTCAAGAGATGAAAATGGTATAAAAGGACATATAGTTGGAAAGAATTAGTGAGTGTGAGTGTGGAGAAATGGTGAATTGCTGAAGAAGAAGGGAGTGTGAAATAAAGAGATAAATATTTTTTTGCAAGTAAATGAATGAGAGATCATTAAGAGCAGATTTTTAAGTATGAGTGGAATGAAATAGAAATCATTAAAGAGAATTGAGAGGGTGGAATGAACTGAGAATCATTCAAGCAGATTTCTTGAGTATGTAATGAAGTGTTGATCATTTTCAAAGAAAATTTCGAGTGAAGTGTGGAATGAATTAAAAGAAGATATATGAGATTGAAGATCATTTAGAAGGCTGAATTTTGAAGGTGGAATACAGAGAAAATCTTTGTGAAGAAGTCTATGTTATTGATATTCATTGAAGAATATTATTTGGAGGTTGGTGCCTCCTAAGAAAAGAGATTGGTGTCTCTTGCTAAGTTGGTGCTTAGTTATGGGGATTGGTGTCTCTAGTAGGTTGGTGCCTACAAATTTGGGGATTGGTGTCTCCATTAGGTTGGTTTCTAATTTTTGTAAGAAATATTTTTATGACTGAATTTGGATAATAGATCCAAGCAATATTTTCTCTATGGTTTTCTCCCGAAAGGGTTTCCACATAAATATTGTGTTTCATAATTATTGGATCTTGTGTGATTGTTGTTATTGTGGATATTAAGTTTTTAAATAAGTAAAATATTATATCATGAAAATTCACACCCTCCGAGTATATGTGTGTCTTCATCACCATACCCCTAAAAATACGGGAAGAGAAATCCACCAAAAAATTTGAGGAGGAGAAGAAAAAGATAAATTTTATTGAATAATCAAATAAAACATTGTGCTAGGTACCACACAATTTAAACCAAATAAGTTTTGGACATGGAAAAAAATTTTAAGATCAAAAGGACACTACATAAATATATATTTAATTGAACCACTCTCCTTTTCACAAAAAACATGTCGATTAGGTATGGTTAGACCATGCTTCACAAGGTTATTAATAGTAAGACCCTTATTTTTAGAAACAATCCAATAAAATAGGTTTACCTTATTTTGAGGTGTTTGTAACATAATTCCCCATGGAAAACCCTCTTCATTAGGATTCAACTCTGCTAGATACCCTAATTTAACGTTATAATTTCCACCTTGAGACTTCAACTAAACCAAATCATATTTTTTCAAAGCGATAGAAATATGAAATCTTTTCAACTTCACATTTGAGAGACTAAATCCTCCTCATTATTTCAAAACATGGAGAATCTAAATGAATCCAGATGCCGAGTCCTACCCATTACATTTCTAATCTATTAGACCTCAAATTTCTCCCCCATGTTCTCCTTAAAATTGGCTCCCACCTCCTTCCAAGGATTTAAAAAACAAGAGGAACTTCATAAATCCAAGAATAATCCTAAAAATCCTCCTTTATGCATTAAATTTAGATTTATTTTCTAGGAAACATATTTCATTCCTATAAAACTAGGTTGTACAAATTTAGGGTTTACATAGTATCATCATTGTTGTCATTAGGTTGGAAACATGTTCATTTAGATAGGTTATTGATTTAATGGGTGAAGGATTGGTCTCATGGATGTTATTAAAATATGTCATTCATCACTTGGGGTTAATCCTCTATACATTATTAAAAATGACAAATTTTCATGGTGAAGCTATAATAATGTGGGAGGTATCTTGAAATTTTTATGGTGGAATTGTAATGCTATATATGATTTATTATTGTTTAATAAGAACCACAATGATTTATGTTTGCTAAAACATTTAAATAAATTTGGGGTGGTTTTTAGGTATTAGGGAATATTAATAGGAAAATTAATTCATTAAAATGGGTATTTTATAAAAATAGTTAAGAATTGTCATTGTTTGGTGTAAATTTATTGTTAAGGATCAAACCTTCAAGATTATGTCCTTTAGCCTTAAGCTTTATCCATTTTTCTAGTTGCTTAGCCTTATTTGTATGAAGGATTTTTTTCCTATTTAAAGACTCCAAAATTTTATATTAGTTGTGAACTAAATGCAAATAGTATTTAGTTCCTAAACAACTGATGTAGGACCTTATGAGTTCATAGGAATTCTTGTGTCAACCAAAAATAGTTGTATAGTGGATTCAGTAAATGTTTTCAATCTATAGAGCATTTTAAACTATTTCTTTGGTCACAAAATAAATGAATACATTTATAAATAGTGATGGAGTCTTATTGTACATAATATGGAGTGCCTAAGTCCTTTGTGCAATGATTTTAGGGTGTATAGTTCCTCTACTCAATGTTTGGTCTATTGTTCAATTGTCTAGTGTGCAAACATTATCCATGTAATCTTGTTTGATCTATGAGCTTGGAATAATCGAGTGCTTGAAGGAACATGTTATATGAAAGGATGAATGGTTATATTTGGATCAATTTTGGGTCCTTTCATTTGAATTTAATAGAAATACGAGTCTTAGGAGGTGGCATGAATGACTATTTAAGTAGATCCAATTACCTTAGGAGAATATTCAATTTTGAAAAGAACTCATTGATTAAGGGCGGAGTAAAATGTGATCTTCATGATCATTATGAAGCGAGAAAGAATGGATAAGATTTCACATTGGAGGAGATAATTTATCACTAAAATTTGATGATAGTAATGGTGTAATAGGAAATCTTCCTAAGAGTGAAGGTTGAATGGTTGGCGGGTGGTTTCATGTAGTTATTTCTCTAAATTAGATATCATTAATATTAATTATCATTTATTTATCTATGTTCATTTAATATTTTATTTGATGTATGATTTTATTTTTGAATATTGTTTCATGTACATTATGAAAGTTGTGAGGTTTGAGGTTTTCCTTCATTATACTCCCTCACCTCATATGCATTACTTGACATTAAAGTGGGATTTATTTCGTTGAGGAGAGGCACAAAAAATCTTGCGTTTTTCCACATTTACAAGTTTGGGTAGGAAACCATTATAGGATCCTTCTAGCATGTGATTTTGGGGAGAAAGTGTGAGAGGAAGTGACATAGTAAGCTTTTTTAGCTTTTTACAGAGTGGATTATGGGTAGAAGGTCATTACAGTTATCTTCTAATAAGAGGTTTATTAGGTAGAAGATTGTGGAGATTATTTTCATGAATTTAGAGGAAGAAAAAGAAACAAACATTGAAATGAAACACCATAGGTATGTAGGAAGATAGAATTAGGGCATGTGCATAAGGACTTATTTGAAATGATACAATCTCACGCAAGCTCACTTGGAAGTAATGGAAGCTCACAATTATGAGGTGTTGTTGTGGAAGAAAATAGTGATGATGAAGGTGAACTCATGCAAAAAATAGAATGTGATGATAATGAAAATGAAAACATGAAAAAATAGGGAGTGAAAAATGTTCCTAAGGATACATTTCTTTGCATAATCAATACAATGGGGAGTAAGCCTAAATTAGATAACCCTTTTATTATGGTAGCTTGGAACAAGTAGAAATTTTGGATTACATAACAAAGATGGAATATTATTTTGAATATGAACACATGGAAGATTCCATAAAGTTCAATTATGCATACATGAAGTTGAAAGTTCATGCATCTCTTTAGTAGGAACATATTCAAAACAACCAAGTGCAACATGACAAGTAGAATATTAAAACATGAGACAAGTTGGTGGCAAAGCTCAAGGTAATGTTTCTACCCATAAATTACCAACTCAATTTGTTTAGGATGTTATAAGGATTAAACAATAGAGATATTAGTGTGAGATAATACACAATAATTTTACCACTCACTTTTACAAAGAACACATGTGGAGAAAACATCAAGGTACATAACCAATTATGCATATAAATTTAGGATGATATCAATATGTTATAATTTAGTTACATGAAATAAAATTATCATTATAATGTAAATACATAAGATAAATTAGTGTACAAACAAGAGAGAACTACCTAAAGAAAGGAAAGGCCACATAGGGTTATAGGTAGAGTAAAGGTAGAGATATTTTTGTGAAAAATGAGAGCAAGTCATGTTCAAATACACGAGATGAAGGAACATATCAAGGAGTTGGCCATGAACATAAAGGAAGAGGTTGTAGAGAATTTTAAATATTCGGTGGCACTTTTTAAAAGTGTGGAGAAATAGGGAATATAGAATATAAGTGACATCATGCCTAGAATGGTGGCAAGTGAAGTGTGTACATTTTGTAAGGATAGGTAGATGGATCAATGAGTCATGAAGAAGAACTAGAGATGGGAGAAGTGTTAATATTCAAGTGCATACTATTGAAACTAGAAAGAGAAGAGATTATCCATAAAAAAATAATAAGTATGTTTAGGATGACATGTAAGTTAGGAGGAAAAGTCTGCAAGGTGATAGTAGATAATAGGAGAAATGACAATATGGTGGATGGATAAATTATATATAAGTTAGAGTTGAAGAGGATTGAGAATATGAACCCTTACCGGGTTTCAAGGTTACATGAGGGACACTAAATGTTCGTAAAGGAACAATGTCTGGTCAAATTTTAAATTAGGAGATATAAAGATGAAGTGATGTGTGACATCATTCCTATGGATGCATGTCATGTGCTACTTGGTAGAAATTTTAGTTTGATGTAAAGCACAACATGATTACCGTACAAACACATATACGATGGAGAAGGATGGAAATAAATATACTCGAACCCGCCATGGGAAAATATTGAAGAAATAATTTTTTTTTTTGTTACTTTTAGGTAATAATTTCCTAGGAAAAGTAAACCAGGATAGTGCTTGTTTTGAGTTAATAGTGTGGAGTGCACAAAGTTAAGGTATGGAAGAAGTGATAAAAGCAAAGAAACAATATCACCATAGGTGAAAGGGTTGTTATAAGAGTTAATGGAAGTTATGTCTAGTGAGTTACCCTAAGGATTACCACATGTAAGAGACATTATTCATTGTGTGGATTTAATTCCAAGATCAAGTTTTCCAAATAAGGAAACCTATAGGATGACATCACGAGATAATGCGGAGATATAAAATAAACTCCAATATTTGTTAAATAGGGACTCATCGGAGAGATTTTGAGCTCGTATGCAATCTTTGGAAGTGTTAATACCAAAAAGGGTGGTGAGTGACATATGTGTACTAATTCAAGGGCCATAAATAATATGGGTAAGTGCATGGAAATGGGGGCCAAAAGGGGGTATTAAGTGGACAATTTTTACGAAAAATTAAAAACTTCAACTTATACGAGTTATTTGAGATAGTTACACTCAAAATTTGAAGATGTTATAAGAACATGAATTGTAGCATTTTGAGTCTAGTTTCTAAACTACTATATTTTTAAAAAAATGTTAAGTGTAAGTGGGTTAAATATATAAAATGTCAATAGGTGTTCCTATTTTTGTAAAAAAACATAGTAGAGACCGGGTTGTGCCCCTTGTTTTTGAGAACTATTTAGTTTTTGAAAACCCTTTAGTAGAAAGATAGATAAGAGCATCTAGTTTGGGATATAATTTTTTTAGAATTTTTAGTGAGTATTTATTTATTTTTATGATTTTTCAAGTAAAATGATTTTGAAAATAAAAAAATAACGGATAGCCGACCATTCCTCCCTAACTACCTCAAAAAAAAAAAAATCAAAAATTAGATGTTTTTTGAATATGTATATAATTAGTCCTAATTTGGTATTGTATAATTTTTTTCAATTTAGAGAAGTAAAACAAAAGATACATGACAAAAGATAAACATTTACAATCATTAAAAAAGGTATAAAATACATAGTTTGAAATAAATATAAATGAAAACCTTAAAATAGTAAATTTTTTTTTTTAGAAAGAGGATAGTTTTCTTGACGTTGTAGGCAAAATTTTAAGAAAGATTGCAATTGTTTTTGTAGGATTTATCATGGTGAAAGGCAAGTTTTTACATTTTTGTCAAAAACATACAGGTTGTTATGTTGTAATAGGTCCAAGGCTTAGGTTTGGGAAACCAAAACAATCCCAAGCCTAGAAAAACTTGGTTTGTGTGCATAATTAAAAGAATGCGTACGTGTTATAACTTTTCATTTATTATTATTTATACTTTATCATTTTTTTATAATTTAAATTTATTTTAGTAAATATAAGAAATTAGGGTCACTCTGCACCTTATGGAACTAGTCTCATGACTCTATGAGTCACAATTTAGGAGATAGTTTTTATAATCTAATCTGGTCAATATATAGGATTTTTAGGATTTGCATTCAACCTAAATCTTTTAGGGTTTAAATTTGACAATTGATGTCTATTTTGGGAAAAATATAGTCATTTTTAAGGTTTTGGGGCCTTTTGGATTGTTTACTAACATTTGTAGGAGTGTTAGATGTGTCAAAATTATATTTTACAAACCTCACAACTCTCAAAGAAAACAACAGCTGCTCAAATATATGGACTCATGAAATGCCTTATAATACATAACAAATCAAAACACGTGTACATGTTTTTATTAATTTGAAAATCATTTTAGACGACATATAAAAATACTACTCCCATTATTGGGATTTTACAAAAATAAACAAAAATCCTAAAGCTATTACAATGGTGTTTCTTCATGACCCTTGAAAAGTTTCACTTGTTTCGTGACTGACTCATCTCTCTACTCCTTATCACTCTATCCCCTCAAATGGTAGACTCGACTCACTTTATGCACATATTATAAAAACCTATTTCCATGAGGAGAAATCGAGTAAAGAGGTGTCCACATACTATAAGCATGTTTCCACTCATGTGACATCTTGGCCAGGGAAGTGAATTGTGGAGAAAAAAATTTGCGTCACTTAAGTCATCACTTGAGGTGTTAAAATCATGCTTGTAACTCATGATAACTCATTTTTACCACTTTTTCATGATGAATGGACCCATGGTGACCTTTTAGAGGTTTGATGTCCCCTTGTCCCTTTTTTCCAACAAGGGGACATGTGGGACAAAAAATGTGTTCACATATGGAGGAGAATTTTTTTCACTCAAAAACATAACCGGGGTGTTAGGAAGGTGTTTTCAAATCACGTAATTTGACCCCATCTTCACGAGATCATCACCCCTGGAAGCAATAATATATTTATGAAATTCCACATTTTGAGAGGTACTTCTCAACATTTTCAAATCTCCACCTATGACTATGTGGTGATAATCTCTTTGGAGCTTGCCTCATAGGAATGGTAAGGAAAAATTCATGCTTATGGAGGATTGGTAGTTGAATTATGACTAGGAAGAAGGGAAGCCCTCTCGGTTCCCAATTTTGGTCTCAGTGTGTTTCTCATATCATTGGATGGGTTGATAAAAATATTGAAGCATTCTTCATTCAATCTCCTACCTTCACCCATCTCAAGGTCAGAAGGTTTTTGGTCTCACATTTCATTAGTCACTGTGTTTC
This sequence comes from Taxus wallichiana var. yunnanensis, assembly GCA_018340775.1. Classification (NCBI taxonomy): domain Eukaryota; kingdom Viridiplantae; phylum Streptophyta; class Pinopsida; order Cupressales; family Taxaceae; genus Taxus; species Taxus wallichiana. The sequence goes on from JADAXU010000131.1 coordinate 5,146,407, forward strand.
CTATGTGGAAGGATCATCATGGTTACATTGTGCATGCAATTATTTCAAGTTCTCATCAAGTGTAATATGAACAAAAAGGCATGGAATTGTTTCATGGATTGGTTCAAGTGAAATAGGACATTATCCATTGATCTCAATGATCCATTCATCAAGTGCTTCTCACAATAATGCCGGACTCATGATATGGAGATCATCAAATCACTCCTTGAGTCTCACATTTCACTCACTTTCCTAACCATGAGTGGAAAAATTATAATATCAATGGAAAAAACATTATAAGATCAATAGAACAAATTTCAAGACTTGATTATGCCTGAACCTAAAAATTTAGGCCCATTTTTATCTAGAACCAAAAGGGGCAACTACACTATTTTGAAATGCTTCATGAAACCTTTAAGCCTTAGAGAAAAATGGATGTTTCCAAAATTTAGAGGATTCAAATATATTTCCAATTCCTATTTTTTTCCTCGTAACTCCTTACTAAAAAGAATCATCAAAGAAGTCATGTTTCCATTAGAGTGTTTCTTCCCGCACTTAGAAAACCTATTGTTGAAGCAGATTGTCCTTGAATGAGAAAACCTTTTTAAATATTCCTAAATTACCTCCAACACTTCAAATATTCCTATAAATCACCTTTGGATGCTTAATATATTTCCTAAAATCTCCCGGAGGGTATCTGATTAGCTCCAAAATGGCTAAAATAACTAGTATGAAAATTGAAAATTTTGAAGCATGACAACCAAGCCCTTAATTGAAAATTAGGCTTCTCAGTCACCATACATCATTCTTATGTCTAGCATGCCATCGGTTCAACCTTTACCCCATCTTATAGGAAAGTACCAAGAATATCATTTAGTGTATTTCAAGGTGTGTAGGGGAATAGTGTCTAAGGTGATCGATCAACTCATTCAGTTTCGATGAGAGATAACTTCTTCAAGAGGCCTAAAAGGCCTTTTTTTTTCCATTACGTAGCTAATTAAAAACCCTCCAAAGTGTTCAAGGAAAATATAAAGCATTCGAGGGTGATGTTAGAGAGCATTGAAGACGTATAAGGATATTTAAGAAAGTTCAGGAAATAAAATCTCATTCAGGAGCAATCTGTTTAAGACCGAGGTTTTGGTGCAGGGAATGAAAGCTAAAATGGTGAAAAATGACTTCTCTAGATGATTACAGGAGTTTTAGAAAGAGTTAGGATGAAAATGGAGTTGGAAAGATATTATAATAATATACAATGTGGAATAATAAACATTGATTCAAGGCTCAAATACTTCTTAAGGTACTTCAAAACTCTATAGCTTCCCCTCCCATTTTAAAATGAAATAGGACCTAAATTTTGAGTTTCATTTTAAAATGAACCAGTATAATTATATTTTTAGAATAGTTTCATTGATCGTAAAATGTGATTTTTAGTGTTTTAGTGAAGTATGAAGGTTAAGAACATGTAACTCATCCTCAATTTTCATTCAAGGATTCATCCCCTATCTAGAGGAGGAAACCCATTTCCATGAGGAACAACTTGAGCAAAAAGGTGTCCAGGTACCATAAGCATGCTTCCACCCAAGTGTCATCTTGGTCAAGAAAGTGAATTGTGAAGGAGTCATCATGTTAAAAGGTGAAATGTGGATCTCAAGGAGTGACTTGATTATCATCATATCCTAACTTTGTCATTGTACCCAAATCTCTCCAAGGAACAAGCCAAAATGAGCTAGTCATGCCACCGAGGTATCCAAGACCATCGTGTGTGAAGTATTAAGGAATCATCTATCTCCATGAGAGACATATGATAAAATATGTGTATGAGAATCATGAAGTTGATTCCATGAAAGGAGGATTTTAGAGCCAGAAAGGTGAGGGGATGATCTTCATATGGAGTACCTTGTTTCCAAGAATGAGAAATCATCTCAGTTCACTTGATTCCATTCACTTGGTAGTGTTCTTAAACACTCATTCAAAACCTAGTAGTGTGATCACACCTCAAGGAGGAGGCACATTGCAATCACCTCATTTTGGCCATATGACAAGAATATCATTCAGGGAGCAATCCTCTATCTACAAAGTGAGGATCTCATTTCAAGTAAGAAGCAAACAAGCATTATAGAGTTGATTCGTGGTCACTAAAGTGAATTATGGAATAAATTCCAAAATTTGTACCAATTCAAGTAGTGGCAGAGAACCTCTATAAGGATAAGCATATTGAACCAATTGATATAATACACGCGCTCATCCCCTTCCTCTCCTCATATGGCGTAAAACAACTCCATTAATAAAATCTCTTAAGATTCATCAACTTGTTATCCCTAACGTACCTATGATCAATTGAAATAACCGAGGGAGGGTGGTTATGCATTTTATATAGTCAGTTGGAACTCCCACACCCTTATCTCTCTATCTAGTGTTTAGCCTAGATGTATGCACCCCTATATTTACTCATTATTCCCCAACCCTATCCTCAATATAGATATGGGGTAAACACCCATGTATATAGATATGGTGTGGGATCCCTATATTCTATTTACCTAAAATATCTCTCAAGAAAGAGTGTCATTTTTTGGGTTTGAGTATGTTTATTCATCATCAATCCCTTGCATGTATGGAAAATATCTATGGCTCCCTCTCAAGATGAATGCATGGATTAGTGTGGTGAGATAGCTAAGATCCACTTCACCTATTGGACCTATTTATATAGTTGATTAGATAGTTCTAGGCTTGTAAAGTATGTACTCATCCCTAATACGATGCTACCCTTCTTCCAAGATGAAATTAAGGCTTCAACTCCACACTCATGGGGAAAATCATGAGTCCATATACTCAAGAAAGTGTCATTATCTTTGGGTGTTGTGTAGTTTGTAAAATTTAATTTTGACACATCCAAAACTCCTATAAATGTTAACAACCAATCCAGAAGGTCAAAAACCTACAAAACGACTATATGTTTTCCCAAAAAAAAGACTGACTACAATATATATGCCCTGAAAGCTTTAGGTCCTTGCGAAATCCTGAAAATTAGTAAGTAATAACCAAATTAGATTTTGAAAAAATATCTTCTAAACTATAACCATTGGAGCTATGGGACCAATTCCATTAGGTGAAGAGTGAACCTAATTTCTTATATTTACTAAAATAAATTTAATATATTCTATTATGTCTTTATACTTTTATTATTTCTTATACTTGAACTTTATTTTAGTAAATATGCCCCCTTCCACCTTCCATCGTTATAACGCATACACATTTTTAAAAACACGTATGGATTTTATCTAATTTTGAGTTTTTGTTTGCTTTTGGTCCCCATTTTGGTGCAACTACCTAGGTCATATCTAAGTACATGTTCCAATTACCACACATGAATGAAATTATGGATTGTTTGAGTAGAGGGAAATATTTTAGTAAGATTTATTTGAAGATTGCATATCATCATATTCACACAAGGAAGGAGATGAATGTAAGATAACATCTAAACCTCAAGAAGGATCGTATGAGTGGCTCAAAATGTCATTCGATTTAGAAATATGTCAAGTAATTTCATGAGGTTGATGAATCAAGTCCTAAAATTTTTGTATGGAATTTTGTGATTTTGTATTGGGATGATATTCTTATTTAATATGCCATGCAAAGATCATTATATACATATAAATAAATTTTTACATAGACTACGTGAAGAAAAGATATTGATTAATATCAAGAAATGTAGTTTTATGAAAGATAAATTAGTGTACCTTGGATTTTTTAATTTACGAGAGAAGGATTAAATATGGACGCTAAATAGGTATGCATAATTTTGGATTAGCCATCACCGAAGAGTTTGAGGCACACAATTTTCATGGGTTGGCTATTTTTTATCACAATTTCATAAGTAGCTTCAATGGGTGAGTGCATCTATAATGGAAGCCATGGGAGATGATAAGAATAAGTTTTTATAGACCACAAGTGTAGAAAATAAGTATTTTAAAATTGAAGAGAACAATAACAAAACACAATATTGAAATTTCTTGGTTTACAAAAAATTATTAGGTTGAATTTGATGGTAGTGGCATAGCCATCGCCACAATGTTGACTCGGGAGGATATACATATTACATTATTTTGTGAAAATAAAAATGATGTAAAGAGGAATTATAATGTTTATGATAAATAATTGTATGCAATTGTGCATGCATTGAAACTTTGGATACATTACTTGTTATATAAAGAGTTTTTAATACATGAATCATCAAGCATTATGGATCATTAATAGCTAGGGTAAACTGAATTAGAGTCATATGAAGTGGGTAGAGTATGTACATGGATACCCATTTATGTTAAAGCATAGGAGTGTGAAATATAAAAATGTGGCTAATGCACTCAAAAGGAATATTTTTTTGTTAACATAAAAAGGAACATAATTTGTGGGTTTTGAATCCATGAAGGAGTTATATGTGAAGGATGAATATTTTATAGAGGCATGAGAGGAGTGCAAAATACCCACAAGTGTTGATAAGATACCTTGGTTAGACTATTTTGTGTAGGAAGGATTGTTATCTAGGGGAATATAGTTATGCATCTCAAGAGAATCAATGGAAGATAATTTAGCAAGAGAAAATAATTATTAATGAAAAACATGGAGATTTAGATTGGATTAAACCCAGGGCCGAATTAAAGGTCGGGAGTGCCCTAGGCAATAGTTTGAGTGGGAGCCCTCCTCAAAAAATTATTTAATATTTTTTTCCATAAAATAAATAAATAAAATGTCTATATTTTTGTATTTTTACATTTACATCATGGTCATAATAAAATAATAATAAAAATATATTATTAAACTATCACAAAAGGATGAAAAATATTCGTGGATGGAAAACATTAGTCGTAGGAGATGCTCATAATGTAAAAAATATAATATTTTATAAAAGGCTTCTTACAAGTTTGATTTAGCCATATCAAGTAGGTGACAAGAACTCTATCTTGAAATAAAGCACCATTTTTAGCAAAGAAACAAAAAAACTTATGTAGCTCCCATGGTTTTGTGAAGAGTCATATTTGGACCAGGCCTACTGATTCCTCCATAACAAAATAATAGAAATTTTCCCCAAAAAATTAAGAATAGAAAATCAAATACTTTTTTCCTTCAATTATACTCACCTCTACTAGATACACTAGAAACATTATAAAAATACATTAACTTTTTGTAGAACAAATTACACACCTACATAATCTAGAGCTACATCAGAGAATGGGTAACAATACCAAAAAAATCATATGTGCTTATAAATATGTGATATTTTCTTTTACTTGCAAAAATATTATAAAACTTGTTTACAGATAAATTATTTTAAAGTTAAGTTCTAAAATTAACCGACAAAAAGGAAATTTTTAGATTTAGGTGCCCCCTGACTATTGGCGCCTAGGCAACTGCCTAGTTTGCTTAAGGCTTTATCCCCTCTCATTAAACCTTATCATATCCTGGGAGATTTAATTTTTCCATAAATGCAGATGTGGGAAAATTTGAGCAACAATGTCATGTTTGCTAATTCACTACGGGAATATCTCATAATGCAGATGTGTGAAAATTTGAGCAACAATGTCATGTTTGCTAATTCACTAAAGGAATATCAACCTTTGGCCATTCAAGAGATGCATTGGGAAGACATAAAAACTAGATTTTATTTTATGTTTTTCTAGAACACAAAGGGCTTTTGATTCTACATTTTTAGTGGTGGATAGATGTTTGAAGATGATACATTTAATTGGATATACAAATAATAGTGATGCTATGCATGTTGCAATTTTTTTAGGGAGATTATGAGATTGCATAGAATACCATGTAATATAATGTTTGACAAAGATAGAAACTTGTTGGCCATTTTTGGTGAACAATATAGAAGAAGTTCGATACAAAGTTATAATTTGTCTTAGCATACCATTCATTAACTAATGGAAAGATATATGTTGTGAAAATAATCCTTGGATATTTTCTTAGATGTTTTTCATAGATAAGATATGAACTTAGGATTTGGATTTAGAACATGTAAAGTTTTTGATAATGATTAAGTAAATATGAGTATAGGAGAACACCATTATAAATCATATTTGGGAACATTCAAAGAGGAGTTACAAAGTTGATACAATTATCACATGGTGAAGAAAAAAGTTTTGGAGTAAGATACTACACATAACAAATGAATGAAGTACACTAAAAAGTCCACAATAAATTACAAAAGTTCACTAAATAGTACAAGAAACACGTAGATGAGAAGTAAAGAGAATGTTGAATACCAGATTGGATACATGGTCTTGGCATATTTGCAAAAGGAGAGGTTTCTAAAAGGAACTTACAAGAAGTTTAAGTGGAAGCATATAGGACTAGGAAAGTTCATCAAGAAGTTTACACAATATGCTTATGCTATTGAACTATCTAAAGGCATTGATATTTTTAACATCTTTAATTTTGTGGATTTGAATCTATACCACATAGTACAAGAAGATGAAGATGATATTGAAACAAAATGTAGAGGAGTAAATTGGCTTAAACTAATGTCATAGAAGGAGGGCATTTAAGTAGAAGGAATACTAGATACCATAAACCAAAAAAATACAATAAAGAGTACACTGAGTATTTAGTAAAGTGGAAGGAAAATAAATTGGTTTAGGTGATTTGGATAAGTGTTGTAAATGTCATGCAATATGATGTATTGATTCCTTGAGTAGGAGATCAAGTTTTAAAAATAATCAAGGTGTATGATGTAGGAGAATTTCTGTTCACACGTAATCCTATTTCAACCTAAAATAGTTACACAATCAAGTCAACCTATTTTTGCATTCTATATAACATTTTGTGTTGTTTCTTGGGTCCTGCAACAAATAACTACATTTATGAAGAATCATGGAGTCTTATGTTTCATCATGTGGAGTGAAAAATTCCTTTACGTAATTTTAGTAGAGTACACAATTCCTTTGTGTAATGTCTAGTCTATTACAAAATCATCTAGTGCACACTAATTATCCATGCAATCCTATTCAAGTTGTGAACTTGAAATGATTGAGTGTTTGAAGGCACAAGCTATGGGAAAGAGCTGAATGGATGTGTTTAGATATTTTTGGGTTCTTGGGTCCTTTCATTTTAATTCCAAAGAATTAGGAGTCTAAGGAGGTAGAATGAACAACTTAATAAGTAGATCTAATTTCCTTAGGAGAGTAGTTCAAGTTTGATAGAGAACTCAATGCTTAAGAGGAAAGTGGGATGCAATCTTAAGGCTCATAGCGAATAGAAGTAATGGATAAGATGTCACATGAATTATTTTGATAGTAACGGTGTAAAAAGAATTCTTCCTAAGAATGAAATTTGAATAGTTTGCGAATAGTTTGATGTTGTTATTGTTGGTGTGTGTTATTTTCCACATCATTAGGTGAGTCATCTCACTTAGGTGAGATCGTAGGTCCATGTGTCATTTAGGGGTCATTATGAGATTATCTTACGCATCAGCGCATTAGTGCGTCAGTGCATCATATGCGTCATTGGGAGTTACACTTCTATTTTGGGAATGTAACTCCCCCTCTCTACTCGAGTTGTCATGATTGCAGCATTGGGGGTTACTCAAGCACCTCCTATATGTACACCCCATTTGATCTATGAGATAGAGGAGAGTTTTATGGCTTAACTAGGTTCTACCCATGTTTCAAATCTTTGCATGCACATTTGGTTGATGCTCGCTCCTCCCGAGATCTCTTCACGTTCTTTGTTCGCACGTTCGTTGATGTGCACATCATCCCTTGTGATCCTCGCTTGCGGGTTTTAAACCCTCTTTCATGGTATCAGAGTGGATCTTGTGGATCCGTGCACTCCTTGGTGTTGCTCGTGTGTTTTTAACTTCCGGCGTGATATTCAGATTCTCGTTGCGTGCGTCGTAATGGTTATTCGACCGTGCTCTACTTGCATTGATTTGGGCCTCATACCTCTGTTTGGGTTTGTTTGTGGTTTGTTTGGTCGTGTTGGTGTTTGCCATTTTTCTGGCTTCTTCGAGGTTTGCATGCAGTTTTTTGGAGCAGCTTCGCTTGCATTTTCAAGGGTTCTTGGTTTTATGTCGGGTTAGAAGAGCCAATCCGGGGCTGGTTAAGAACCGAGCTATCCCTAGCTCGTTATACACTTCCCACAATTTTTCCTTAGCCAGTTGTTTCAACTTGAGCTCATGCCTTGGTTAAATGGGATCATTTTTTGTTTGTTGCGTTGTGCTCGTGCCTTGTCACAGCTAACTCTGTAATTTCAGGCTAGTTCATGGCTCATTCTTGGGTGTTCTAGCATTGTATGAGTGCCTTTCGGGGTATATTATAGTTTGAGGTTGCTTTTTTAGAGGTTGCAGACCCTGCGGACTGCATGCTCCTACATTGAACAAAGCTCATGTGTTGTTACACCTGCACTCTTCATTGTCGTGCTCCTACTCCGGTCAAACTTCTCTCTTCAGCCCTTCTCGTGCCTCCACCATTCAACGTCCTTACCTCAAAATTTTTTTGCGTGCGTTGGAACGTTCTTGTTCTACGTGCATTCTCCTGCCATTGCCACCATCTCAGAACTACTCCTCCTGCTGCGTGTTTGGAGCCTCCACCCACCGCTGCTCGTTGTTTACTATTTTCTCGTGTAATGGCCTTTTAAAGCAACCTGCAACTCCTTCCAACTTGGGACTTGGCGCATCTCTAGGCACGTAACAGGTTTTCCTTGCATAGCTCGTTCCACATGGTTACATGCACAACCATCACATAGTTTATCCAACACTGCGATCAACCCATAATGGCGGTTACAAAGGCCAGACACAACACATTCAGCTCTCTTCCACCACGTGGCAACCTGCTCAACCTGACACAACTCGGTCAACAATCAGCAACTTCGTGCATCCACATGGTTTGGCATTGACTTCTCCAACACGTGGGCCCATTCCCTTTTAGACATTGTTTGGAGGTTAAAACAATCCCTTGTTTTAATGTTTTGAGGCAAAACATTCACCTATGACATTGTAATAATTTTAAGGCTTCATTTTGCTTTTTAATTATGCCCTTCCTACGTGTGTCAAAGATGGGGCGAGATCCCCCCTCACAAGCAAAACAAACCCTTGCTAAAATTTGATGCCATTTCTAATGAGCAGTCACACGATACCCTTTGCACTCGTTTCAAGCACTTTTTAATCCATTTGCAGCATTTATTGGCATTTTCCATCAGTTGCGGGAATCGTAATAATGCCATAACTTTTGACTCACAACTCGTTTTTGAGCACTTCCTTGGTCAAAGTTGCATGATTTCTCGCACTTTACATGATGACATTGTCAGTTTTGTAAACACACTACTTTATAAAGTGCCACATTCTAGGGGGTTGACTAGTACTCTTGGGCTTTCACATGCAGACGCATTATTGGCCGAGTCCGACGTCTTGCTTTTGTGCACCTTGCACTTTTCATTCCACATCATGGAGAGTTCTCTTTCTAGACTTGAGCATCATAGGATCACTTTACAACCTCTGCCACTTCTCACGGGAGAGGGAACTATTCAGCTTGGCATGCTTCCATGGAACGTTACTTCGCTCATGAGGGTCTTTTACCCTTCTTGCTTGGGCCAATTCCTGCACGCACTGATCATCATCATCTAGAGGATTTTCTTGACACTTGTGACCATGTTTTTGGTCACATGATGATGCATGTCTCTCGATCTCTCTGGTTTCACATGGCAGACTCAGATCCACCTCACCATGTTTGGAGCATTCTTCAGTCCCTCTATGGAGACCCTTCACGTATGACCACCATTGTTCTTTATTGCTGATTCAATTGTCTCCTCTATTTCTTTGTGTGATGACAATTCCACTAACATAGACTCACTTGGTTCTACTTCTGATGACGAGGATTGTGCACCCAATTATGATGTCGAGAGTACTACAGAGGACTCTTCTCCTCTTTCTCTCATTATTCTAGAGAGTGTTGACACATCCCACATCTCATCAGATATCGAGCAGTCTCCTACACAGTCTCATACAGTCATCACACCCGCCTCTTTTCCACCTTCAGTGTGTGAGGCCCCTTTCACTCCTCTACCTTCATTGGATGACTCATACCTATCTGACATCGCTCTTCTATTTGTTAAGCCCCCTCATTGGGACGAGTATCTACCTGACCTTAGTCATCTTTTCGTAGAGTACACTTGTGATGCACTACAGGTTCCTCATCCATCTATAGGTGCCTTAGAGGAGTTCATCATCTCTGTTGTTGGGAGTGCCCCTTCCGAGAATCATGTCACTTCCACATTTCTAGAGACCTTCATTGATCCACCCTCAGTTGTGGATCCCTTTTCTATTGTGGAGGATGTTTTATTCCCTTCACATCACTTGGACATCCTTTCTGCGGGTGTTCCTCTTTTCACTCTGATAGTTCTACGCACATGGCATTACCTTCGGTTCCTTGGCACTCACTCGCTAGACCTATGTCACACTTCCGTGCACCAGACTCAGAGTTCTTCGTGTTGCTACCTTCAGTTTCCTTTGTGGAGTGGGTAGACTTCCAACACGTCATTTATGTCCTTCCTAAGGGTAGGCACACAGTTCATTCGGGTGGCTCTTCTTCAGTCCAGAGGCAGAGGATCTCATCATCGACATTCTTCTAGGAGACTTCCATAGAGCTGCAGAGTTTAGATCCGTCCATGGCATCTTCTACATTCCTCTCGTCTCCCTCTTCTTCTCTCTTCTTCTTCTTTCCAAGAGATTGCCTCTTTGTACATGGGTACCTTTTCAGGCTCGTCTATGGCTGGGACCCATATTTGGCATCTTTCTTAGATTAGAGAGTGTGTTTTGTTCTCTTGTGGTGGATGTTTTTCCCACTGGGTTTTCCTTCATTGCTTGGGATATTTTTCTTGTACATGGAGTACGATACGTACCCAAAATTATAGGGTACTACACTACTAGAAGATGTTACACATACCCCAATGATGATACAGGTCTCCTTGCAAGGTGTTCGGAATCCAAAAATCTCACCAAGTATATGTTTGTATCCTGCATGCCTCGCTCGGCCTCCACATGCTTTGTTTTGCCCTCTGTCCCCTTTTTTCTTGTATTTTGGTCTTTAGGGATGAGACCACCACACCCTACAGGCGGTGGTCCCATGACCGCCGCCCAGGACAGGGTGGCGGTCTCGTAACCACCACCCTGCACAGGCGGCGGTCCTGTTCATGTTTTCCAGAAAGTTCGACGATCGCGTCAAACATAAATCTTCAATTTCTACCCACATTCTTCAGCTACTTTTCTTTGCATTTATGTTTTGGCTGCCTTGTGAATAGTGTTTTCACTTTGTTTAATGGTAAAAGAGTTCAATTCCAAGTTACCTTCTTGTGATTGCATTTGCTATAAATAGCCAGCTTGTTTTCAAACAAATGGCCCCTCTCCTTCTCTGTTTAATCATTCAGTCTTTGAGTTTCTTGCTTAGAATTCTATTAGTTTCATGTTTTACATCCATTGTTGGTTTTCCTTACTATTTAGAGGTCATTTGATCTTCTTGTTTCAGTCTTGCTTCATTGTTGTTCCATGCAAGTCAGTTTAGAGTAAAGTAGTTTCATTTGTAGATTGGAATCCATTAGAGTTACAGGTTCTATTCGTCACAAAGGATAGTTTCAAGAACTCTCGACGTATTTGTGTTGTATTCCTGCAATAAATCCTGCTAGGAATTGCATAGTCAAGCTCTGTTCACTTGCGCTATCCCTCTCCTACTCGCATTGTATTCGGTCTATATCCAAAGCTGCCATTGTTCGAATACCTTCTTCTATTGATGCTATCATATACACACTTTTCTAGATTCATGAGAACACAAAGGAATGAGGAGATCACACTGAGGGGAAAAATTCACACACAACTGGATTTTCCACTGTTCTGTAAATGCCAGGTTTGAGCTATCAAAGTTCTAGTTACAACGTATCAAATAGAGTAGTGAATTATTTTATTTTAGTCAAAAGCTCGCTCTCGATATCGCCAGGGAAGTTGTGGGGATTGATAGTTTCTGAGAAACGTGATTCATTCCTCACTTCTAAGGTAGGATCGAGAGTCTTTCAATTTGAAATAATTAGTTGCTTAGATATTTAGGATAAAATCACAATTGCCATACAGGCAAATAGCCACACCAGGCTACTTTGTTTGTTTTAATTCTATTACTAGATTAGTTGTCCATTTTCTAAATATATTAGAATAGTTGCTCTTTAATTTCGTTAAAATACTTCATCAAAAATACAAAAATAAAAGAATACATGCATAGTGTAGATATATCTTTCATAATTAGTTTATTAATTTTAATTAGAAAGTTGAATCATTTTGCATGACAATCACGGGACCTAGAGAGCTTAGAGAATATATATTTGAACCAATAGTGCCTCAACCAAATCTACCCACAACATTAGCTAATATAGATCAAGACCTTAGGATACAGGTCTTTCGAGCAATGACAAACCTACAAGCAATTAGTGAACAACTGAGAGGGTTAAATATCGAAGATGACAAGGCATACACATTTTGGTCAAATCATCCTAACTATAGACTACCTTGATAAAATATCTGAATGACTGTACAAGGATTTGAAAGAGAACAAGTATTTGGTTGCGATCCTTTAGTTCCACAACCTAACGTAGGAGACCTCCTCGTTGACATAGATACTAGCTTACGCATTCAAGTTGCTAGAACACTTGTAAGGTATTCTGAGAAAATTATACAACTTCTAGTTCTAAACATAGAGGCTGAAAAGGTGTATGATTACTGGATAGTCGGAAGAAGGGATTGATTCTTCACATGACCATAACAGGTCCATAACAACCACACACTCACGGTTGTGATCCCCAAGTCCCACAACCCAATGGGCCTGCAAATCAGTTAAGTATTGGCCTTGACTTATGAACCCCCGGTATTTATATCCTCACCACTCCTACCAGATATCATAACGCAGTTCGCCGTATTAAATATAGAAGCCAATCAATCTAATATTTTCTGGACTAGACCAGAAAACCACCCATAGTTCACTACTAAACCTCCTATCACCATTTTCATGACCTTGTCTAGAGATATATACGAAGCTCCCACAGGTCACTTCCCACGTATCCAACAACCAATAAATAGGATCTCGATAGAGCTCGACATTGATTGGAGCCTCCGAACAGCTATTATATCCAAACAAACCATTACACCAATTCAAGTTAGGAGGGCCTTCTTTGCCTTAGATTCGCAGATTCCATTATTGCGTATTGAGGATATAAGATTACCCGATTAGTTTGTCTGTATCCATTTATATTCCACATTCACCGGCCGTCTCGGCACGACCTCGGGAGGTCGGGTACGAGGAAGAGGTACTTGTAGATTCCCATGCTCACATGTCACTTTTCCATCGTATAGGTACCTCATCGGGCTTTGTCTTTGGGACCCATTTCTTGTTTTTGACTTACCACCTCATCCTAAGTTATGATGAAAGGGGATCTTTGGTGTGTGTTATTTTCCACATCATTAGGTGAGTCATCTCACTTAGGTGAGATCATAGGTCCATGTCATTTAGGGGTCATTATGAGATTCTCTTATAATGACCCCTAAATGACATGGACTACGATCTCACCTAAGTGAGATGAGCTGACCTAATGATGTGGAAAATAACACACACCAACAATTATTTATTTGAATAATATATCCCAAAGTTTTTCCTATTTAAATATGTGATCATTTGATATTTCTATTGATTCATGTTTCAAATTTAGTGAGTATTATTTTGTGCACATTGTAAACCATTTGTTATACCACCTCACCCCTTTCGTGTCAATAAGTCACAATATCCTTAGGGTTTAAACTCACATATATGTCTCTACAAAATATATTTGGGGAGCGTAATTTCTCATGATTTATTATTAAACAAATATATATGGGTGACATATTTTCCCTAATGGATATGGTCTTTAGAATAAATTCTCAAAGTTTGAAATTTGTAGGTGTTTTATAAAGGGATCTGCAATTTGTGATGCCTATAATGACAAGCTTGATATCAACCTAGTCATCTTTAGTAAAGATCTTTAGTGTCTCCTAAATATATAAACCTTACATTTGATATAGAAGTGTTAATATATAATGTTACAATCTCAGTAGCTTGGGACCCATGAACCAATAAAGAGATGATAAATCATACTAATGTATTTTTGGGGAAATAAATCCCAAAATTAATCATCAACAATATGATTTATTCATATTAAGGGTCGAATCACCTTGTAGATAGTAAATTAATGGATCATCAATAATATGATTATATATATATTATATTCCACTATAAAATATACCTATAGACCCATTCTATTTATTTTCCTTTCAAAAATGTCAAATACACGACTTAAATACAACACTAAAAACCACTATTATGAACACTAGACACATCCATGCAAGAAAATAGAAGTAAAAGAATAATTTTTGGTTATAACCCCTCTACACAACCTAATTATTTGATTGCACATAGGCCCATTAACACCTACATAGATATTCATGTGATTATGTGGAAGAGGAGATTAAAAATTGCTTGTTTACTTAATAAAAACAGTTAGTAGTGATAGTTTTTGTCTCCTCTTATTTTTTTTTCTTGATAAGAAAAGAGGATGAGCTATGTAGAATATAAATATATAATGTTTTCTTTCAATAAATTTATCTTTATCTAAAATTTAATTATGTGGATAAACTACTTAAAATTGTGGTTCTCGTGCAATTGTGAAAACTAAGTAATAAAGAACCAAGTATTTACATCTACATAAAATTTTATAAAATAGATAATTAAAAAAATATTAGCATACATATTTATTTTTACATAAATATTTGTTATGATAAAAAACATATTTACAATTACATGGAAATATAAAACAATAATAATTTTAAATAAATAAATTATTTAAATGATTGTTTGATGTTTTGTTAGGCAATGCCCAAAGAGCTACCCAATATCATATATTTTATGTTTTCTTGATTAATTATTATTTATGCGAGTATATAAAAGGCCAACATTGAATGGATAATGGTCATAATTATTTTTAAATGAGTGGGTTGATTATTAAATAAATTTATAGGAAAGCCCCAGAAATTGCTTCCTTCTTATTTGTTGTCAAAAATATTAAATTCACATGTTAAAATGTAATTTTAATAATCCAATTCAATAGAACATTTAGAAACATACAATTTGAAACCTATAAAGAAAAAGTACTATTTATATAGATGTGAAATACGAACTATAAATATATAAACTTGATTTACAAATCCAAGGAGAAAAACCATTAAATAAAACAAACATCCAATCAATGCTATTAGAAACTTATCCCAAAAGAATTTTTGATAGATAAAAAAATCCTCGACACTCTCTATTTCTTCTATAATTATTCTAATTGTCTTTCTTCAAATATGAATTCAAAAATTAGTTTACATTATTTGAAATAAATTTCTTTTGACAAAAACTTATGTTGATTCTTCATTGTTAATGAATTTGGAATATGTAATTTCAAATTAATGTATATTTAACATATGGCTAGAATAATAGTTTTATGTTGTTTGTGGGATTATACCTAAGAAATGTATACCTCATCTTTATTTTATTTGTTAAATGATTCTACATTTATTATTCTTGTCTCCTCTTCCATGCTTCCTCATTTGACACAAATGATATCATGATCAATAAAATTCATTTTAGTATAAAACTATGGCCCTAATTTTTGTTGCTCTTAACCTAAATTTCATGGTATTATCATTGATCCTTGAGACCCATTGGCTATGGGTGTAATTAAATATAAAATTTAAAATCATTCTTTTATCAATTAAATTCCCACCACATGTGCATAAACAATTTGTTCTAAAAAATTATTTAGAAATAACTAAAAACTAGATTGCAAACACACATAATTATCGAGTGGATGGTAATCTAATTAGAAGTAATTTGTCTATGTACAAAATTAAATAATATAGTAACATGTTTTTTATTTGTAATTTACAAAGAAATAAATCTTGTCTTTTTAGTATTAACTTTCACAAATGCCATTTGTTTTATTGCATTAAGTTTATTTATATTGTTTCTATTTAAAGTGGTTTTTATTAATATATGCATTTCTTTTATTTTGTAGGAAATTTTTGTGAGATGTTTTTACTCTTAGCACATGTGGAAAATAATGAATATAAAAAAGGCAGCAAACACATGCATAGAAATATTTTTCATTTGTGACATCTCCATATTATTCCTTGTATCAAGTATTAAACAAGTTATTGGCCTAATAAAACATTAAAAGTGGTATACATTAGGCATACATGACCTAAACCTTAAAACAAGGTGAGAATAATTGTATCTTGATCATGGTTTTTCTCTAAAAGATATAACACTCAAAATACATCAGGTACCCATTCATATAAAATGCATGACTTGCATAGTACTTTTCCTTTATAACTATGATATGTTAGAATTTTATAGCTAATTTCATATATAATTTTTAGAATAACATATTATAGAGCTAGGCTTCATTTTCTCTAATTTTTTTCATTATTCATTTATCCTTAAATTTTTTGTTCAATAACTTAGTGTATTGTAATCCATCATACACACTATCTTTCTCTATATTGATTCAGGATTCTAGGCTTTTGATTCATTTAAAATCTTTATGGTAGGAATCCCATTTACATTTGGTAGTATCAACATGTCCTTAATAGTTCAATATTTTGGATTTCCACCTCTAAAAATGTTCTTTAGGATTCTCTACATCAAGTTTCCATGTGGGGATTGACACTATCAACAAGGAAGGCATGTACCTCATTCCAACCTAGACATTATGAATTGAAGCAATAATCCTAACCATATCCTTGGCTCTCTTTAATGACCACCTCAAGCTATGAGGGGAGACTATTATTTATTTTTAATTACTTTTAGAATCCCTCCCCATCTATTAGTATAAGCACGGAAATCAAAGTTCAAGTTTTTCATTGTTTATACTCTAAAATTTTCTCGAGAATTCGAGTTACATTTTTAATACTTTTCATTTAATTTTTCGATGATAAGTCTTTTGTTTAAAGGTTATGATAAATTCACAAGGATTTTTATACTTATGCCTCTTGAAGGTGCTTGAACTCTATTGTTATATGTCAAACTATTTCATGTTATCATCCCAATCCTATTGGTTTTGTAGTAGGAAACATAAGTTTTGATTTGAATTTCCCCAACAAATAAATTACTTATGAAATTAGTGAGATGAACCAAAAGAAATATAGGCAAGTAAATTTCACAAAGTATATTTTTTATCTTGGTAGTGTTAGTTACATAGGATTTCAAAAATTATTTCTCATCATCAAAGTCATGAGGTATCCTAAATAACTACCATCTAAGGAATTTTTCCCTTAAAAATAGGGCATAGAAGTGAAATGGCCTCCTCCTTTGTTAAATATATTCACCAATGTGGGAAAAAACGTATAATATAATATCTTGTGAGTAATTGTATTATTTCATTCTCTTTGGAATATTTAATTTCTTTTTCCAACCTAGGGTATCTTATTATCCATGTTTGAACTCTAGTTAACACAAGGTCAACATAGATTATATAGTATTTCCCCATTAGGATGCTAAATTCATATTGTACTCATAGGACTCCCTTACATAATGTTTCCTTTAATTATTTTATCCTACCTCTAGCCTTGGTGATCTCTTTGGAAAACAAGATGATATAATTTTGGAAAATTTGGCTATGACTGTTTCCTCCTCCCTTTTCTTAAGAGAAATTTATAAAGAATCAATTTTAAGATCCTTCTATTTTGAGAATACCAGTTCTTCCTCACTAATCCGTTTGAATTCATCTTCTAGTTTTCCTACTTTCCTCTCTAATCTAAATCTTGTGATTTATCCCTTGCAAGATCATACTCAAGGAGAGGATGGTATCATCATTTTTGATTAATTTCTCTAAATATATTACTTTCTTCTTTTGCATTTAAAAATTACCATAATCCATAAACAAAGGTTAATACCTAGAATAATTTTCTTTCTTATTTGCTTGGATAGGTAGGTGGCTCTTCTTCTTCCTATTCTTACATAGGGATTTTCCTTTCTTTATTTTGGCTTGTGTTAGAATAGGAGGATAAGGTTCAAACATGGAAGATTCTTCATGACTCACTTGTTATGGAGAAAGTGACATAAAGGATTACACAAGAGAAATAAAGGTATAACGTAATCCACTTATGATTTCAACAATAGTTTTCTCCTCTTTAGAGCTGTCATAGGAAGGAATTACAAGTTTCTACTATTTAAACCTCTTAGGAGAAAAAGACACACCCTTTTATTATTTTTCTTCACTTTTAAATATTTCGGAGTAATAATCGATCATCTTGGACTAGTGGTTCTAGGTGAAAACTTATATTTTTCAATGGTTCTACTTTAGGGGACATCTTCTTTCCCACCCTTCTACTACAATTCATGTTTAGACAAGCATATTGCATGGAAATGATGGTTTTTGTAGGGACATTCCTCTTTTTATGTGATTTTGTTAAAAATTACTCCACTTCTCATCTCCCTCTTCATTCTTCAAGAAGTGGTGTTTGCATATTAATAGAATTAACACTTGATGCTTCAAAGGCCTTGACCCTTATTTGAAATTTTTCTCCATGGCTTGCACGAAGGAGTAAAGGAAACCTAGTAAATTTACTTTGTATTATTTTCCTACTCTTCCATACTTCAAATGGCTAAGATATTTCATACTTGGCCTCATAGCTATCCCATATTATTTGTCACATGTAAAGTACTTCATCACCCGAGTTCTAGAAACCTAAACCAATAATTGATAATATGTGGAATAATTGTGTGATAGAAAATTCTAGGCGAAGGATCTAATTTCAGGAAGATAAGAGTGAGGACTAACAATGACACTTCTATACATAGTCGTGGGGAATAACCTTCAATATTTTTTCTATTTTAGTAATATAGAGCATTTAAGAGGCCAAATATTTATGAGAGGGTGGAAGTATCCGTTAAGTGTTGACATGTGAGTGCTTGGTTGTAATTGATGTAAGAAGATAATTAATGATAAAGGAGTATAAGAGGAATCTTGGAGTGAGAAGGACAAGGCATGACATGAAGACATGGTGTCATGATTGAGAACACCTGATTGGGACTTAGCTTCTTGAGTAGCTAGTGACTGTAGAGGAAGGATGTTGATGTGATAACATGTTAGGATGATGTATTAGATGGTTGAGAAGGTATGTGATGGTGAAATATAGTCAATATGATGAACATAAGGTTGGATGAGTGGCTTAAGTGAGATTTACTTCGTCAGTAGGCTTAATCCTTAAGCCTAGCCAACATAATGACATGGTATGATGGAATGAAGCCATGGTACAACTAGACAAGAATAGTAAAGGCTTGGAAAAAATGAATAGGGTGAGTTAATATATATCCATGAAGAAAATAGGGTAGGTTCATGAAGCATGAGGTGGAAACAAGCTCAACTAGGCCTAATTTAGAGACCTAATACAAGCATGAATTGGAGAATAGAGAAAAGCATGATATAACAAGGTAGTGAAAGTATGCATTTTTATTGTGAGAGTGTAGAGATGATTTAGAAGGTGTCATAGGTCAAGATTTGACTGTTAGAGGCATGATTGAGGTCTTTTGGAAGGTTATTCTTGAAAACAAGCTAGATATGCATGCAAAAACCATGGTGGTTGATGAGTTTCAGGAAAGTATAGATTGAAATAAGTCTTGAGATCCGTGAAGGAGGTTTTCATAGTTCTTTGGAGAAATTTAAATGTGAAAATTCCAAAGGAGAAGCAAGAAAAATGAGTTTAATTCTAATCAAGCTCTTAAAATGGCCATTTCCAGCTCGAGGGTGAAGCTTTAGATGCTCATTGACACGTTAAAATTATGCATGGGTACCTGGTGCTTTCATCATTGTTGGGGCATGGATTAAAGATAGATTTTCAAGTAGAATGAGGAAGAATGATGGTCTATGATTTATGAATGAACCTTAAGAAGTTAAGGTGCTCCAAACTCTCCTAAAACCCTCATTTGAAAGTGATGGAGGAGAATTGAAGTTGATGGTCATGAAATTACCTTGGAAATATGATGTTATGCTTTAGGAATGTAGAGGACTCATTGTAATTCATTTTGGTAGTGGTCTCATTCTCCAGGTCAACTGGTAAGTCTTGAAATACCTCTAATTTTGAAGAAAATTGATGTTACTGAGACATGTGATGAAGGTTTCATGGTGAAAGGTATGATGTGGGGTAAGATTGGGATGTGAAAAAACTTTATATGAAGAGTTTTAGGTGCATTCCATGCAAAATATTGATGAATAATGTCATACAATATGCTCTATCGCTTAAGGCCTATAGAGGAAAAACCGGTCATGATGGTTTGAAGGAGCTTTGATGTAAATGCATGTTGTTGAAGAAATTTGTGAGCATGGAAAGTTTTTATAAGTCATATATGACATGTTATAATATATAACTTGATATGATGAAGTGATTTCAGGTCCAAGATCAAATGGTCGAATTGCCCGTTTTAGGCTGCCAAGTAGGTCTGACGAATGGAGGTGCAAATAAAACATTATCCATATAGACCCTACAAGTGAGTGTTTGAAGATTAAGTAGAGGTATATAGTGATGTTTTTTCATGCTTTGTTTTTTCATGAAAATGTGTTTTGAAGTGTTAGAATTCTTCTAGAACAAGACTAGTTTTTAGGACCTAAAACCCAGTTTGAGCGAGTCCCAAAATACAAGCTTATCTTATCTATAAAATTTGAAATGATTAATCCTATATATTTGATGAGATGAAAAAGGTCAATATATTTCCATAAATATTCCATATGAGTGATTATTAGGTGGTTTGAAGGGCGATCCAACTCATTTTGTGAAGACTGATTTTATGTGTGTACAAGCCCTTTAAGACCTTGTTTAAATCAACATGTCATGATGGAAATAAAGGTGATAGATCTACTCCAGGAATTTTAATGTGAATAATAGGTCAATAAAAACCTCCTCCAAAAATCAATAATTTTTGAAAACTTATACACTTTTTTGATGAAGTAATCTTTGAATGGTACTTGAGCTGCCATGAGTGTGTGCATACCTTGTTTAGAAGATGAGTTGAAATTTAAGCCTACATATGAAGAATTCCAAGCATGAGATGATGTAGTAGAAATCTTGGATATCCCTCCATATTTTTTAATTGCATGATTTGAAGCATAGAGTGAATGCATGCATCCAAGTTGAAGACTGGTTTTGAAGGCCACGCACCTAATAGAACATATGACCTCTAATGGAGTGTTGAGAGTAAAATGGTGAGTTGTAAGGCTTGTTAATAATTTATAGAGAAAGGGGAGGTATCTTGTAACATGCACACACCTTGAAAACACTTGGCATTAGTTACATTAGCAAGAAGACAAAGATTCTAATGTGAGGAAGAAGACAAAAGAAGAAAATGACGATTCAAATGAAAATGTCATATTGAAAATGGAACGTTTTCAGTTACTTCAGAGGTGTAACGGGTTCATGAAGGTTATGTAATCCTTTATAGGTGTCATGGAAAGCCCAAAAAGGTAAGTAATTATAACTGACATGTTGCATATGCAATGATTGCATTATGGAAGTTTTGAAGTGATCTCATCTAGGGTCTTGGTACGAGTTGAGGAAGTGAGAAGATCAAGGAGTTAGAAGTGGAAGTGTAAGAGGTGTAAGAGATGATATTATCATGTATAAGAATAGATAAGTGTGATGATAATTTTTGTATGACTACACCTTGTGAGAGTATGAGCTGATGTAAAAGAGAGGTTCATCCTTGTGTAAGTTAAACAAAATGTGTATACCTTGTAAATTGGATTAGGAGAAGAATAAGATGATGCAATTATGAGGTGAAAGTGGAGAAAAATGAGTTGATACTTGTATGAACGAGGGAAAAAGTGTGTGAGAAAAATAGGACTTGAATACTATACTTGCGGTAGTAGGAGATGATGAGAAAAGAGGTGTGAAAGAGAGAGAATAGGAGATGAATAAGAGATCACAATTTGTTGTATCAGAAAATTAGATGAAGGTGATCAAAACTCTGATAAGTTTAAGTTGTTGCTTAGAAAAATAAGGAGTTGAAGCTTCCTTGCAAGTTGGATCTTACAAAAGGTTAAGTGGGTGCTTGACTGAATTATTGGGAGTTGTTGCTTCCATGCAAGTAGGAGCTTGCTAAAGGTCAAGTGGGTGCTTGGATAAATTTTGGAGTGGGTGCTTCAAGTTGAGTGGGTGCTCAAAAAATTGAAATCTCTGTAATTTCTCATAGGAAATTTATCCAAGTAGTGCATTGATTTTAGTGGTTTTTCTCCCTTTAAGGGTTTCCACATTAAATATGGTCTTCATGTGTTCTTGCTTGTTATTTTCTCATGATTGAATGTTGTGTTTCCTCATGGTTAAGATTGAATGGCTTGTTGAGATTTGAATTTGGTTTCAAAATTTAAAGAAGCACTGATTCACCCCTCCCCTCTTAGTGCTTGTGTTTCCAACATTAAGAATGTATAATGAGGCATAAGTTAATTTATTATTAGGATAAGGGGTACACCAAACCTAATAGAAAAGTCTTATAAAACAAGAGTTTATGAGGATCCAAAGGATAAACATAAAGTTTATTCATAATGATACTAGAAATTAATGTACAAATAAGGTGAGTTGTTTTTGAACATGGTTGAATGGTGAGGAAGTTATTGTAATCCTAAGGAAGTAGTCATAATCTGTGGGAAGGTTAGAAAAATTATTAAAATATGGATAGAGTTGGGAGAAATAATTTTTATAAGTGAAGGAGTTGAAGATAAAAATATAGGGATGAAAGGGTATGTAAAGCTCTTGAGAAGTGTGAATAAGATTTGTTAGTATGTGTGGTTTGGTTACTAAGGATACGGTAAAAGTTACATGCACTAAAGAGATAAACATCAAGAATTCCAAAACATAATAAGTGAGAGAAGTTTGTGAGAGAAAAATATTTGATAACTTTAATACTTTCATGGTTTGATATGTTGTTTATGCGGGGAAGAGATAGTAAGAGTTAAGAACAATCCTAGAAGTATTGAAGGATACTAAAAGGATAGAGTTAGTAAGGACTCAAACAAGAATATGAGTGGAAATAATTGAGAAATCATGTGGGAAATACCAACCTTAGGCTTTAAATAAGCCATTGTTTCTTAGAAATTGATTATAATAATTATGAAGGTTTTACATGATTTGATTCTTGGTTTGATTCTAACTTGTTCGTTCTTAATTTTTTTTTGTTTATGGTTAATTCTACATTAGTAAGGAAATGTAGTGCCCTTCCTTTATAGATATATACCTATATATTTATTTTATTAAAATTATAGATAAAAAATATAATATATTATACAAAAAAATCCCATAGGGGTGGATTAGGGAAAATTGGCCCTAGGTTTTTCCGTGAATTTCTTGGGCGTGTTGAAATGGCCTTAGAAACCTGCAATAAAACACAAATGACAGGTGTAAAGCCAACCTTCATAACCTTTCCATGCATCCTTCTAGCTTGTGCCGTAATGAGATCTTTATATAGGGTATGTGTCCATCAAAACATATTGGAGAGGGATTTCTCGTAGTTATATATGTAAAAATAGAAGCATTTACCAATGTGTGAGTTGTGTGATAAAAATCCTACAAGAAATGTGGTACATGAGACAAACCACTGGCCATATAAGCCTCATTTTTGTTATATTAGTACACAACCGTGCGGGTTCGATGGTTAAGGGTTGTAAATGCTTCAATGACATAGGATGTGCACCTTTACGTTGTGGAAGCTATAAAATTTTATCATCAACATGCCTATTAAACTCATGGTGGCTGTGTGGATTATTTTTATTGGTGCTTGTAGATCACATACTATTTGGGGCGATTATGACTGGTTTTGGTTGTAAATACATGTTTGATTGTAAAGAAAAATGTGCACGTTTTCATTTAGGAAAAGCATATTAAAACATGATCCATGTTAGGATTTTTAGAATCCCATGGACACCCATCAAAGAATTATGAAAAAGGGAATTTTATTTGAGATGTTATAGTTTTGGTATAAACATATTCAATCCTAAGGCATATGGATTGTTTAACCATACACATGTCATACAATGCCAATACCTCACATGAGACTGCAATAGTTGTTGAAGTTTAGATTGTGGTCATATGGAATGTGATGTTCTAGGAAATAACCAAAATGGGTTTTGAAAAGGGGGCATCTGAAAAAAATATCCACCCTTGCAAACATACTCGTATCTTGAGCCAAAATAAGAGCCTTGTAATAGGATTTGAGCCATCAATGTAGAATGGAGAAGTGGATTTTCATCTCATTATAATTGTGGTGTTTATGGTATGGGTGGTTATACATAGGCATGTGAGTTGTTTGAAAAATGCCTCAAATCGATGTAATTTCATGGGATACATTATGTTTTGGATATGCAGAAAATAGGTGTGACAAAAAGGCCTTGGAACCTCTCAAGAAAATGCAATTGCCATGTGTAATTTTAAAGTCCGTAACTCTCGCTTGTTGGTTTGATATATGTATGGATTCATTCCTCCTCTCCAACTTAGTTTTAAAATTTAAATCCTTATATAGTAGATTCAACATAAAATATTAAATCAAGCTTGTTTTTAAGGTGTTGTTTTTAAATCATATTGTAAAGCTGCATAAAACAATTTCCACATCATGTTTAACCAATGTCAAAAGCTGTCACCTTAGATGACATATCATAACACCGAGCCATGAAATTGACCAACACAAACTTATAACATGTTCACCATAGCCCATGTTTCGTGACTAGTCAAAATGGAAGGGGAAATGTGATTCGAAAATGCAAACTTGTGAACTTGAAACAACCTCCTATTAAGCCAAACACCTCGAAACCTAACGCACAAGAAGTGTCTCTATACCCCCTTTTTTCTTTTTAACCACTGTAACCTCTTCCTTGTCATATGATGATCTCATTCCAAATAATAAAAAATGTCAAAACCATTGATGAATAGGTTTATGAATTGGGTTTTGGCCTACTTGAAAGCCAGTTCTTGAGAGCAAGCTGCTACTACGACCGAACCCTCTTGGAATCACCTCAAATTTTGTACCTATGGATTCCAGAAGTAAAATTTGACCCTGCAAACCTCTTCATTGATATATGTAGAATAACATGGTATATTGTTTTACCCATTACCTCTTAATAACACATTTTATGCACCCATTTGAGCCAACTTCGATTAGTTTCTTTGAAGGAAAACAACCAAATTCAACCAACTAGCTCTAGAAAGTTATTCCAGTTTGAGATTTGATTACGGTTTTAGAACCCATAAGTTTCCCATGATTATTTGTATAGTAAATAATAGGCTAGGATAAATAAAAATCCCATTAGGATGTTTCATACCCTTTTTGCGGGTCCATTTTTGGCCACTTGGGCTAGTTTTCACGGTAGTGTGATAAAGACCCGTGGACCATGTTGACCCTCTAAAGTTCATTAAATGGGTAAAAAATAGTGTGAAGCTTAGAAACATGTATGATGAGGGTAGATACATTATCAATATAAATGAAAAATATGGTTAATGAAAATTTAAAATCGTGTAATTTGGCACATTTACGTAAACCCATGTAGCGACAACAAGAATGAGAACCATGTTAGAGGTCATAAAACTTCTTAATAATTTGAAAATATTTTTGGAATTTGAATGTTATGAATCAAAATTGATTGTGTTATCTCTCACCCTCTTTGATAATGAAAATGTATTGGATTACTTGTGTAAGAGAAAATGAGTGTTTTGTCTTGCTAATCTCTCTCTAAATCCTAAAAATTAGACTTTATTTGAAAAGTATGGGAAGTAAATGTTTGATGAAACTTTATCATAGGTGTTTATTGTAATTGATGTCATGTGGCATTGACGACAAATAATGAGTGGTAAGGTGTCAACCTTTTAGGGGCATGGAGTTTGATTGGTAGTGCTTTCCTCGGACCTCAAATGTTGTGTTTGAAGTGACTTGGTATGATGTCTTGGTGTGATGTGAGGTCTCATGGTTTATATATAAAAGATATTGGTGCATTGGAAATCAATTAGGTGCTTGGTGTGAATTCTCCAAATGTTTCCTACAAGTTCCAATAGGTGTGAATGGGATTTCATGATGAAGAATAGGTTAGGTTTCATGAATCATGGTGTAAACAAGCTCATTTAGGCCTAGTTATAAGACCTAATGCAAGCATGTAATGGAGTATGGAGTAAATGTAGCTAAATTATGGTAGTACAAGAATGATTTATGTGTTGTGGCATGGTAGAGAGGACATGGAAGATGTTTCAGGTCATCCTTTAGCTAGTAGAGGCAAGTTGATGCCTTTTAGAGACATTATCTTGAGGACAAGGCATGTAAACAAGTAAAAATCATGGTGGTCAAGAAGGTACATACCTATTTATGAGAAAATGATCCTTGGGGTATGTGAAGTGCTATAGAAAAATATTCAGGGCAATATGAAGAATTTTATTCAAGTTATGAGGCTTTAGGCTCTATCGATCTCTCAAAATGAGCTTCTCCAGCTCGAGGGTCAAGTTTGAAGTGCTCATTGGAGCGTTAAACATCTACATGGTGGAATATTTTCATCATTGTTAATGCATGAAGTAAAGATAAATTTTAAAGTGGAATGAGTTAAAATTATTCCCTAATCTTTATGAATGATTCTTAAGAAGCTAGGTAGGTCCAAACCCTCCTAAAAATTTCGTCTTATAGAGATGGAGATGAAATGACTCTTTTTGTCATAAAATGGCTTGGGTAAGATGATTTAGTGACTTGAGCTTGTAGAGGATCCTTCCTAGTTCATTTGGGTGGCATTTTTATGTTCCAAGTGTCATGAGAAGGTACAATAAAAACACTTTTTTTATGAAGATTTGATGATACTGATAATGTATAAAAACTTCATGGTGAAAACCCAACTGTGGGAGCAAGCTTAGGATGCACCCTAAGTTTTCATAAGAATTTTCAGGAAGATTCTTTTCAAGTTTTTGTGAAACATGGCATTTAAGGTGACCTATTGCTAATGGACTATAAAGGTAAAATTCGTCATGTTTGTTTGAGAGAGTCATGATGTGAAATATTGTTGTTGAAGTGAAAAGAGAGTATGAATAGCTACTAGATGTCTAACATGATAGGTTTGAGCCCATGACTTGAGTCGGTGATGTGTTTTTTCATCTTATGTCTCATCATCTATACTTTCTCATTATCCCTATCAAGAAGGTTTGAAGAACAAGAGTATAAGTGTGATTTTCTTCACACAACTCATGCAAGTGAATGTTTGAAGATGAAGTAGAGGTCTCTTGTGAAGTGTTTGAGATTTATTTTGGCATGATCTTATAAAATATGACACTTTGAGAGGGAGTGTGAATCAGTTTTAATTCAATTTTTTTATTATGAAAATTCAACTTCAATCATATTCTTAAGCCTTTATATGAGATTGCAACAACACAAATCACATATAACAAGAAGCACACACAAGAGAGAGAAATATTTTTAAGTGGGAAACCCAAATTGGGAAAAAACCCACTAAACCAATGGACTATGCTCACAATGGTTACAATTTTTTTGAGCTACAACTCAAACAATGAAGCAAATACTTCAAATCAAGCTACTACTTGATGATTTGCAAGCTACAACTTGCAAGAAAGCCTCTACTTTCAAGTTTTGTTGAGCTACAACTTAGTCTTTACATCAATTTTGATCACACACTTCATTTGGTTGCTAAACAACAGATTGTGATCCTATATCATCTCATCAATTCTTCTATACCATCTACAAATTTGCAGTACCTTCAATTCATTACAAGCTCTCTCTCACTACTCTCTCGGTTCTTGATATATTCAACATACTTTAATCTCTTAATCTTTCTCAACTCAATCCTCGAACACATAACACTATCAACAACAATTTTAGGTATAATATTATGCTTTTGTATATACTACACACACTTATTCCCAACCTTTAACATTCATATACCAAGACTCTTCACCTTTTTACACTAGATGGCTCAAGAGGGACAAGAGAGATGACTATATTTATAACTGCCCATTATTTTTTCATATGTGCATCTTAGAATTTCACATACTTGAATACATTCAAGACCCTTTTAAGATACTTAGATTTCATAAGTTGACATGTGGCACTCCTTAAAATCCCTTGTACTTCTTCATGTTAGTTTATATTCTAAAATGACCTGTCAACCCAAAAGTAATCGACCTTTGATATCTTTGCGAGCTCAGCTGTAATTGTTATGCACAAAGTTCGACATTACAAAAGGAGTTACAATTGAATAAAATTGTTACAAATATTCCCAAAAATCCTTTATACCCTTCTTTTATACTTCATCCATTCACTATTAAGTTTCATTCTTCAAGATAGAGAAATACATTGAGGAACTTTAAAATTTCAATTTACAAGCTTTGAAGATGAAGGAAGACTAGTACATGCTTGAGAGTGGTTATGAAAAATAAGCTGTTATGCACTAGAAATCACTGTTGTGAACTTGTATTTCCATTTTTAGTCCTATTAAAGTATTGAGATTTCAGTCAAAATATTTAGATGTGTTCTTGATAGAATGGTTCTTGATCCATGCTTTCTAGCCCTTAATCTTAGCTTTATTAGGTCTATATTGATTTGGAAAAATTTCAAATCCAATCAAAAGAAAATTTTGGCACCCTTTAACTCTATTGAGATTTTCACAAAGTTTTAGTACTTCATAGATGGTGAAAACAAGAATTTTCCTTGCACTTTGTATGTAAAGCCGACGACTTGTAACCAAAAAGCTGTCATGAAGAAGTCAAAGGAAGCATAATGATTTGATCTAAAACTTGAAAAATCTATTAGATGAGCATTATATAGAGAGTTTTTCATAATTTCAAGTATTTTCACTAGTTTGTTTTCAAGATACGAGTGATTTTCTTGTCCAAACCCTAGCACGAGGGTTTTATTCTTATGCGGCCCGAGAGGCCTCAAAAAGCAATTTCTTGGTTTCTACTCAATGGTGTTCAAAAATTTAATCTCCTAGAGGACTTTGAAAGCATAAATAAACCTTTCCATGTTCAACTTAACCTTGAAACATTGATTTTTACTCTCAACAACTGAAAAGGACAATGCACAACTTAGTGAAATAAGTGACAATGCTATTATAACAAGATAAACTTTGCTTTAGGTTTGATTTGGTATATTTCATAGTTTAGAGGAAAAATTTAGGGTCCCAAAACATTTTATGAACATCAAATTTCTCCCTAGAAATCAAAATTCCACCTTTGCATGAAGACTTGTCCTTGCACGTAGAGATACAATCCATTCTACAACTAAACTTGATCTCTACCGACTTCAACTAGACCTCTAGCTTAATCCAACATCTTTGAAGGCATGTATTATGATATGAAGGACAACTTAACACTTCCAACATTATGAAAACATGCAATAAAAGGAAGAGACCATACTTTACAACTCAGAAATCATGCTTTATGATTGGTCCTAGGAGGCAATTTGAGAACCATGGAGGTCTATGGCACCATTATACTACATTAAGGAAATTTTGAGATTAGACTATTCAACATGGAATTGTAGAAGGAGTGTACTACCTTTTCAACATAAACATTTGATTTAAGTACACACTTCATGACTGTCTCTTTCAGATTTCACACTGTAGACACAAAACTTGCACAAATTGAGTAGAACTTCAGAACCCTGCAATGATTAGGGAGAATTGATGACATTAATGAATTAGAGGCATAATTAATCAACCTTAAAAATATTAAAACATCTCATATAATTCATTTTAATACATCCAAAACCATTTCTGCCATTGATTCAAGAAGGTGCTTAGGAGAGAGAAAAAATGGGTTAGAAAAATAAAGAGAAATTTCTTGTTCTTCCACATTTGCCCTAATTTTTTTCAAAAGTTCATGCTTTGAGTTCTCTTTAAAAATTAATTATATGATTTATCTAAATGAGGCTATATAATGTTTTTGGAAGCTAAGAATACGGGTGCTCGGGATTGCATTCCTTAAGAAACCAGTTTTAGTAAAATTTGAATAACTTCGAAAATCCATTTCAAAACTTGATGACATTTGACATAGAGCAGCAAAAACATCCATATAAATGATACATATATTTTTTCCTCATAAATTTTCATTTCCTATTCATATCGATCTAATTTTTTCTTGAATTCACTACTAGTTCTCAATGGCTGTTTTAGTAAACAATTGAATTTTTCCTCCAGGAGCTAAAGTATGCCTTTCGGATGCTCATAAATTCCATAGAGAGTATTCCTAGGATTCTACCATGCTTACCTAGGATTTTCATGACCTGAATTGAGCTCTTACACCTCATTAGGCTCTAGAACTAGGCCTAAATGAGCCAATTTCAACTGTGACTCCCAACATTTGACCTTATGCTCATTCTAAAATCTCTTGCACATGATAAAAAAATCATGTATGACCTATTAAACACATGATCCAAGAATAATAACCATATTTACACCTCCTGTGAGTATCAACCTCCTTTGGCGAAGCTGTAGCACTCGAACACATCCCGAAACCATCTTGAAAGCTCAAAGAAACAACTTGAGACCACTAAAACCCATTGGAAAGAACCTATCTACATGAATTTTCACTTCAAATTTTCCATAAATTCCATTTGAAATCAATGAAAACACCAACCAATGTAACATGGTTTAACACATGAAAGTGAGGTTTGAAGTGGTAAAAGCTAACTAAGACAAGATTGGTTTTTATGGTCTAAAATCTAGTTTGAAAAATCCCAAAAATGCAAGATTATTCATGCTATAAACATTGAAATGATGCATGCTATGGATTTTATGAGTTAAATAAGGATGAGTGATTTCCAGAAAGTTGTCATATGAGCCATGATCAAGTGATTTGATGGGTGAACTAACTCAATTTGTGAAGACTAGTTTTATGAGTTTGCAAACTCTTTGAAACCTTGTCTGCTCGGTGGTTCTTGTTGAGAATGAAGATGGTTCATTTTCTCTAATTATTTGAAGGTGAATAAGAGGTCCCTAACAACATTATCTAAGAATCGAGAAGGTTTTGAAGATTCATTCATTTGTGTAGGTGAAGCAATCTTGTGAATGTGTTTTTAATATGCCATGACTATGAATACCAAGCGGAGAAGGAGAGTTAAAATGGAGGTTCTATGCTCTAACCTTCAGCCCTTTAAGCACATGGTGATGTTGTAGACCTATTGAAGAGTAATTCCTCTTGAATGCACTATATGACATAAGCTAAAAGTGTGTCTCTTACACTCAAATTTTGAACTGTGTTTTTGAAAATCCTAATTTGGTAGAGCACATGAGCTCTAATGGAGTCTTGAAGGTGAAATGGTGAGTGTAAATCTTATCAAGGCCTTATATAATAAGGAGGTAAGTCTTGTAACGTGCACAAAGCTTCATAAAACTTGTCTCATTGTCCAAGTTGGCTAGAAGACAAAGAATCCTATGTTGAAAGAAGAAGACAAAAAGGAATAACCATTACAAATGAAATTTATAGGTGTCGAATGGAATATATTTAGTTTCTTCAGGTGTGAAGTGAGATCAAGAGTGTTTTCTAGTTCCTCATAGGTAGGATAATGATCAAGATAGGTTACAAAAGTCTGTACTGCAAGTCGACACTCCTACCTTTGCAATGATGACAATGTGGCCGTTTTTAGGTGATGTCATCTAAGTCTCTTATACGAGTTGAAGAGATCATAAAGTTGAAAAGGTTAGAAGTTAAAGTTGAAGAGGTTTAAGAGTTCATCATACTTAAATATATTAATGCAAAAATATGCATGAGGGAGTGGTTTTGAAGAAAGATTTTTAGAAGTATGCGTGATTAAGAAAATATGTGAATCTAGGTGTATGAAGAATTAGGATAAGATATATGAGCTGAATAGGAAATCACTAATTTGTTGGTTCAAGAAACTAGGTAAGATGAAGGTGATCAAAAACTTGTGAAGACTAAGTAGGTGCTTAGAAAAATTGGGAGTTGTTTCTTCCATGCAAGTAGGAGCTTGCAAAATTTGTCAAGTAGGTGTTTGGCTTAGAAATTGGAGTTGGTGCTTCAAGTTGAGTGGGTGCTCAAAAAATTGAAATCCTTGTAATCTGTTTTGGGAAAATTTTCCACCATAGTGCATTGATTTCAGTTGGTTTTCTCCCTTCAAGGGTTTCCCACATTAACTATTGTCTTCATGTGTGTTTACTTGTTGATTTCTTTTGTTTGAATGTCATTGTTCTTCATTGTAAAGGTTGAGCAAGGTTGAATGGTCTACTGAGATTTAGAATTGTCTTCAAAATTTGAAGAAGCATTGATTCACCCATCCCCTCTTAGTTCTTATGTTTTCCAACAATTGGTATTAGAGAAAGGTCCTTTTGAAGAAATCTTAAAAACTTGAAGGAGATCCAACAAGCACACACATGGATAACAATCAAGATTAAAGTGGTTTCTCTACTTTCAAGACACCTCTCTTCCATGGAACCAACTAAACATTTTAGAGTGTTAGAATGGAGACCTATTTCACATCTCTAGGATTTTTCATATTGCAGTCAGTAGTTGATGGCTACACCATTCTAGCCACACCTCCAATTGGTGTAGTAGGAAAGAAGGCTAGTGAGAATAATTCCAAGGCAATGAATGAAATCCTATGTGGAATGAAAGAAGAAAAATTTATGAAAGTTATATAGTGGAATAAATCCCAAAATATTTGGGAAAAAATAAATGCCATCTATGAAGGAGATAACAAGGTTAAGAAAGCCAAGTTACAGACCTACCGTAGTCAATTTGAGAGCCTGAGAATGAAGGAAGATGAAAGTATTCCATCCTACTTACAAAGAGTTGATGAAGTGATAAATCTCATCAGAGGATTGGGAGAAAAGTGGAGGAAATAGTGGTTTTTCAAAAGGTGTTATTATATCTAACACCTAAGTATGACTCAAGGTCTCATGTGTGGAAGAAGAAAAAAATTGACCACTATAAAGATGGAATTCTAACAACCTATGAAATGAGAACAAAAGAAAAAATACTAATCAATAAAGAGGCTACATTCAAAGCTGATAAGGAGCCCTAAGCAAAGAAAAGAGAAGCTAAATATGATATGAATGAGGATGATGAGAGAATTGAATCAATGTTTGTTAGGAGACTAAAAAGAGGATCGGGTAGATCAAAGGAAATCTGCCCTTCAAATGTTTTGGTTGTGGCAAGTAGGCCACTTTACCTCAAAATGTCCCAATAAGAAAAATGAAGAGCAAGATGAACATGTTGAAGAAGACAAGACTTTTCATAACCACAAAAAGAAATTCAAGAAACATGAAGGTAATAAAAGGTTCTTCAAGAGTAAGAAGAATTTATACACAAAAGAGGAATCAAACTCATCGGACTCAAGTGAATAAGGAAAGTATGATAATGAAGATGAAGATATCCAGCATGACACCTTATTCATGGTGTGTACATGTAAAAATAACTATGCTAAGTGAAATGAAATTAACACCTAGTAGCTTCAAATAAAATTTAGTCAAACAAGAACTCATGATAAAAAATTAAGGGAAAATAACTTCTTCAATGCATAAACATGATAAAACAACCAAATGCTAAGCCATTCCTACTCTTTGTCACTGCTACTTAAAACATGAAGTGAGTTTGGTTAGATAATTAAGCAATAAAATTTGTGTTGTTTGTCTCAAGAATGAGGATGAGATCTCACCAAGAAATGGCTACAAATCCATATTTGGATCTTCCCATACTACTCAATTTGAGAGAATGGATGCAAGAGATGAAGAAGCTATTCCAAAACAATGGAGAATGCTCAAATCAAAATTCCTATAGGTTTCACTAATCAAAGTGTGGTGTAAGAAGAAAGGGAAGGAGGAGGGTTCCTTATATAGCTTTCTTGTTTGGGTCAGGCTTGAAATTTTGTGGATGTGGGATAAAGCCCAAAGAAGAAATGCAAAGGATATGCATGTTTAATAAAGGATGTGCACTTTATGGGAGTTGAGAGGGGTTTAATTAATCAAATGTGATTAATTAATAGGTAGGGATAAGCTTGTAGAAGCTATTTAGAGGATGTTTATAGGAAAATTAGCTTGATTCGGGGGATGTAAGAGGGGAATTTAACCAATAAAAGGGGTTTATTGATTAAAATAGAAGGCGTAATTAACTAATAATGTTTAATTAATCACTTAGAAGTGAATTATAACTAATGAAAGGTTGTTAATTAACGAATAATAAGGGGAATGTAAGAGGGGAATTTAACCAATAAAAGGGGTTTATTGATTAAAATAGAAGGTGTAATTAACTAATAATGGTTAATTAATCACTTAGAAGTGGATTATAGCTAACGAAAGGTCGTTAATTGGCATCAAGATGGGGGAAGGGTTAATTAATTAACAAAAGGTCGTTAATTAATGAATAAGAAGGAGAATGTTAGCTAATTAGCATAAAAGTGCTAATTATTACGGAAATGATGGGAAGGAGGGTAATTAGTTCAATTTTAGTATTAAAACTACGTAAGCATATTTTAGGTATCTAGACATGGCCATGGAGACAACCCCTGAAGCAGCTCAAAAGGGAAGAATATGTGAAGATGAAAATTTAAATGAGGAGGATAGTGAAGTAAACCTTAAATCAAAATTGATTAGTGCACTTGAGGAGTTGAATATTTAGAGGAAGAAGAATAAAAACTAAAAACAATATTAAAATTATGAAGAGCAAATCAATCTTATGAGAATGATGAGCAAGAAGAATAGAGAACATAAATATGAAATCAAAGAGCTTGAAGCATAACTAGAGTTGATCTCAACATATTTCAAATCCAAAGAGGAATAATGCCTCAAAATCAAAACAGATATGGATCTCCTAAAAACTAAATTATATCAAATCTCAATTAAATCAAAAGCATATAAAAGGTTTTACAAGAGTTCAAGTGACCTAAATGAGCTTCTAAGCAATCAAAGGTCTTCAAATGAAAAAACTGGTATAGGGTTCAAAGAAGATAACAAGGATGACAAGACAACTAGTAAGAAGGATGAAAATACTACTCAAGAACCACCTCAAGCAAGGGAGACTACTAACAAGAAGGTCAAGAGAAGGACTAACTCAATCAGACAATCTCATGCAATAAGGTACACTCACTCTTTCTATGGCTACTATTTTTCTTGTAACATGTTTGGACATAAAACTATAAAGTGTAGAAGATATGCAAGGGGTCATGGAAGGAACTTTCACTCACAAAAGATGAGAGGAAATAATGAAATGATATGCTATAATTTCCAAAAGCCTGGTCACATAGAAAAATTTTGCAATCAGAGATTCACAAAGCAAGACAAGAAAGTGTATGTAGTAAGGTATGATCCTACAAGCAAGAAAGAGAAAGGTCTAATAGCTCAAACAAAATTTCATACTCAAAATGAAGACATAACATGGTACATAGATAGTGGATGTTCAAGTCATATGACATGGAATAAGGGAAAATTTGTCTCATTGAGAAAAGATGTATCAGAATAGTAAGATTTGGAGATAAACACATTTGCAAGCATTTTAAGAAAAGGCACATTGAGTCTATATAATGAAAATAATGTGATTGATAATGTTTATACGTAGAAGGTATAAAACAAAACCTATTAAGTGTGAGTTAGATGTGCAAGCAAGGATATACCTTGGTATTTCATGATAAAGGAAGAACGAATAAGGGAAGATATTTGACAAGGCCAAAAGGACTAAGAACAACATGTATGTCTTGAAAGAGATCAATAAGGATAAATGTTTCACAAGCAAGGTGGATGACAATTGGCTTTGTCGTAGGAGGTTAGGACACCTAAAGTTTTACAATCTTGTTAAAATCAATTTTAAGGGATGTGTGAGAAACATGCCCAAGATCACTAAAACTGTTGATACACTTTGCAAGGCATGCTTACATGGAAAACAAACAAAAAGAAGATTCAAATCCAAGGAGTATTCCACAACAAGACCACTAGAACTGATACATACTGATCTTGTTGGACCTACAAGGATTGAAAGTATTCAAGGTGAGAGTTATTTCATGCTATTGATTGATGATTACACAAGAATGACTTGGGTAGCATTCTTGAAAGAAAAATCAGAAGCACTAGACAAGTTCAAGACATTCAAATATCTAGTTGAAAAATGATAAAAATGCACAAAATAAAAATTTTGAGATTTGATAGAGGAGGTGAATTTTGGTCAAATGAGTTTGATGAGTTTTGTAAAAATCATGGAATAAGAAGGCAATTCTCAAAGTAAGAACACCTTAGCAAAATGGGGTTGTGGAGAGGAAAAATAGACCAATTCAAGAGATGGAAAGAACCATGCTAAATGATTCCATGTTGTCAGATGGATATTGGAAAGAGGTAGTGAATACATCAATCTATTCTAAATAGAGCTCAAATAAGGATAAACAACAATAAGACCCCCTATGATATTTGGAAAGGAAGGCTTGCTAGTGTGAAACATCTAAGAGTGTTTGGGAGTAAGTGTTTTATCAAGAGGGATGAAGAAAATCTTGGAAAATTTGATTCAAGGATTGATGAAGGCATCTTTTTGGGATACTCCTCAGTGATCTCAACATATAGGTGTTACAACAAAAGCCAAAAAAGATAGTAGAAAGCACAAATGTTGTAATTGATGAAACATATCTAATGAAGACTAAATCTCAGCCAAAGGAGACTCCTCAAAACATAGACATCCAAGATGATGATGAAGTTGCAGAAGGCAATCAAGAAGAAGAAGATGAGGATGAAGAAAGAGAAGACACAAAAGCTCCCTCAAGACAAGTCAAAAGATATCACCTGCAAATCAGATAATAGGAAACAAGGAGGTAGGCATACAAATAAGAAGAAGATTGAGGAATTCCCAAAACCAAGAGAACATTTCTCTCTTATCCAATATTAAACCAAATAATGTTGTGGAAGCAAAAAAGACCAAAATTGGATTGATGTAATGAATTAAGAATTAGACCAAGATAGAGAAAAATGAGACTTGGGAACTAGTGCCTAGGCCAAAGAACAAGAATGTCATTGGAACTAAGTGGGTATTCAGAAACAAGCTCAATGAAAAAGGTGAAGTCACAAGGAATAAGGAAAGACTTGTTTATAAAGGGTATGCTCAAGTTGAAGGAGTGGATTTTGAGGAAACATTTACACCAGTGGCTAGAATGGAGGCCATTAGACTCTTCTTAGCATATGTAACATACAAAAGGTTCAAGGTATACCAAATGGATGTCAAGTCAACATTATTGAATGGGAACCTAAATGAAGAAGTCTACATTGAACAACCTAATGGTTTTTCACTCACAAAGGACAAGGTCTATGTGCAGGTTGAAAAAGGACTTGTATGTCCTTAAAGTAAGCTCTTATATCTTGGTACAACATATTATATAGGTATTTAATTGATCAAGGCTTCAAGAAAGGAGTGGAAGACAACAACCTATAAATAAAGGAAGAATAAGGTCATCTATTTATTGTGGTTGTATATGTTGATGACATAATATTTAGAGGAGATAGTGAGAACATGACACCTGAGTTTACAGAGGTCATGAAGGAGTTTTAGATGTCAATGCTTGGAGAACTCTCATTCTTCTTAGGATTTAAAATAAATTAATACAAGGAAGGCATGTTCATATCAAAAATAAATTACATAAAAGAGGTGCTCAAGAGGTTTAGATGGAGGATTTCAAGCTAGTAGGAACACCAATGGTTGTAGGATGCAAGCTAAGCAAGGAATACAACTCACCAAGAGTAAATTAGACCACATACATATCCATGATAGGAAACCTATTGTACTCTACTACCTCTAGGTATGACATCATGTAAGAAGTTGTTCTATTAGGAAGATTCCATGAAGATCATAGAGAAAACCACCTATAAGAATTCAAGAGGATATTCAGATATCTCATGGGGACCATGGAGTATGGGCTTTGGTATCCAAGAAGAAATGAATTTGGGATAAAATCCTTTACATACTTATATTAGGTAGGTAACATTGATGACATGAAGAACACAAATGGAGGAGATTTTTTTGTTAGTAAGTCTCTTGTCCCTTGGCTAAGTAAAAAACAATCTATTGTAGCCCTATCCACATGTGAATATGAGTATATAAAAGCTGCATTGTGTTGTACACAAGTACTATAGATGAGGAAAAATCTGAAAGACTTCAAAGTTGAGTGTGATGGACCTACTCCCTTGTATTGTGATAGCACAAGTGTTATAAGTGTGTCCAAGAACCCTGTGTTGCACTCAATGCCAAGCATATCCCAATAAAGTATCATTTCTTAAGGGAACAAGTGAGTGAAAAGGATCAAGTTAGAAAATGTGTCCACAAGGAGGAGGAGATAGCTGATATCTCGATAAAACCACTTCCAAAAGTAGATTTTGAGCATCTAAAAAAAAATTGGGGTTAATACTAGCCTCTAACAGCAATTAAAAGACTCAAGCCATAAAAGAGGAGCAAGACAAATGCCAAATCTACTCCAAATAGTTGTAAAAGTATCAAAATAGGGGAGCTAGGTCACTAGCTTTATACACAGGAGTTAAGAGGAACAAATAGGGGCATCTACACAAAAGTGAAAGGTCTGCATATGAGGTGATAGGTTTAGGGGGATCATAGAGGTTGATTGGTGAACGAGACCATGCTTGCATATCTGAAGCATATGTGACAAAAAGTGAGACTAATACAAAGGGGAGCTTGTAGAGGTAAGCCTATGTTTTGTTGATAATTGTTTGCATGCCATGTGCTGAAGGAACCTTTATTATATATGTCAAATGGGGAGAGTGCGATCGAAACATGAAAAGAGAGCATGTAAGGTGTTGGTATGATAATTTTCCATCAAAGTTTTTGGTTTTGTTACCATCAATAATAAAGGGGAGATTGTTGAACATTTTTCATTGGCATTTGTTGTCATTGATGTCATGCTGAAATGATGGAAAAGAGTGAATGGTGATATGTCAAACATTCAATGACATGAAGGTTGATTATTAGTGATTTCCTCGGACCTAAAATTGTGTGTTTGAAGTGACTTTGTAAGATGTTTGGTGTGATGTGAGGTGTCATGGTGTATATATAAGGTCTTGGTGCATGATTGGTGCATTGGAAAGAAACTAGGTGCTTGGTGTGAACTATAAATATGTCCTATAGGTTCTAATAGGCATTTTAAAGTGTGTAAGGGATTTCATGATGAAGAATAGGCCAAGTCTCATGAATCATGGTGTAAACAAGCTCAATTAGGCCTATTTCTAAGACCTAATGTAAGCATGACTTGGAGTATGGAGTAAAGAAAGATAAAGTAGGGAAGTAAAAACATTATTTGTGTCTTGAGAATGGTAGAGAGGATTTGGAAGATGTTTAAAGTCATCCTTTAGCTTGTAGATCCAAGTTCAAGGCCTTTTGGAGACATTCTCTTGAGGACAAGACATCTAAGTAAGTACAAATCATGGTGGTCAAGAAGATACATACCTATTTATGAGTAAATGAGCCTTGGGATATGTGAATGAGGTTGTACTAATGCACTTTGGAAAAAATTCAGGCCAATATGAAGATTTTTTTCAAGTTATGAGGTTTTAGGCTCTACCGATCTCTCGAATGACCATCTCCAGCTCGAGGGTCAAGTTTGAAGTGCTCATTGGCATGTTAAACATTTTCATGGTGACCTAATATTTTCATCAATGTTGGGGCATGGAGTCAAGATCAATTTGCAAGTGGAATGAGTTAAAATGATGCCTTAAGCTTTATGAATGATCCTTAAGAAGCTAGGTAGGTCCAAACCCTCCTAAAACCATAGTCTTTAAAATGAGTGAAGAAATGACTGTTTTGGTCATAAAATGGCTTAGGAAAGCTAAGTTAGTGACTTGGGATTTTAGAGGATTCTTCCTAGTTCAGTTGGGTAGCATTTTGATGTTCCCCGTGTCATGAGAAGGTACAATAAAAACACTATTTTTTGAAGATTTGATGATACATTCATGTATAACAGGATTCATGGTGAAAATCCAACTATGTGAGCAATCTTGGGATGTGCCCTATGTGCTCATAATAAGTTTCAGGAAGGTTCTTTGCAATATTTTTGTGAAACATGTCATTCAAGGTGACCTACCATTAATGGACTATAGAGGTAAAATAAGTCATGTTTGTTTGAGAGAGTCATAATGTGAAATCTTGTTGTTGAAGTGAAAAGTGAGTATGAATAGTTGTTAGAGGTATAACATGATAGGTTTGAGCCCATGACTTGGTCTCAGTGAAGTGTTTTTACATCCTAGGTCTCATTGTCTAGAATCTCTCATTATCCATGTCAAGAAGGTCTCAGAAAAAGAGTACAAGTGTGATTTTATTCACACAAATCATGAAAGTTAATGTTTCAAAATGAAGTAGAGGTCTCTGTGAAGTGTTCCAAGATTTGGTTTGGAATGAAAGTGAGGTTTGAAGTGGTAAAGGCTAACTAAGACAAGACTTGTTTTTGGTCTAAAACCAAGTGTGAACATTCATAGAAATGAAAGATTATTCATGCTAAAAACTTGAAATGATGCATTGTGGATGTGATGAGTTAAATAAGGATGAGTGCTTTCGAGAAAGGCACCATAGGATCCATGATCGGTGATTTAATCAGTTTGTGAAGAATAGTTTTATGAGTTTGAAACCCCTTTGAAACCTTGTCCTACTCAGTGGTTCTTGTTGAGAATGAAGATGGTTTAGTTTCTCCAAGTATTTCAAAGTGAATCAGAGGTCCCTAAAAACATTCTCCAAGCATCAGAAGGTTTTGAATATTCATTCAATTGTGTTGGTGAAGCAATCTTGTGACTGTGTTTTTGAATCTGCCATGATTGTGAATACCAAGATGAGAAGGAGTTGAAATGGAGGTTCTATGCTTTGAATTGCATCCCTACAAGAACATGGTGATGTTATAGAAATCTAAAAGAGTCATTCCTCTTGAATTCACTGCATGCAATAATCTAAAAGTGGGTCTCTTACACTCAAATTGTGAACTCTATTTTGAAGATCTTGCATATGGTAGAATGCATGAGCTCTAATGGAGTCTTGAAGGTGAAGTGGGGAGTGTAAAGCTTATCAAGGACTTATATTACAAGGAGGGAAGTCTTGTAACATACTCAAAGATTCATAACACTTGTATCATTGTCTAAGTTGGATAGAAGACAAATAATACTACGTTGAAAGAAGAATACAAATAGGAATAACTGTTATGAATGAAATTCACGGGTGTTTGAATGGAATATCTTCAGTTTCTTTAGGTGTACAAGGAGCTTGAGAGTATTTTCTAGTTCCTCATAGGTAAGAGAAGGGTCATGACAGGTCAAGAAAAGTATGTACTTGGAATTAACACTCTTGCCTTTGCAATGATGACAATGTGGTAGTTTTGAGGTGATGTCATCTAAATCTCTTAGACGAGTTGAAGAGATAATTTTTTTAATAAGGATAGAAGTTGAAGTTTAAGAGGTGTGAGAGTGTATTAGCCTTGAATATATGAATGCAAAAATATGCACGAGGGAATGATTTTGAAGAAAATTTTCGAAGTATGTGTGATTGAGAAAATAGGTGAATCTAGGTGTATAAAGAAGAAGGATAAGATATAGGAGTTGAATAGGAGATCACTAATTTGTTGGTTCAAGAAACTAGGTTAGATGAAGGTGCTAAATATTTTTGAAGACTAAGTAGGTGCTTAGAAAAATTGGGAGTTGTTGCTTCCATGCAAGTAGGATGTTGAATTTTTTTTCAAGTAGGTTCTTTGCTTAGAAATTGGAGTTAGTGCTTCAAGTTGAGTGGGTGTTCAACAAATTCAAATAATTGTAATATATTTTAGGATAATTGTCCACCATAGTGCATTGATTTCAGTGGGTTTTTCTCCCTTCAAGGGTTTCCCACATTAACTATTATCTTCATGTGTGTTTACTTTTTGATTGCTTTTGTTTGAATTTCATTGTTATTCATTATAAAGGTTGAGCAAGGTTGAATGATTTGCTGAGATTTAGAATTATCTTCAAAATTTGAAGAAGCACTAATTCACCCCTCCTCTCAGTGCTTGTGTTTTCCAATAAATATTGTGTTATATCTCTCTAACTTTTAATTGATGTGCAAGTTTTGATAGCGTTAGATAGTAGGGGTGGGTCCATTCCATCATTCTCACTTACCATGATTACATGAATTTGCGGGGTGTAGGTAGTATCGTGGAATATGAATGAATGAGCATGTTAAATCAGAAATTATATATGAAATGTAATTATTTATATCGTCATAATATAAAGCTGTAATTTCATTTTATGTATTCCTACCTTTAGTCTAATGTGAAAGAAGAAGAAATTTACTATAACATGTATGCATTGTAATTGATTGAACTATGAATAATCATGCCTTCAATACACTTTGAAAGGAGAAAAAGTTAGTTTATATTGTATATGCATTGAAATTGATATGAAAATGTGTTTCTATGTGGTGTTTTTATGATTTATATACATTGGTTAACCTTGTTTTTTTAGATAAGGTAAAAAAGATTTGGTTTTGAAGAGACCAAAAAACCTTAAACATAAAGAGAAGTCGGGTAAAAGGACAACCCCAAAAGCAAAACATAGGGGTCCTAGTCAAACATACTTGACCATGAGGACACCCTAGAGAGAAGCATGACCCACACCAGCCCTAAATAACATTTTGTTTTACGAAAATACATTAAAAAAATCCATGGTTTCAAGATGTAACTAGCAAGGCCCCTAGATAGATGTGAAACCAAAGTGTTGTAGTCAGTTTGCTTTGCTAGAGGAAGCCCTCCTTCTAGTCCTAGCGCTAGGTCCACTGTCCTTAGATCCTCCTTGATCATCTTTCTAGGAAACTATAACCTTTTTAGCGGCAAAATTGAGTGACACATTACCTTCATATTCAATGTGCTCTTCATCCTTAGAACTGGTGATCTCAAGTCGCATATTTTTCTTGCCAATAACAGGTTCATTCTTGGAAATTTGGTCTTGGAGAATGTAGATTATCTACTCTGTGGAACCATTTCAACGTTGATCTCACCAATTCTCTTGTTCCGCACCTCGATTTTTCTTTGGCACTTTATAATCTCTTGGACAAGGTTCTTAGTGACATGGAGAATCGTATCGACAATCTTCTTAATCTTCGAAACCTTGGCTTCCTAGTTCACCATATTCCTATCCGTCTCCTTGTTGGAAGTGCTCGCCCCTAAAACATTATCACCCTTTTTAAGGTTACAAAGAATGTTCAAAACCATTCGATCACGTTTATCCTGAGATGTACATTTTTTGATGTGGATCAATTTTTCGGAAAGGGTTTCGTCATCCAAATCCATAGCCATTTGGGTAGGGGGTTGGGCCGGAACCATATGATTCCTTTTTTGGTATAATAAAAAAATCGAACCATTCGTTAACCTTGTAATTCCCTTGCAATATTTTGAAATAAGTGGTTGTAGAGTAGAGCACGCAAAACATGGAAACTAAACGAGTTCTCCAAACCATGTCTCGTATGTGCTCTTTCTCTTAGTTGGGTTGTGACTAGATGGCTAAAATATTATTAGAATATGAGATTACTTTGGTATATGTTGGCGTAGTAGCTGGTTAACATGATGAGATCCCTCTCCACCACCAGCTCGAGCTTTTGGTGTGACGGAAAATTATACATGGTGTTAGATCCAGAAAGTTAAGCACACTGGCCCTAGAGTAGTATTGGGATGGGTGACCTCCCGAGAAGTCCCGATGCCATTGCCTCCTAATGTTGTTGGGCTTGATTGGGTGTATACGGCTCCATCGTGCGGGAGGGTGTTGGCGTAGCAGATGGTTAACACGATGAGATCCCTCTCCACCATTAGTTCAAGCTTTTGGTGTGATGAAAAGTCTTACTGACTTTGATACCAAGATTAAGCGTGCCAACCCCAGTTAGTCTTTGGGATGGGTGACCTCTCGGGAAATTCTCGGTGTCACTGCCTCCTAATGTTGTTGGGCATGATTGGGTGTATACCCGGCTCCATCGTGCGGGAGGGTATTGGCGTAGCAACTGATTAACACGATGAGATCCCTCTCCACCAAAAGTTTGAGCTTTTGGTGTGACAACAAGTCATGCGGCTCGATACTAGGCGATTAAGCGCGCCCATCCATAGTAGTCTTTGGGATGGGTGACCTCCTGGGAATTCCTAGTGTCACTTTGCCTCCTAATGATGTTAGGCCTGATTGGGTGTATACCCGGCTCCATCGTGCGGGAGGGTGTTAGCATAGCAGCTGGTTAACATGATGAGATCCATCTCCACCATAGTTCGAGATTTTGGTGTGACGACAAGTTGTGTGACTTGATACCATGTACAATTTGCCGTCACACCAAAAGATTGAGCTTTTGGTGTGACGGTAAGTCGTGCAACTACGATACCATGTACGCTTTTTTGTCACACCAAAAGTTTGAGCTTTTTGTGTGACGACAAGTCGTGCGGCTCACGATACCATGTACGATTTACTGTCACACCAAAAATTTGAGCTTTTGGTGTGACAGAAAATCATACAATATCTTCACCGATTGTACACATATGAAGAGCTTACTAATGTGACCACTTATTCACCATGATTTTCCTTTGTCACATAGTGCAAATTTTTCCTTTCTTTGCAAGAAGGGGTGTTGGGTATTCGAACTAGGATTGATGGCCCTTGAATCCTTGGGTCTAGAAAATTTACACCCTTGAGGTAAATGAGATATTTCTCCCTTGAATTTTCTCTACCATCGCGTCCTTCTTCTATTGAGATAAACTAGAAGTGTTGTAAGCACCCCTCTCTTGTGTAAAATAAAAATAGCAAATAAAAGATAACCATGAGGTGCAAAAATTTTGTGAGGAAAGGATATTGTTT
The DNA here is from genome assembly GCA_018340775.1 of Taxus wallichiana var. yunnanensis. Taxonomy (NCBI): domain Eukaryota; kingdom Viridiplantae; phylum Streptophyta; class Pinopsida; order Cupressales; family Taxaceae; genus Taxus; species Taxus wallichiana. The sequence continues at coordinate 5,191,275 of JADAXU010000131.1, forward strand.
TATCCTAGTGTTAACCCCATGATGGGTTGTGGTCTTTGCAAATCAAAATAAGTTAATCTTAATACCTCTTAAGAGGTTATTGGTGGATGAAACCTTGGAATATATATACCAACGATTGGAATAGTGCCTTAGAAGACATTTTTGAATGCATAAAGTGGATTTGAGTTTTCACTTATAATATGTGGTTTAAACTTGGGTTTCCTAATAACAATAAAATGATTTTTTTTATGTGGGACCACACTCCCTAGAATATTGAATCCCTAAGTGGGAAACAAGTGCTATATGACTCATATTTGTTTTAAAATTATTCCAATAAATGACTAAAGTAAACAATGTAAATGTAATAAGAGTAAGAGTAAATGAGTTGAATTTTGGTAACATAATCCCAACTAATAATTGATTTATGAAAATTTAATGTGGTAAGGTATAAAAAATGACGAGGTATACTAATTATGAGTGAATGTTTTAATGAAATGAGAAATATGAAAATTTGAAATGAGAACATATGTGTTGTGCACATCAAGGTGGTATGGTCAAAGATTAAAAACATGAAGTATTTCCCCACTATAAAATGGTACCTAATAGAATGGATTCATAGCGTAAAGTGAATTTTCCTTATCTCTTTTACAATGTGGTCAACCTTACATTGTTTAAGAACAGTAAAATGACTAGTTCCATGTAGGGACAAATTTCTAGGGAACATGGATTCCCTATTCAGAAGTGATTGTTATATCAATCGTATGCACCTTAAATGATATCAAAATGGATAAAATTCTTAACATGTTCGTAATGTAAATGGAATAAAGAGAGTGCGTTATGGGCAATTAAACATTATGATGAAGTGAAACTTGTTAATTTTTAAATGATAACATATGTTTTTAATAAGCATCACATGTGAGATGATACAATGATTTTAACATAAAGGTAATTTAGTGATGATAAGAATGCAAATCATGGGACCTATATACATGGTTGTTGAGGTCCTTATTATATCTCTTATAGTCCTATCATTGTATTGTGTTCGCTCATGCAAAGCAAATGTCATATTAACTATTGTTGCCTCATTTGTGATATTGTACTTACTTATGTATATTATTTATCATCTAACTAATGTTAATATAAAAGTAGCAAATTTTTAATAAAATGTAAATTGAGAGAAATAGTTCCTTGTGGTTATGATTATTGTTTTCATTTCACTCTTTTGGAGCCTATGTGAAATTTTTTATTGTCATTTTTATGTGTGGATGTATGAAAGTATGGGGGTGGGGTACATCATTGTTTATGGAGGGATAAGTGTGATGTTAGTGAAGGGAGGAATAAGGAGTTGTTTGTTCATATGGAGGAACCAAGGGAATTCGTGGCTAGCCTTAGTGGAGCGATAAGTGTTGTCTCAAGTGGAGGGATAAGTGTATATTTGTTATTTTATATTACATGTTTATTGGGAGGAACCAAAGGATAGCTAGGATTTTCTAGTGGATAAATAAGTGGTAGTTTACAATGATGATCCCTCCCCTTTGCAAGTATTGTAAGAAGGCTTGATAATGTGACTCATTTTTGATGAAATGTCATTTTCACACTCTCATTATTCTTAATATTTTGTTGCTTATTGGTTTCTCATTGGATCACGTGTTCATTTATTTGATGGTAGTTGTATCTTGCATGCATGGGTATGTTTATGTATGTGTGTATGTTGGGGACTTGTATTGTCATAGTGGAGGGATAAGTGTTATTATGGTGTATGGGTTTTATTATTTTGAGAGGAAACAAAGGTTAGAGATACTAGCCTTAGTGGAGGGATAAGTGTGTTTTTATGCATGGTTGCATGACTATTTTGGAGGAACCAAAGGCTAGTCTTCCTTCCTTAGTGGAGGGATAAGTGGAAGTAATGACATCTTTTCTACTTCACAAGATATTGATGGATTGGTTGTATTATACATTTTAATTTTTGTTTTTTTGTTAGAATCATATTCTTTTGGTCTTGGAGATGCATGCAAAGTGATGCATGTCATGTTATGGTTTAGGAATTGTGTTGTTGTTATGTGGGCCCAAGTATTGTTGTTGATAAGAAAAAAATTTATTTGTGTTTTGTTTGTGTGTTTCTAGTGTGGGCATTACATTTTGTTTATAATATGTAGGAAGTTATGCTCTTATAAAAATAGAGATGAATTGGAGAATTTCAGAATTGGAGTGGGGTTTGTGATAATCATCTTCTATGCTATGAACCTTGTGTTAAAACAAAAGCATAATCATTACCCACACTTGAATTGAATTCACCTTGAATTTCTCCATTCCCACTTTATCCTCCAAACATGCGAGATAAGACTTCACATATTTTACTAATTATCTTTTAAACTTGGAATGTTATGTCAATTTAAACATGCATGGAAGTCATAAATACTTCATCTTTATAAGTTTAGTTATACAAAGTTACGTAATGATGTTTGAAAATAATTTTATGTTGTTAAAAAAATAATATTTGATACACATACCGAATCATTACTTTTGTCAACACATGTCATGTTGTCTATGCGGAGAAGAAATATGTATGTCAATATGCCTCTAAAAAAATCATTTGATACAACATATTTTTCTATTTTTGTAATTTCTAGAAGTGGCTTCCATCTCGGTTTTAGCCCCTTTCTTTTTATTTTTTATAATTTTTATGTTTTCATATAAAAAGGCTACCATTTTTGGTTTTCAAAATTTTTCCTTTATCTAGTCTTACAAAATTTAGGATTTAGTTGCAAAGAAGGAGGAAACCTCCCTTGTACAACAAAATTTTGGACGTGTCTTTACTTGCTTCTCAAATAAATCCTTTGAAACTAGATTTCTTTATAAGTGAAACCTCGACCATTAACTAGTAGTGTCCTCTGTTCACCATCAATGATGAACATACCCATTTCTATGGAATTATTCAATCTAATATGTACCAAACCAATGAGTTTGTAGTTTTCCTTTGAAGTATTTATATTTGGAATTCATCAACATTTACCAATTTTAGTGACCACTAGTTTCATGCTCTATTTCCTTGAATCAAGTTGTCTCATTGCACTATTCATGATTAATACATTGAACTTAACATTATTTTGGATATTTGATTTAAATAATTATGATTTTGTGGTCATATTAGTGTTTATATGATAACTTGTCTTGATAGGATGTTGTATGTGGAATATGATGCCAATTCACTGCTTCTATCATTATTACTTGTTTTAGATGTGATTTTATGGATATTGTTGATTTGAGATTTACATGGATTGTATTTTGGATATATCAGTGATAATTGTTGTAGTTTCTATATATCTCATTGATGGATGGATGTTTGCGTAACTATTTGATTAGTTGTGTATTTATGGCTTCATTTCTTGATATGCATGTGATTAGTTCATTTAGTATATTTTATCGAGTAGGTATGATGTTTATAATTGATCATGTAGGTGGTAGCTTATGCCATAGGAAAATGTGGGACCTGTTATGTTGTGGAGCCTTTTTTCATGTGTGGAACTATTAAAGATTGTACAATAAAAGTACTATACTCTCTCCATAATTTTCTCACCGAGGTTCGGGATTGGGCGGGCCTCGAGCGGGGATCGCGGCGCAGCCCGAGAATTGTTTTTGGCCTTGAAAAATGTGCTTGATATATCAAGAAACATGCTTTTCTCATATGGGCGGGATTTTTAACCCATAGGTTTATGGGGCAGTTTTGGCCCTTGGTTTTTATACCCACGGTCTTGTAAAATTGTCTAAGCGACTTTCTATTGATGTAGGAAAGACTTATCATTGTAGGTGCGTGCGCGCGTGTGTGTGTGTGTGAATTCAAGTGTGAATTCAATGAATTCAAAAGAGTTTCTTACAACTCCAAATAGATATGGGTATTGTATTGAGAGAAAGAGGTGGCTTGTAATAAAAAATTGCGAGCAAGTGATTCTTAGTGGATGTAGCCCAAATTGGGTGAACCATGTTAAATATTGTCTTTATGTTGTGTTCTTTTATTTTCTGCACTTTTATTTCAGATCTGTAATATCTTTCTACATATTAGTTTCTACTATTGCGATTATGTGTGGGATTGTTCCGCATATTTTATCCCTTATTTCCTAACAATTGGTATCAGATCTTGGTTTGGTTTACTGAAGTGTTGAATCGCATGGAAAGTTTTAGCTTGAGTGGGAGCTATGGAAGATGATGGAAGATCAAAGGTTGATAAATTCAACGGGCAGAATTTTAGTCTTTGGAAGATGCAGATGGAAGATTACCTTTATCAAAAGGATATTTATATTCTACGGTCTCGAGAAAGGGAACAAACCGACGAGTGTCATGATACTCGTACTTTAATGATAATATATCTGTCAATCCAGGGTGGTGTCCATGGTTGTTTGCAACAAAGGGAACAATAGGAATTGCTCTCAACATGTACTTAATAACAAAATTAATATAATAATAAATGACTACAATTATAAAATGTAATGCATGAAAAGAAAAGAATATTAAAGACAAAATCTAAAGATTTTTAACACATTTTAATGCTGAAATGGTAAATGCATCAAAGATGATAGAAAGGAAATAAATGTAAATCTCCCTTCTCGTTGGGTAGGAGTGGCCCTTTCTCCTTCCCTTCGATCAGGTTTAATATTGAAATTCACACAACATAAGTTTCACTTGAATTTGCAATTTTATTCAATTGAAAGAGTATGCTTGTAAATTGAACCAAATAACTGAACCGAACCTATAAATCTAAATACATTAGCTCTTTTATACTAGATAAATCCTAGTCCCTCTAGGAGAGAACTAGTTTATTCATAATAACTAACATCTATTGAACTAACTGTTGACTAAAACAATGACTATCTATTTTAAGGAATACAGTTGTGGAAGAAGTAGTCTTTGAGGTGTTTGGATTGGAATTAATCTTGCTAACTATAGAGGAGTTCCGTGATTGAATCCTTTGGAGAGATTCAGTCACTAGAAGATCTTGTAGTTCTTAGATTGATTGTAGAGAATCGCGGTGGTAATAATTCCTTAGCTATTGGCCACATCATGTCTCCTAGCAATTGAAGTGACTGAACCTCAAAATCTGCATGAATGTAGGTTGAGGTAATGACGCATGTTTCCTATTCATGTTGTTATGCCACCAGTTGTATCATCAGTAGTTAGAGATATTTATCTTCTTATACAAATCCATTATTTCAAAGAATTCAGATTTGATGACCTAGACAAGCTTGGTGTTGTATTATGAGTCCTATATTAATGCAAAGGTGAGTCTGTGCCAATGCATTAATTGAGTCCTGCACCGGTGCACTAATTGAGTCATGTGCTATTGTAATTTAATCTTGTGATAACTCAACATATAATTTTCCAAAGGTACTTTTAATGCTTATAAAATATCAATTTAATCCATTTTGAGGAGGAAATAACAAAGGTTGGTTGGTGAAATTACCTCCTTTTTCTTGTATGGTTCTTGCAAGAAGTTGATATCCGACTGTGGTGAGGAAGTTCACATTGAATGTTGGATTTACCTGCTCTCTAAAATTTTGACACAAGTTTTAAGGATATTTGTCTACTAGACATACACAACATACTCGTGATCAAAACCTGTTGAAGAACCGAATTGGGAAGGTAAATCATGCCTCATCAAGAGGCCTATTGTAGACTCTACTTGCAAAAATGTGGCCCTCTGGTCCCTCCATTCCCCTTGGTGCCTGAGAGTAGAAATGAATGCTCTTAACTGTACCTCTCCCACATAAAAATTTATTGGAATTTCAATTTTCTAGGAGAAGAAATTTGTGCACATAGAATTCACACAAACAAATTTTTCTCAATATCATTCCCTATTGTATATGCAACCACAAACTATTTATCATCATCAAATTCAATGTCCTGCATGGCACGGGCCCTAGATATTTTCCATTTGAAAAATTGTTCTTTCAAGAATAATGCATAAAAATTTGAAGGAGGTCTACAAGAAATAACTTGGTCATATAGATGACTAACAATAATCACATTTTCTTTTAGCAATTTGTTTTCCTCTTTCAAATTCTTGTTTTCCTCAAAAACTGCCCTGAGCCTATAGCATTTTTCCATCCACTTGACCATTCCTTTTAAAATAAAAATTTGGGGAAATACAAATTTAGTTTGAGCGGCATGTTCTTCCATGGTCACATGCTTTGGTTCTTTCCTATTTTCTTGCAAGACTGTAAGAGATGTGCTAAGTTCCTCTATTTTGGCCTAAAGGGAGTGTATCTATGCACCCTCTCTTCCGGGTATTTTTCTATTTGAAGAGTTACCTCTTGATGTTGTGTTACAATTTTTTGCAACTATTGAATTTCTTGATTCTTAGTAGTTTCTAACTGGGAGAAATTGGCTTCTTTGGCCTCAAGAAGTAATTGAAGATGGGTGATTCTTTCTTGAGCCAATTGTATCTCAAATTGGATTTTGGACAAAGACAAAACTTGGGGAATCATTTTATCATAATTAGGGGAGAACTAGGTTCTCCCTCTACCATAGGTGCCTTCCTTTGTCTTTCACATACAAATCTTCAAATGTGGCTATGAAATGTTCAACGTATTTTTATATATCATAGACAAACAATGACACTAATTTTTGAGGAGACTGTATGCACCCAAAATTGCATGTGCTACATTGTTAGAAAATGGGTACAAAAGTGCCCAATGATGATTCATGTCCTTTCAGAAGGTGTTCAAGTTCCTAAACCCATTCGTAGTGTATATTTGTATCCTAGACATCCTTACTTAGCTTTTCCACGCTTTCTTCCAGTTTCTCACTTCATTTTATGCATGTTTTGGCATTTAGTGCTAGGAGCATCACCACCTGCCTGGCGACGATCATGTGTGCTTTTTCCAGAATTCTCCATGTGTGATTTTAACATGCGTGATTTCACTTAACTTGACTTCTAGGGCGCGTTTTTGAACCAAATTGCCTAAAAATAGTCTTGATTGCTTGGTATTCCTTCCCTCTTCTATTTTTAAATAGATTTAATTAGTTTGAACTGCCTCTTCACCCAATGATTTGGTACTCCAAGGTTTCCTTGTGCATGAAGGCACATCCTGACCAATTCCCATATATTCAATGCTTGTATTCAAGCAAAGGGCCTGAGAATTTCGTGTATCTTGCATAGTATTGCTACCACAATCCTGCTGGAAATTACATAACCAAGCTCTGTTCACTTGTGTTATCTCTCTTCCACCTGCATTCGCAACAGAGGCGCCTTTAAGCTGCCATTTCTCAAGCACCTTCTCCTAATACTACCTTTACATTATCAATTCCTTGGACTCGTATAGACACACGAGAGAAAGAAAGGATAAGGCGGGGACAAGTCATCACAAAACTAGATTTACCTCTGTTTTGTGAATTCTAGGTTGGATTTTTGTTGATTTCCTTCATTCTTGAAATTTATCATTGTTACATCATATCAAATAGAGTTGAAATCAATTTCCTTTCATTTGAAAGTAATTAGTTGATTTCCAAGAGGGTTTAAATCATTAATAAGCACCAAAGTGACGGATCCTCTTCTTCCCATCCTTGTGAATCGAAGGAGAAATATCGTAGGAGGTTGTCTACACATCATAGATCATTTGGAAAAGTTCTTGTTTTTAGTTATTTTAGTTTCAATACACTCAACACAGGTGAATAACCACATCGGGTTATTTGCTTGTTTAGTTTTAGTGTAGAAGTAGATTTGATTATTTAGAATAAAAACAAATTATTGTTTGTGATTGTAATATTTCAGTTTTGTGTTTTGTTTAGATTAGTTTCCTTTCAAAGCAATAACATAGATTGTTAGTTTTAGCTTGGTTTATTTGGACACTTCAAACTAGATCAACACTTACATTCAAGTTAGGCAAACAAATAACATGGAATTTCGCTACCCGTTTATAGCCTCTAAATCTCCCCTTTTCAAACTCAGCTACCAGGAGATCACACTACCAGATCTTAGTCACTGATCCTCCTATAGTTATCCACAAACATTCAACATCGGCTGCTCCGACATGACCTCATGGAGTCGAGTGCGGTTGAAGGTTGCATGTCAATTTTCATCCATATAGAGACACGGTGGGGGTTTTATTAGGGTTTGCATTATTGCGGCTGCCTCTTTTTCTTCCTAGGAAGGAGGATTCTCAATTCATGTTTCATTTAGGGTAGGTGTAGGCCTAGAATTCTTGAGGAAATTTTTAGGTATCTCAGAGGTTGAGGGTGCTTGTTCTAAAAACACCTCATGGTTTAAGGCACATTGCTTTTGAAAATTCAGCCATTTCTTAACTCCATGTCTCTTTTTAACAAATTGATGCTTGTAAATCTAGATGAATTAAACCCTAGAACTTTAAATATGAGGCACCCCAACAAATTTTTTTGTAGTAGAACAAATGGAATCATATAAAAACTGAGGTAAATTGATCTTATACTTGAGGTTTATTTTGACCATGTTGGAGGTGTATTAACATTCTTAACACATGACCCAACACAATTTCATATTGCCCTTTGCATGTAAAGTACTTGATCAACCATTTGGCCACTTCTGCCCAAGGTTCAAGAAGGGTTATTATTTTGACACCTTTAGCTTTACCCTTATTGTCTATGACTAATTGTAACTTCTCCTTCTTTCCAACTAAAAATATTTTAATTATTTCAGCATACATTGTTCTTATCACTAACTACTAACCCTACGTCAGGTATTATTGAAAGATGATTGATAATAGTTGGAGTAAAGGGAATTTTCTTACCTTGAACCATAGAGTGTCCTTCCTCCATATTTCTAGAGAATTCCTCAATCATTGTTATGTTGAATTCCTCATAAGCCAATAGAAAGTTCAACCATCCTGTTTCTTCAAAGATTTTGACCAGCTTTACATTGGCCAAGAGTTCCACAAAACTTTTTGGTTCATGTCTCAATTGAGGCCCCATATCTGATTTTGAACAAGTAGTGAATAGTAAAATGGCACATGAATGGAAATGTAGGGTTTGTAGGGTTGTAGGTAAGCTCAAGAGTGAATGGTGGCGCAGGAGTGAGAGGGCTAAATTTGGAAAGTAACAGTGGAGTAAAAATGGTTTAAAATTAATATAACTAAATTGGGAAAGGTGTGATGGAATCCCAAAGTGATGATGACATTGATTGGGTGCGTGTGGAGATTATTATGGAGGGGAGTTATGGATTTGGTGGGGATTTGTGAAGTGTGCGAAGTTATGGGAAATGGAGGAGACAATCAATTTGCATGATTATAATAATTAACGACTCATAAATTAAGACTTCCCTATATTCAAGAAGGGAATTAATTGTACATACCTCATTGATTTAGCTTGTCATATCATTGGTTACCATTTCCATGTTTATTTGATCCTCCATCCACACGTGGTCCTTCATTTTTCCATGCCGGATTCAAGGGTGGTGACCTCCATTTCTAGTTTTCGGTCACTTGAGTTTATTATTATTATTTTTGTTTATAATTTTTTTCATTTTTTTTTTTTTAAGAAGTCATGAAAACCATTTCTAGTTTTCAGCTAATTTCCTAGAGAATGATGATTGCCATTTCTAGTTTTTAATCATCTCCTCTTTATTCATTGATACAAGATAAGTTAGTTCGAGTTGTGTTGGACAAAGAGACTTTGTCCACACACTTCAGAGCTGAATCTTCTTGAAGTTATTTCTGAAACTCTTCTTTTGATGTTGGTTTATGGTACAACCTCATTTTGTGCCCATTAACCAACATTAATTTATTTTCTCCATTAATTGGAATTAATTGGATGGTTTCATTTTCAAATACTTGTTCAATCTGGTATGGGTCCATCCATATTATCTGTAGCTTCCCTTTGAAATATTTGTACTTCGAATCAAGGAACATAGGCTAGTCCCCTTCTTAGAATTTACTTGAATTTATGTTTTTGTCATGCCATACTTGCCTTTGGTGTTGGATGATTTTAGTTTGATGCAATTCTTGAAGCCTCATTTCATCCAGCTCACTTAGTTGTACAATCCTTTCTTGTTGTGCCTCAAATAGTTCAATGCCCACATCAACAACTATTCTCAAAGTTTGAATCTCAAATTCTATAGGAAGAATGGGATTCTTCCCATAGACCAATTCATAGGGAGTAAACCCTGTGGTTATTTTCCAAGTAGTGTTGTATGCCCATACTGCTTCAGGCGATTTTGAACCCAATTCTTCCTTGAGATATCCACTATTTTTGTGAGGATATTTTCCAACTCTCTGTTAGTAACCTCCACTTATTTGTTGGATTGTGGGTGTTCTTGTGATGACTTCTTGTGCTTCAACTGGTATGTCTCCATGAAATAACTGATTACTCTTGACATGAATTGTGGTCCTTGATCTAACACAATGGATCTTGGTGCTCCAAATCTTTGAAAGATATGCTCATATAAGAAATATGCAACCTTTTCATCTCTTGCATATTGTAGTGCCTGCACTTCAACCCATTTGGTGACATAATCAGTGCAAAAACCAGGATGTACTCCTTCCCTTGAGAGGTTGGGTCAATTGGTCCAATAAAATCCAACCCCCACTTCTCAAATGGTTCCAAGACAACTTGGGGTTGGAGTGGAATTTCAGATGTAAATGTTGGTTCCCCATCCTTTGGCATTGATCACATCTCCATACATAATTTCAGACATCCTTAAACAAGGAAGGCCAATAATAACCAACTCCTAATCTTTTTGAATGGTCATTTGAATTGAATAATGCCCACCGATGGTTCATCATGACATGCTCTAAGTATGTCAAATACTTCATTTTCAGCTACACACCTACATAAAACATGATCAGGTCCACATTTGAAAAGAATTCCATTTAACCAAGTATACATCACACTCTGTTTAATTAATTATTTTCTTTTCTTTTGTGTGAAAAAGGTTGGAAACTTCCCTGTAGCCAAGTAATTAGCCATATCTGCATACCAAGGAGAGGTAGTAGAAATTGCAAATAAATTCTCATATGGAAAATCATCATTGACTGGATCCTCCTCTTCTAAAGTGGTAAGTATTGAAATAAAATCAACTACCACATTGGATTTTCCTGGCTTGTCAACAATTTTAATGTTAAACTCCTACAGTAGTAATAACCACCTTACACTCTGTCATGCACTAAAAGTTTGTTCATTATATATTTGATAGCAGAGTGGTCAAGTATGAACAATCACTTCATATCTTGTAATATAATGGAGAAATTTGTTGATTGCATATACTACTACAAGAAATTATTTCTAAATTTTTGTGTAGTTCCTTTCAGCAGGGGAAAGTTTTTTACTAATGTAGTAAATTGCATACATAGGCTCTCCTTCCTCTTGCTTCCCAAGGAAAGCACCTCTACCGCTTCATTGGAGGAATCTATTTGTATATGGAAGGGAAGCTTCCAATTTGGGCCTCTCAACACTGGTGTGCTTGTTAACTTACCTTTGATAGCCTCAAAATCTTGTTGGCATGCTTATGTCCATTCAAACTCAGAATATTTAGTTAGGATAGAAAATAATGGAGAAATAATTCTGCTAAAATTTGAAATAAACCTTCGATAGTAACCAACATGACCAAGAAAGCTTCTTACCTCTATTTGGTTTATGGGAGATGGGAGTTTTACCATGATATCAACCTTGTCTAGATCTACCTTAATTCCCTCAACTAAGACATGATGGCCTAAAACTATGCCTTGTTCCATCATAAACAAACATTTTTCGTGGTTAAGGGATAATTGATCTTTCTCACACTGAGAAAGAAATTTTCTAGGTTGTTTATTGACCCTTGAAATGTTGCTCCATAAACTGTGAAATCATCCATGTAAATTTCCACACAATCATGAGTGAGATCAGAAAATATTGCCAACATGGCTCTTTGAAAAGTGGTAGGAGCATTACATAACCCAAAAGGTAACACCATGTAAGAAAATGTTCCCCAAGGATAGGTAAAAGTTGTTTTGTCTTGATCTTCAGGTGCCACTGTTATTTGGTTGTACCCACTGAACCCATCAAGGAATGAAAAGTACTTTTTCCAGATAAATTGTCTAAGACCTGATCAATAAAAGGTAATGGAAAATAATCCCTATGAGTTTCCTTATTCAATTCCCTATAGTCCACACAAACTCTCCATTTCCCGTTCTTTTTAGGAACTATGACTAATGGAGAAACCCATTGGCTATTTGATATTGGATAAATGAATCCTACATTCAAAAGTTTTTCAATCTCAACTTTAATAATATCTCTTAAAGCGGGGTTTATCCTTCTTTGAGGTCCGTGACTAGTCTAGAATCAATAGTATAGATGTGATGTGTACAAATACCAGGATGAATACCCTTCATGTCACTATATTCCCAAGAAAAAGCTTGAGGATGAGAGCATAAGAGTTTAAATAGGGTATTTTCCTCCTGATTAATCAACCAACTATTAATTTTCAATGTATTTCTTGGGAGAATAGGTAATTATTTGGTAGTTGGATGAACAAAATCTACTGTGGTATTCTCTTAATAATGTGTTTAATGGACACCTATGTGGTAGTAACTTGTGAACAAAAGCAATGTTTTGAAAAATGTTCTCGGTCAGATCTATATTTTGTACAAAGGGACAGATGATGGGTTGGTTATTTTCATCCATATAATCATCTCTTGTTTTAATTAGTTGTAGCATAGGACTTGAATTAGATCCAATGCAAGACTCAAGCACATGACTCGAATTTAATCTAGCGGGACTCAGGTGAAAGACTTATTGTGTCCAACACAAGGCTCATGGTCATCATATTGGATTTGATATAAGTTTTCTTGAATTACAACCATGGATAGAGAAGAGATGATATTATTTGAATCATCTGAATTGTCCTTACACCATTGTTTGTTGTCTGTAGCAAATGTTTTGCAGTGGGGTAGATTGATAATTTCTTTGAATCTTGGCCATTTGTAATCACCATATTCCTATTCTACAGCCAATGAGGGAAGCAACTGTGGCTAACCAAGGGCGTTCTAGGATTATAAGCCATCTAATTTTCTGTTCTTCATTTTTATAATCATGAAATTTATTGAATAGTCCCAGGATTCAATAGTAATAGTGACATCCTCTATAATTCCTTTTGGCTTGTTCACAGATTGGTCTGCCATTTATCAAACTATGGATGTGGAGTGATATTCAGGAAGTGATAATGTCAAAAAAGTATCCATTTTCATAACATTAATAACAGCCCCTAGATCAATTAGGACATTAGGAATCTAGACATCTCCTATGCAGACTATTACAATAGGACTTCCAGGGTCTCCGTATTTAGGAGGGGGATTATTCCCTTCTAGAATACTAGCAAGTTTCCCATCAACATGGATGGTTTTAGGTTGGTTCTTCCTTATGCTGGAGCCTTAAAATAGAGCTCTTTAATGGTTTTGTTTAATTAAGGTATTTCCTTAAGAGCTTACAACATGGGAATGCCAATGCTAAATTTTCTCAATCCTTGGATTAATTCGACTCTGGTTTTTCAGGAATTGCAGTAATTGGTTTCTCAGAGAGTCTGGATGGAAATGGAATGTCATTGTTTGGTTGAGGAGTTTCTTCAATCAGAACTAGGTTGTGTTTAAATCTGGTTTTCTGTTTCTTCAATAATTTCTTCTATAACAGGAGAGGAAGGTTTTGAAGTAATCTTTCTTAAACACAACAAGATATTACTACTATCCAACAAGTTCATTGTGGGATTTTTTTTATTCTACAGTATACATTGGGTTTCCCTGCCTCACATTTTTGGGATTTGCCACAATGTGTAGGTATTTGTGGTGATAAAGTTGATCGGGTTTGGCAACATTAATGGGTCCAGTCAACAAGGCTTGTTGACCTTGATGTCTTCTTTGACTATAATATTATGCCGATCCTTGAGGTACATTCCACTAATGTTGGTACTGAGGATTAAACTATTGAAACGGTGGAATGTTTGGATGTGGAGCCCAAGGTTGTTGATAATAACTTCGTGGGGCATTCCATTGTGGTTTCACTCTTATAGGACTAGTTGAACCCAAGGTTGGGGATATGGCCATGGTGTGTTCCATTAAGTTGGGGCCCATCATGATTTTAAGATGTAGGACTGATTTTTGTTGGAATGGAAATTCCCCATGCCTCGAGCCATATAGTTAAGCTCAGATTCATCTTGAGTGTTATATTTTAGGTGATTTTTCAGCAAAGGAAGCAATCCACATTGATCTATGGCATGCTTGAGTTCACAAAGAAGACAAATATCTATCTTATCTAAGGGATAATCCTTGAGTCCATGTTTGTCTCTACATCTTGGGTAGTAGATGAACAAAGGATTTGTATTCATAGATTTATCCCTATCCATAATTGTGTTGAGTTGAACCAAAAGGTATGTTCTTAAATTTGTAATCTCTTCCCTCAATTTGGATAGATCCCCACTAGCCATTTTGCATTTTTTTAATTGGGGCAAGTTCGGGAGTAATTCCTACAGAGGTCAATGATTTATGTAAATTCTAGTTTGTTCATGTCTCCCTTTCCCATCAGATTGAATGCTTCTTGTGTATCATCATCCAACCCTTTAAGGAATAAGGTTTTAAGTAGATTAATATCAAGACCAGTACCACACCTCATGTGAAGGAAGAGGAATTGATCCAGATAATCCTCTACACTTTCATCTTCCTTTTGTTGAATCTCGAAAAAGTTCTTCTTTTCTATCCCACGACTCTACAATAATCTTGATACTTGTCTAGGAATTCCTTTTCCATCTCTTCCTAGTTATGGATGGAGTTAGGGCTTAAGCCCATAAACCACCTCATAGCTACATATTTTAAAGTGGAGGGAAACAATTTAAGCTTTTGGGAATCAGAAGTGTAGTCATATGTTTGGCATAAAACCTTGAACTCAAAAAGGAATTGGTTAGGGTCTTCTGAAACTAATCCTCGGAAGGTAGGTAAGATGGAGGGGGATATATTTTTCATAGGATCCTGATCGTTAGGGGAAATTTGATGGGGTAGGTAAAAATTCTACCAATTGGAGGGTTTCCATTATCTGCACCATTGGGGTTATCTACTTCATCACCATCCTTCTTTGGTCAACAAGTTGTTCCACAAGCTGGTTTTGAGGGGGGTTTTGAAGATTTATTCTAATGAATCTACCTCTATGGTCTCTAGGTATAAACATAAAATCCTATCATACTGAGGATGGCTCCCTAACTATCAGTACTGAACTTAATTGTTTGTGTTCCACATACTCCAAGCTCAGAGGATTCTTTTTGTCACTACAAGGTCTTCTAATATCAAAAGAAAGAGTTATGGAAATGAAATTTTTGAATGGAAACTTACCAGACAACAAGAAAACACTTCTAGCTAGCACTTTTAACCTTTAATAACACCTTGAATTCCTTGGCAATGATGTCAAAAAGTGACGAGTGTCATTGATACTTGTACTTTAATGATAATATATTTGTCAATCTAAGGGGAGTTTCCATGGATGTTTGCAACAAAGGGAATAGTAGGAATTTCTCTCAACACATACTTAATAACAAAATTAATTGAATAATAAATGACTACAAGTATAAAATGTAATGCATGAAAAACAAATAATATTAAAGACAAAATCTAAATATTTTTAACACATTTTAATGCTGAAATGGTAAATGCATCAAAGATGATAGAAAGGAAATAAATGTAAATCTCCCTTCTCATTGGGTAGGAGTGGCCCTTGCTCCTTCCCTTCAATCAGGTTTAATACTGAAATTCACACAATAAAAGTTTCCCCTGAATCTATAATTTTATTCAATTGAAAGAGTATGCTTGTATAATGAATCAAATAATTGAACCGAACCTATAAATCTAAATACATTAGCTCTTTTATACTAGAGAAATCCTAGTCCCTCTAGGAGAGAACTAGTTTATTTGCAATAACTAACATCTACTAAACTGACTATTGACTAAAACAATGACTATCTATTTTAAGGAATACAATTGTGGAAGAAGTAGTCTTTGAGGTGTTTGGATTGGAATTAATCTTGCTAACTGTAGAGGAGGTACGTGATTGAATCCTTTGGAGAGAGTCAGTTGTTGTAAGATCTTGTAGTTCTTAGATTGATTGTAGAGAATCACGGTGGTAATAATTCCTTAGCTATTGGACACATCATGTATCCCAACAAATGAAGTGACTAAACCTCAAAATCTACATGAATGTAGGTTGAGGTAATGGCACACGTTTCCTATTCATGCTGTTATGCTGCCAACTGTATCACCAATAGTTCAAGCTATTTATCTTCTTATGCAAATCCCTTATTTCAAGGAATTTAGAGTTGATGACCTAGATGAGCTCGATGTTGTACTGTGAGTCCTATATTAATGTGGAGGCAAGTCCTACACCAAAGTGAGTCCTGCACCAATGCATTAATTGAGTCTGTGCGGTGAACTAATTGAGTCTGTATTATTGCAATTTACTCCTGTGATAACTCAACATATAATTTTCCAAAGGTACTATTAATGCTTATAAAAAGATCAATTCAAGCCATTTTTGAGGAAGAAATAACAAGATAAAAATAACAAGCGTATGCACAATAATTCATGCAATATGATATCAAAATAGTATGGGGATTCACATGGTTTAAACATAACAAAATGGGGGTTCATCACAAACCCTCGATCATGATGGATGAGAAGTGGGATTTTTTGGATAGGAAGGAACTATGAACAATTCAATCGTGTCTTACATATTTGGTATTATTTAATGTTTCAAAAGATAAGACTACAAAATAACTCATGGATGCATTAGAGAAGTTATATGAAAAACCATCTTCCTCTAAACAGATATTTTTAATGAAAAAGTTGTTTAATATGAAGATGTCGAGAATAATTCAAAGAGCAAATCATTTGAATGATTTTAATATGGTTGTGAATATGCTAGCTTTGATTACAATAGAATTTGATGAAGAAGTTAGGGATTTATTAATTTTGTGCTCCTTACTTGAGATTTGGAATAGCCTGGTAATGGTGGTAAGCAACTCGGTTCTAGATAACTCAAAGTTGAAGTTTGAGGATGTTATAGGGGTGATTCTAAGTGAGGAAATGTGAAGAAAATCTGGGGAATCTTCTACTTTAGGGAATGCTTTAATGGTGGAAACTAGAGGGAGAAAGAAGAATAGAAGAAGCCGTTGAAAATTGAGAGATCGGGCAAGGTATAAATCCAAAAGCAAGATGGTATGATGGCACTATGGAAATTGCAGGTATGTAAAAAAGGACTATTGGGAGCTTCGGGACCGGAAGAAACAACATGAAGAAAACAAGAAGGTGAATGTGGCAACAAGTAATTTTTGACATGATTATTTGATTCTTTCTTTGTAAAATATTGTTAAATCTTAGGTTTTAGATTTGGGGGCTTCTTTCCATGCTACTGCACATAGGCATTATTTTGTTGATTATGTTCAAGGGGATTTTGGGCATGTTTTTCTTGGTGATGATGAGCCTTGCAACATAGTTGGAAAATGTTCTTTTCGGTTAATATGCAAAATGGGAATACATGGATATTGAAGGATGTCAGACATGTGCGTACATTAAGATGAAACTTGGTATCAACAGGGAAATTGGGAAATGATGGTGGTATTGTGATATTTACAGTGGACTCTTGGAAGGTTACCAAGGGTTCTCTTATGGTGGAAAGAGGTAAGAAGGTTGGAACCTTGTATTTAACGACCGGTAGTACTAATGCTTGTAATATTGTGGCTTCAAACACAGATACACCATTGTGGCACTATAGGCTCAGTCATATGAGCCATAAGGGCATGCAAATAATAAACATGATTTTTTCCGATTTACAAAAAAAAAAATTGGATTTCTGTGAGAACTGTGTATATAGGAAACAAAAGTGAGTAAAGTTTCTCAAGGTTGGACCTACAAAGAAAGATAGTAAGTTGGAGCTAGTACATTCTGATGTGTGGGGATGGCTTAGGTATCATCTCTTGGGGGTTCAAATTATTATGTTACTTTTATTGATGATGTAACAAGGAAAGTTTGGGTATATTGTATTAGAAATAAATATGATGTATTTGACACTTTTGTTAAATGGAAAGCCTTGGTATAGAATGAAATAGGTCTTAAGATAAAATGTCTCAGGTTAGATAATGGAGGGGAGTATTGTAGCAATGATTTTGATTATTATTGTTCTAAGAATGGAATCAGAGGAAAAATATGGTTCCAGGAACTCCGCAGCAGAATGGGGTGTCAAAAAGGATGAACAAGACAATAATGGAATGAGCCAGAGCATGAGGTTACATGCAGGATTGCCTCTTTATTTTTGGGAAGAAGTGGTGAGCACAGTTGTGTACTTGATAAATAGAGGACCCTCAAGTTCCTTGGATGGAGGCATACCTGAGGAGGCTTTGTCATTAATAAAGTTGATTATTCATTTCTTAGAGTCTTTGGATGTGAGGTGTTTATCGATATTGATAAGGATGATAGAACCAAGTTAGAGGTTAAATTAAAAATGCACTTTCATTGGTTATGGTGGTGATGACTTTAGATATACATGTTGGAGTATTAAGGACAAGAACATTATTCGATCTAGGGATGTGGTTTTTAATGAGAAAGTTATGTATAATCAATGATTGCGGGAAAATAGGGAAGAATCCAGGAAAGAATATGCAATGGTAGAGGATCTTCCGGATGGAAAGTGACACATGAATCGGTTCGGGAACCTACTCAACAGGCCTTCTAAGGTAAGAAGAGAACCTAAATGTTTTCTCCTTCTCTTTATTATTTATTACTCACTTTGAGAGTGGATAGCAAAAGAGATTTGATGAAGCAATGTAGGTAGATACCAAGAAGAAGTGAGATCAAGCCATGTATGAGGAGCATCGGTCTCTCATGGAGAACCGGACTTGGGATTTGGTGAAGCTACGAAGGAAAAGAGCATTACAAAAAAATGGGTATACATAGTTAAATATTAAGAAAGAGGCAAGAAAATATAAAAGACCGGGTTAGTGGTCAAGGGGTTTACACGAAAAAAGGTATAGACTTTGATGAGATTTTTTTATCTTGTAGTAAAAATGACTTCTATTAGAACTGTTCTTGGAATCTTTGGAAGAAAAAGACTTGCACTTAAAGCATCTAGATGTAAAGACTACATTCCTCCATGGTGATTTGGAGGAGGATCTATATATGTAATAACCAGAGGGCTATGAGGTCAAAGGTAAAGAGGAGATGGTGTGCAAACCGAAGAATAGATTTTATGGCTTGAAACAAGATCCACATCAATGGTATAAGAAATTTGATAGTTTCATGATGGAGCAAGGCTATATTAGATTCCATTTTGACCATTTCCTATATATAAAGAAATTTCGGGATGGTAGTTACATTATCTGTGCTTGTATGTGGATGACATGTTGCTTGCGGGTAAAAACATGCAGAAATAAAAGTACTCAAGAAGTAGCTTAGTGACTCCTTTTCTAGGAAGGATTTGGGGCAGCCAAACAAATCCTTGGTATGAGGATACATTGGGATAGGAAGGAACAAAAGCTAACTTTATCTCAGAAGAGTAAATTAAGGTCTTGGAGAGATTTAAAATGAAGGATGCTAAACCTGGTTGGGACTCCTTTGGTTGGGAATTTCAAGTTATAAAAGGAGTTGTGTGCAAGACAGAGCAAGAGATAAACCATATGTCCAAGGTACCTTACTCATCAACAATTGGCAATTCTATGTATGCCATGGCGTGCACTAGGCCCGATATTGCCCATATAGTTGAGCAAAGTGAATAAATTTATGAGTGATCTAGGTAAAGATCATTAGCAACAATAAAGTGGATCCTTTGGTACTTGAGAGGGATCGTGGAGACAATTTTGTGCGATAATGGATCGAGACACCACTTTGCGTGGTTATGTAGATTCGAGACATGGCTAGAGATATAGACAACATGAGGATCATGACATGTTATATTTTCACTTTGTAGGTGGGAAACCATGAGCTATATTTCACGACTACATAATCTTGTGGCTTTCATCAACCACGAAGGTGAGTATGTTGCTTCCACAGAGGAAAACAAAGAGATGATTTTGCCATAGCAATTTCTTGAGGAGTTGGGGCATAGTAGGAGGAAGGGAATATGTATCGTTATAATCAAAGTGCTCTACACCTAGGTAAGAACTCTACTTTCCACTCTAGGACGAAGCATATACAGTTAAGGTACCATTTCATTAGGACAACTTTGGAGGAAGAGAAGTTGAAGTTGGAGAAGATTTATACTAGTCTGAATCCTGTAGACATGATGACCAAGGTGGTCATAAGGGAGAAAATGAAGCTATGTTCAGCTTTGGTTGGTCTTCATGGATGACAATGAAGGGTTGAGAAGCTTGCTCAAGAGGAAAACTAGTATGCAAGTGGGAGATTGTTATGTTGTGGAGCCTATTTTCATGTGTGGAATTGTTTAAGATAGTACACTCTCCACAATTTTCTCATCCGGAGTTCGAGGTTGGGCGGGACCGAGCGGGGGTGCTGGGATGCAGCCCCCGATATTTGTTTTGGCCTTGAAAAATGTTCCTAATATCTCGAGAAACATGCTTTTCTCATATGGGTGGGGATTTTGACCCATAGGTTTATGGGGTGTTTTGGTACCACGGTATTGTAAAACTACTTAAACAATTGCCTATTGATGTAGGGAAGACATGTCATTATAGGTATGTGTGTGATTTCAAGTGTGAATTCAGGAGATTTTGTTGAGCAAAACTCTAAACAGATCTGGGTATTGTATTGAGAGAAAGAGGTGGCTTGTAATAAAAATTCTGAGCAAGTCATTCTTGGTGGACGTAGCCCAAATTGGGTGAACCACGTTAAATATTGCCTCTATGTTGTGTTCTTTTATTTTTTGCACTATTATTTTAGATATGTAATATCTTTATGCATATTAATTTCTACTATTACGGTTCTTTGTGGGATTGTTCCGCATATTTTATCCATTATTTCTAAGAGGGACTTAGGGGTTGCACCTCTAAGCTACACAATGGTTTGTTTAGGATGAATTTATTCCTTTTGTTTTTTTGTCCTTGTATTATTATTTTGTTAACTAAGAGTGGAAATATGGAATTAATCCTCATGACATGTGTATTAAGTTGTTTTTTTCACTTTTGTCTTGCTTGTCTCTATTTAAATTAATTTGATTTGTCTATCCTTAATTGCTTATTTAAGTCAATTTTTATGAGTTGATCATTTCCAACTTATTTGAGGGTTGTTCATCCTCGATTAAGTGGGTTTTGAGCCACCTAATCATGGAATAGGTAGGACCACCACCCCCTTTTAATGAGCCAATTTTCTCAAATCTCAAATTTGGGAAAAAATTGGAAATTTTGGGGTGTTTAGAAAGTTGGGTATCACTTCTTCCTTGAAATGATTCCCATAGACCATACCTATGGGTAGGGGCTCTTCTAAAGGATCAAAAATATTTTTCCCTCCCTTTTTAACCCTTTCTTATCCCCATAAAATTTTATATTTTTATTTTGTGCGAGGCTTGGGATTTGGGGATGTGTGATTATTTTGATTTGTTGCATTTAAGAAATTTTCTTCATTTATTATCTTTTTCCTATTCTTCAAAGGGACTTTTGGGTAACTTGGATTTGGGAAGGGATGGGTGACACATGTCACCATCCCATTTGGTTGTTGCTTTGATACATTTCTCTTATTTAATCCTCTATTTTGGAGTATGGAGGGGATTCTTTGGTTCATTTTGTTTTGATATTTTGGGGAGAAGGAGTTTTGGGACTTGAAGAACTTGGAATCTTGGAATTAGAATAACTTGCTAATGGTTTTGCAAGCTTGGTTCTCTTTTTTGATTGTGAGGAAAGTCTCACTCTCTTTTATTTTGTTATTTCATTTGGAAAATGAAATCTTTTTTTCTTTTGTTGAATTTTGGTGCTAGGATTATTTGTGGTTTGTAAGTGAATTATTTCCTTTATCATTTGTTCCTTCCAGCTATACCTTTCTCTTATTTAATCCTCTATTTTGGAGTATGGAGGGGATTCTTTGGTTCATTTTGTTTTGAGCTTTTGGGGAGAAGGAATTTTTGGGACTTGAAGAACTTGGAATCTTAGAATTAGAATGACTTGTTGATGGTTTTGCAAGCTTGGTTATCTTTTTAATTGTGAGGTAGGTCTCACACTCTTTTTTTTGGTTATTTCATTTGGAAAATGAAATATATTTTTTCTTTTGTTGAATTTTGGTGTTAGAATTATTTGTGGTTTGTAAGTGAATTATTTCCTTTATCATTTGTTCCATCCATACCTTTGGGTATGGATTTTGGACTTGTAATGGGAAGAGGGAAGAATACCTTATTTCCCAAAAGGTTTGATGGGAAAACCATATTGGGAATATTATCAAAATCCCTTCATTTGGTTTGAAGTAGGAGATCATTCGAGTATGGTTGGGAATGTTTAGGGTGTGTTTTTATCCCCTATCTTAATTTTTCTCCTTGGAGGCATGCTCCTCCTCTCTCCCATAGGCTTGGAGAGAGGCTATCATGTCCTCCTTATTTGGAAGAGACATTTGATGATGCCATTTGGTTGGGTGGACAACCAAGCCAATTCTTCTTGTGGTTTTGGAGGTTTGAAAATGGAGATGGAGCTTGATATTTGTAGCATTCTTAAAGTTTTTCCCTTGATTATAAAATTGAGGTTTTCAACAAAAATTTGGCCCTGTTGTTCCCACTTTTGTGTGACGGGATTTTCCTCTTGTATTTTAGATTGATGTAGTTCTTGAATTTTTAGTAAGAAAAGGTAAAATTTAAGTTGCATTGGAGGGGTAATTTCATTGTTATCACACTTGTAAATATTTATTTTGGAATGAGGAAACATAGTAAAGATTGTATTATCCTTGGTTAAAATATAAGATTGAATCAAATGTTAAAAGTTTTCCTCTTGAAATAATGACATTATAACTTCGTGCGCAAATAGATATTTCTTCATTCACTAGTGTATGAAAATGAATTATTAATCTTATCAAATATAAGAATATATGGAATTAGTTTGATCTTATGGAGCGTATTGGAATTTTTACTAAACTAGGTTTGACAATTCATATGGGTTAGTAAAATGTCATTGGTGAAACTTGTGAATAAACAAAATTTGGGTCTTGTTTAGTTTTGAGCCTATTGAAGCTCCTATATAACTATGGAATTAAATTTTAAAATCGGTTGGGAATTACTTATTTGTATATTGAATTGATTTACAAGTGGTTCTTATTGCTGTTGATTGATTTAAAAATGTAAGAAAAAGGGAAACTAGAAATCAATGATACAGATTGTAGGGCTATCCAAAACTTACTTTTGTGTTTAATTTTCTCCATGTCACTATATTTTTTTTTTCTTTCAAAAAAATAAATGCTTCTAACTCATCTAATTTCACCCTATTTCTTACTTGAGTTCAAGAAAGGATAAAGCCTTATAGTTTCAAAAAATAGAAAGAAAGTTTATCAACACATGTAGTTGTAGTGCTAAATATATGTGTGTGTGTGTGTACACACATAATGATGTATATTTGTATATGTATATGTTTACGTAGTTACATATCTTATACAATTTATTCTTAAATAAGAAGAGGAGTTTAAATTATTTGAATATGTTTCTCTTTTCAAAAAGGGGTGTCTATTTGTATATATTTATTTTGGGAATATAGATATTAAAAAAGAATAAAGTTTCTTAATTAAAATAAAAGGTAAGTAGTGAATATTTGGATATTATATATGTATATATAAAGGTTCTTCTTATTATAAATAATTAAAAAAGTAATGTGCATGGGGGTTGCAGCACAGCCACAACGCCCTCTATTATAACATTTAATGCAAGATTTTGAGGGGTAGGAAGCCAAACCAACCCGTCCCTCCTCTCCCTTTGCGACATTGGGAATATCCCAACCCAAAGTTCCATGCACCTTCTGTCATGGCCATTCAACCCCTAAATATGGATGCTCACCTATTGTAAGCGCATATGTGTGTGTATGGCCTCTCTGTAATGCAATTTCTTCTTCTTCTTATATATATATTCAAACATATACCACAATATATGTATTTTAGATATACTTCCTCCATATAGACCCTAATGAGGGTTTTGAAAATATAACTAATTAGAAGAAGAAAATAAAAAAATAAATAAATAGATCTTTTGGCCTCCATGAAAATCCACAACCTCGTGGCACAATCAAGGAAACAAGGAAGAAATGAGGGGAAACGAAAATAAAAGAAACATATTAACATGTTTTAAGAGAATTAGATTTTTATATTATACCTAAGATTAGTGTTGAAATTCATTTTATCCTAGGGATTTCAATCCATCTAGGATTTCCCAGATTGCTCAATTGGTTGACTTTGAATAGTCAAGTGCCTCCATTTTTAGCAATTTGGATGAATATAATTTATTTAAAATTAACTTAAGTTGTTTTGGTGCAAAGGGGCATGGGTCAATTTGGATGGGGCCAAATGGGACCCATGAAAATTTAATTAACCTAAACTATATCTAAATAAGCTCCCTACTTGCTAAACCAAACCCTTAGTGGGGAAAATGTGATAAAATTAATTAGCTCTTATTAAAGCTAAGTCACCTTAACCATGAAAACTAGATCTCGGACTAAAATTAACTAACCCCTTAGTGGATAAATTTGGAATAAAATTATTTAGCCATTATTTCAAAAATAATACCACGTTTCTTTCACACTCCACATCTAAGATTATAAATTTGGAATAAATGTAAACTAAGCATGAGTCATCTTTTCGACACAAATAGCTCTTTGTTTGTTTCTATTCATCCTTATCGGATTAACGAGTTGGATTAGTAATAGTTAAATCATTTAATACTTAACTAACACTATTCATAAACCATGAAATGGTTTGTATTTATTAATTTTCGGTTAAGTTAATGATGAGGGTTTAATAATCCACCTCTACCATTGGCTTCAAATAATTGGATAGCGATATTATAGACCTAGCTAAATTTGGGCAACCCTAATGGCACAAATATAACACGGATGATTTTTTATAATGATTGTGAATTGTGTAAATAGAATTATGGTGTTTTTGTCCATGCTCAATACCCCTTAATGAACTTATGGAGTTGAAATTATAAGGCTTAATGAAATAGGGTAACTAATGGTGCGAAATATAGTTTAACAATCATTTGTGTACCTGTTTGGTGGTGGATGTCATAATAACTTAGCCAACCTTAACTGTGCGAACAAGGGTAATGAGGCACAAATAATTCTTTAATAAATTCAATACATCCTTAGAAAGATAATTGATTTGTAATAACAATGGTTAAATCACATTTAATTCTTAACTAACGTTTTTTAAAATGTCCTAATTTTTACCAATCTTTGGATGGTTATTTTGGGTCATGAAATCATGGGCATGCCATATAGTTTCAAAGCTTGGTTTCAACACTGGGTGCAATTGGGAATAATCGAGTATTAAATTAATAAGTTTTGATTGGTTTAAATTTCCCATTCAAAAGAATGTTTCCACTAAACTTTCCTTCCTACATTGGCCAAATTCCATAATGAGGCATTGGATGTTGCATAACTAGAATGACGATATTGGAGTGTGGACAGTGCTCATGGGATGGGTTTTGAGACTAATTATAAGTTATGATGAGTATATTTGGAAAAATGTGGCCACTAGTTTAGAGTTGAATGCAATTTTTTAAAAAACATTCTACTTTAAAACACTTTGTAAAAGTTAGAAAAGATGTTTGAAAACAACATGTAAAATGCCTCCCGAGACTCAATGACGAGAGATGTCTAGGCTTGATCATGTTCTATGGTAACTTGGAATGTCATATCAACCATTAAAACAAAATTGGATGATCGTTTGATCATGTAACGACATGCATTTATGAACCATGTTGGTTATTTCACAGTATAGGACAATTAAAAACTAGAAACTCATTTTGGTTTTGATATGTGGTTTAGGAATTCATGGTGAGAAATTGAAATCTACCAATGCATACCTCTAGAATGTTGACATGAAAATTAATATCAACCTGAAATTTTGAGAAAATTTCTTTGAGACATAACTTTTCAAGTGTGTTTTGTAGGCAACTTGTCATTCTACAACAAGAACAAACCGACACAATTACAAGAGTAAGATCTAGAAATGTAGTCATAGTTTGAACCCCGATTATAAAAATGTGTTATGTCAATTACATTGGACTTTATACATACATAAAAATATATGTGAATTGACCAAATGTGTTTTAAAGTTTTGGTTGTGCATTTTTAGCCCCATTTCATAGCCACCTTGGGTAGTAATCTTGTTGAAGTGTAAAAAAATTTAAAAATGGGCTGCGAGAGAGATGCTTCCGGTTTGAGAATCCGGTTGTAATTTTCAAGTCTTGTAAGTATTGTTGGATTATTTATATAATGGATAATAATTTAGATGTGTTATATTTTCTATTTGGTTATTGACACTTTTTTTTTTTCGGTGTTTCCGTAGCCATTTGGGATAGATCATGCAATGTGATGTGTGCAAACTAATTTTTAATACTTTAAATGTGATGTGTTATGTGTTTTCATAGATTGAAATTCATAACACATATTATAATGGTTTAGGAAATTATTTTTAGTTGTTGATTATTTTGTTCTCGTTAGTTTGGACATAGTTTGGAGCCTTAGCTTTTGATATTAGAAACACCTAGAAATCATGTTAAGAGAGTGTAAATGTGTCCCCCTTGATTTTCATGTACATAATTTTTTCCTAATAGTTCCTATATTAATCTCTAATTTGGATCATTATAGCTGAAACATGACACATGAAGTCTTAAACACCTCCTTTAGACATTGTGAAACCCATTTGGAATGGGTGTGAAACAAATGGTGGTGTTCGGTTTTTGTGTAACCTTTTGTTTTGAATGCTTTTACAATGGATTTAAACTGTCATAATTTGAGTTAAAAATATTATACCCCTTAAGAATTTATTTTTCAAGCATGACTTCTAAACCACCTTTTAAGAAACGTCAACAAAAACAACCTTTAAAATTTGCTAATTCCTTTCGTAATAGTATGGCTGAAATAAATATACCTTAATGACAAATATTTTTATAAACCCTCCTAACTTTTCATCTAATTAAGAAATGATATGGAAGTGATGGTTTTGGTATCCACTTTTTGGGTGATTTTTATTTGAGGGTTAACCCATAGCCATTTTATCTTCCTAGAACCGAGAAACCCTTGTTTGTTAAAAGAAAATTTTTGGCTCCACAACTTCAAATTTTGTCGAGACCATCAATGTGACTTATGGAGATTGATTTGGTCCATTGTTAACACTTGTAGTCCTTTAAAACCCTTATTGAGTTTGGTATATTTGGATTTGTTAAGTGGTCACTTATTAAACCTTGTCACTTTATACATGACAAGTGTAACTTGGTTATTGTGTTATTCATTAGAATTTAGATTTTTGATTATAATAAGAATGAATTAGTAAGGATACTTTTAGATATTCATGTTTCTCAAGTACTTATTACTTAAAATAAGTAAAACAATGATTATCTAAAAATAACAAAGTGTTTTATCTCCCTTTCTCTCATTTCTCTCTAGGATTCAAATTGTTATTCAAATTGCTCACATTGTGGGGTGATATTTCATGCCAATATTGGTGTTGGTCAATGATGTTGCAAATTTTTGGGATGCAAAGAAAGAAGAATGTAATAACTGAAAAACACAAGAATTGTATTTATAAATGTACTTATAAATTGTGTCTTGTAACTGTGAATAAAATTTGGATAATTATATGTATTTGAGAACATGTAGAATGTGTAAATGAACAACCTTTGTTGTAGGACAATGTGATTGTATGTACCCATAAATTATAGAAAAACATGATCTAAATGTGCTTTGAACCAATGGAAATGTACTTTTTCATTATTTTTGATTACTATATGAACTTTCAATTTTGGATACATACTAAGAATTTGCCATGTGAATTCGATTAATTTATTTCCCGTATCTCATTATTATTTTAGCTATAACTATAACTATAACTATAACTATAACTATATATATATATATATATATATATATATATATATATATATATATAACACAAAGGGAATCACTTTTCATTTTGGATTCTTCTTTGGTTACTCTATGTTCTTAGGTAACCCATGTATAAGATTTTACTACCATGTTAACCCCCTTAAATGTGATATTAGGAAACTTTTGGGATTTACATGGTGGGATGTAAATATTAGGAGATATAAGTTTCAATAGTCCCACCTAACTTGGATGAAAAAAACCTTCAAATCGGTGTTACATCTAGTTGAGAAATGCTTCTTAGGAGTTGCATTGTGAGTTTTGCATATTTTAGCGTCATTCTAGACCAATTTATACCTATGGTTTTTAGCATGCAATGGGATTGTAAACTTGAGTTCCTTATTTGAAATTGGAATGATACCTATAGTTTGAGGAAAATAACCTCCCTTTGGACTTAGTGGGCCATTATTGACCTAGGTTAATTGACAAGTTTAAGCAACACATGTTAAGGATATTGAGATAATATTGGAATCTTCCTTTATGTTTAGAGGAAATGTTTCTAATTGTCCTCTTGAATTCTTAGGAAAAAGTGAAAGGACAAGTTGTTTCGAGCTCGTCCAAAAAATAATTTAGTGATATGCCTAGGAAATTGATAAGTTTTGAAACCCATGTGGATATATGAAGTAGAGCTCTATCATGATGTAGCTAATGCCAACAACAAGTTAGAAATCAAAATACTTCAACCTCCCTAATTGCTCCGCCATAGGATCTTCTCTAAGTAGCCTTAAAATGGATCAAACATGAAAAAATTATCTTTTCAGTCTTAATTTGTTCCATCTAACCAATGTATCATGCTCTTATACCTTTCTCAATGCCAAGAAAACCTTAAAAATGTAAGAAATTAATGAAAATCTTAAGTTTTCTTACCTCTTCCTAAAACTATCCTATTCTCTTCTTTGGTCTATGTGGCTCAAAATAGGATTTTTTTTACATTGATGGTCTTTTGATATTTACCACCAAGCTACCACGTTCGCAAGTTCAAGTCAATGCTTTTAAGCCTACAAAAATGATCAAAAGCAAGGATAACTTCAAATGTCTTCACTTTTACCCAAAAATGACCTAACATGCTTCTTAAGAACTATAACAACCTAACATGCTTCTTAAGAACTATAACAACCACCAAAATTTGTTGGTAGCTATATATGCATGTCTAAAACAAAGTTAAAAATTCTCTAGATACCATTTATGTCCTAGATGGTGTATACCAAATTTTAAGTCTCAAGTCTAAAAGCTTCTCTCCCAATCATCTTGCTCTTATAATCTAGTTTAGCAACCTCAACTAGCCCTAACACTAGTATTTTATGACCATAAATTTCATTACAAGAAGTTACAAAATAAACTAATAGAATCTTAGGATACCCATGATCAAGTTACATCATCCCACAAAGTTTCATGAACAAATACAGAGCAAACCCCCTTTTTCTAGCAATTTGGACCCCCTAATTAGGCCTTGAGATCGCCACCAAACTGTGAAACCCAACTGTCAAAGATTCCTCAAAAATTCCCCACAGAAAAACTCAATTTCCTCCAAAATATCTTAAATTACCTTGTCATAATTATTTCTACCAATTTTCAAGTTAAGATTCAATTTTTAAAGGCTTCAAGCTTGAATTTGTATCAAACCCTAGCTAAACCCCTGTCTTAGCGAGAGGTCTCAAAAGTTTACAAAATGGAAGGAACTTGGTTTCAAAACTCCAACCTCCTACCTGTAGTTATGTAATCATCTCTTGAACATGTCTAGTTTGATATTAGAGGGCTTAACAATCATCAAATGGTACAAAAGATACATTACCTCGATTGTAAAGTGTGAGAAGCAAGGTTAAACCTTCAACAAGAAAATTATTCAAGCCCTTGATCCTTCTCTTCCTTCAATGAGTATAAGTATTCTAACAATATCCCTTCTCCTTCGATGGGGTCTTCAACCAAATATGTTAACTTTGAATAATCAAATATTTCTAAATCCAATCTCTAAGGTAATTGTCTCGGTCAAATTTGAATGAATCTTGTTGAAGTATCAAGAACAAAGATAGAGTATCACACTGTAAGTCTTTGAAACAACACATAAAAAACCTTATACAAATTTATTTCTATTATAATAACCTCATTATTAGGATCACAAATCAAATACATAGAAAATACTTGTAAAAACATAGTCTCACTATTTAATACGAGTCCTATGCTTTAGTTGTCTTACTTGAAATCAAGACTTTTACAACTCAAACCTTTAGCAATCCTCCTAAAAGGATACAATAAAAATATATTTGAAATAATCACTAGTTTTTTAAGCCACAAATACGAAAACTGAAAATCCTTAATGAGGAAAAAATATCTCTATACCAAAAACAAAGTTTCTTGTCTTTCACTTGTATTTTCTTACAAATTCATTCGTTTACTTCACTTTTTCTCTCGGGATCCTCAAAGGAATGACGAAAAATAAATCTTCATTCTATTTTTATCCCATTATCCTTTCCATTTCATAACCCTAACTAACTTTACAAGTGACTTAAGATGCCCATACATATCCAAAATAGGCATATTACATCATATTGTGAACATTTATTCACTCACTTCATCCCTAGAACTTATTTTCAATGGATAGACATATAACACACACTTGAAAACCATTAAACACTAATTTCAATCACTTACAAGACAAAATTTAACCTTTTCAACATGTTGGGTTTTAGATTTGCACTTGGAATGAAACCACAGTCAAAGGACAACAAGTCCTTCCTCTTTAATGGGAGAGGTTCCCTTATTGAAAGAAAGCAACAAAACTTATATACAAATGTACAAATTTCAAAGCGTGGAGTCCTGATACTTTGAAACGTTTTATGCCCAAAGATCATCAATATGAAAGGATGGAAGAATAAAGGAGATGAGGAAGGAAGAACACAACAATACTTTCAGGTAATATAGATGGCAGAGTATAACCTTACACGTATTGAACTAGGGAGTTGCAGAATAGAATCATTTACTTTCATAACCAATATAATTCCACAGATGCAAAGTTCCAGAAATCATATAAACAAGAACACAAAGTTTCCTATTATAAAAGATGGATGATTCTTAAGTTTTAGACACGGAAAGAAGAAAAGTAGAGGAAGAAAGGGAAAAATTCTGTATTGATTACTTCGAATCTATGACCTTTACAGAGTCTCAGGATCCAACCCTTTACAATGAGCCAAGCTCAGCTTTTATAGATCAAGCCCGAGAGAAGAAGAAAAGGAGGTGGGAAATCAGATTGGAAATTCAAATGCTAACCATCAGTGCTCCTACAAATTCACCCATAATCTGCTAGATCTGGTTCCCCATGCTTGTTTTTCGTGTTAGAGAAGATGGCCGACCAAAATCCATAACCATACCTTGGTAGTGGAAGTAGTCAGATCCCACACTAATGGAGTGGAAGACATTTTTAGATTTTCACCCATCAAAACCTGCCAAACATAATATTTTATGTTTCCATGGTGTGGAGGAGGTTGAGATCTTTCCAACGGTACCAAATTTTTGAATTTCAAGCACTGGATCGAAAGATGTGCCCATTTGAATATTAGGGTCACGGGAGTAATATTTGAAAGAGTCTATTCGCATCTTAGGGTCTACGTGGCACCCTCACACACCTTAAAGATTTTGCTTCTTCCTTATGTTCTTCAAATCTCTCCGGATTGACACGTGGTGGCCTCCGTGAGCTCCTTGGGTTCCTTTGTATTTTTCCTGAGTCTCTTTACTTGGCGGGCCAAAAATCTGACCCTAGACACGTGGAGGGCTGGCACTTGTTTGGGAACCTTCTCCAAATTTTACTCTTGAAGTAGCACTATGCTGACACTTGGCTTCCTCCTCTGGGTTGTCTCTGCTTTGACTATTCAACCCTAACCATGTCCCCTTTTTCGGACCTGGGACACGTGGAAGGCCCACACTCATTTGAAAACCCGCTCAAGATCTTACCTTTGAAGGAGCACCAGGTTGACACGTGGAAGCTCCTGCCCGACCCGCTCATACTTAGTCAATTTTAACAATTGGATCTTCCTTTTTTGGACACAGGACACGTGGAGGCTTGGCGCAAGTTCAAGAAATACCCTTGGATTTGACTCTTAAAGTTATGTCGTTGAGGCACGTGGCGCCGTCCACAGAACCTTCCATACTTAGCTAATTTTAGGCCCACCTTGTCTACCCTTGTTGAATTTTAACTATTGAATCTGCCCCTCTTTGGGCCTGGGACACGTGGAGGCTGGTGCAAGTTTGAGTCCTCGCCTTGGGATCTGTCTTGAAATTGTGCCGATTCGACACTTGGTAGCGTCTGTTGCGTCGAAGACTTTTCAACGGCCACTGCAACCTTTGGGATTCTAGATGCGTGGAGGCCTGGCACTTATTTGGGTCTCTAGCTTAGGCTTCAATCTTTAAAGGAGTGTTGTTTAGACACTTGGCAACGTCTGCTGAATCTCTATACTTAGCCAATTTTGGGGCTCTTTCGAAGCATTTGAGCCTGACGACTTCGAGCCTTCACCATTTCTTCTCCTCGAGACTCGGTTCTTTGACACTATTTTCTTCTTCCCGACCCTGTTATTCCATTTTAGAGCCCGCATGTAACCTTTGTTTGCTAGATTTGAAGTATGGGTTCATTTGACGGAGTCGTTTTTCTAAATTTCTTCTTGCGGGGTTGTCAGGCTCGACCAATTTTACCTGGGGAAAATATGGATAACAAGATCGACTCAAAACTTTTGAAACCCGACTTCAAAAGAGGGGAATTTTGAGGGTGACAACACAACCTTAGGAGGTTTGAATTAAAAAATGGAGGGAAATACAAATTTGAAATTTTTACATACCTAGAATCCACCTACTACTATGAAATGTGCATAAGACCTTCTTCAATGACTTCATGACATGATAAGAAAGACAATTTGACATTTTAATCTTCTTTCCCCGATGCTTGTATCAATATAATTCCACCTAGCTCATTGATGTTTTGTTATGGCATTTTGTAATGGTATATTTTTGATATTATTAAACTTCTAGTGTGCCTTGTTGAGTTCAAAACTAGTTGATTGTTTTCAATAAATGATGGTAGCATTTTAAGGATGTGGTAGTGTAGAATTTAGATTAACATGGTAGAAACTTAAATTTTTGTTAAAAAAAAATACTTGTTCTACCCTTGCTTGGCTTCTCTAAATCAAAATTATTGGGTGCGATATATGACATATGAGCAAATTTTCAAGATATGGAAACTACGAGACAAAACTAGTAAATAACTTAACTATATGGTCATACAGAAGATATTTCATTTGTTATTGTGTAATACCCATGTGTACAATGAGAACCCTTGTGAATATTATTGTCCAATCAAGTCACCATTGTTTTCATTATGTTTAGTGTTATGCGACCCTTCATCATTGACCCCTTTTGGGGTAATGCAAATGCAAGTGTGGACTTTAGGGTCTTGTGAACAATTTTTCCATTTGTTTAAGCTTAGTGTGAGCTAGGAAGTGAAGCCTCATGTAAATTTTAAAATTTTACCCCTATCTCATTTGGTATAAGTGACTCCCATGGGTGGCTTCGTGCACATCATGTGTGCACTAGTTGTCAACTTTTTTACAAAGACAATTTTTTATTTTCTTAACCCTTTTTACTCACCCTTCACTGGATTCCTTAGGGGTTACTTTTTTATCACACATCTAACTATGTTGAACCTCATAGAAAATTTTATATGCGTTTAAAATTTTTGGTAGCAACAATTTTCTTGATTAATAATATGCACTCGAGGTTGGACCAATGAGACAATGGCTACATGGGAGACTGCAACACCTTTGAGAGTAGGGAAAAATTAAGGGTTATGAGCACCGTAGGAAATACTAGAGCTAATGCCTTCTATAAATAAATAAAATCTATACTAGAAAACACATTAATCATGACCAAATATCGTATTACTTGATATGTTATGCCTCTACCATCCGAGAAAAACTTCCTAATAATTTTTTTATAGCTACTACTACCTAAATTTTTCAATTAATTCGCTAACATATAATCTATTATAATCCTCATTTTCTCATATATTTACCAACTATTTTTTTCCCACATTCTTTACATATTCACCTTTTTGATCTCTCCTCTAAAAAAATCCAAGACTTCAAAATAATACAAAGTATGAATCAAATTTAAGAATTCTATAAAATGTCGCTTAAAATAATATTTGAGGCCTCCTAAATGTCATATTATTATTAATTTTATTTTGAATGAAGTTAAATGAATTGGTATGTAAGGTTGGACACTAATTGCTACTAGCATATATGGAACTAATAAATTGATCTACTCTTCATAAAAACCATAATAAAATAAAATAAATTAGTACCCCTAAATGTTAGCACCCTAGGTAGTTTCCTAGTTTTCCTAGGCCTTAATCCCCCTCTATTTGAGAGCTCATTATCCTTACCTCTTTTGGTGACTTCAGAAAAGTCTCTTTCTAGGGAGGGGGTATAGTTCCCACCAGTTTCCTATTCTATTTCCTTTGATCATGATGTCTCATTGTACTATTCATGATTGAGACATTAAACTTAACATTATCTTGGCTATTTGATTTGAATAATTATGATTTTGTCGTCATATTAGCGTTTAGATGCTAACTTGTCTTGACAGGATGTTTTATGCGGCATATGATGCCAATTAACTACTTTTATCATTATTACCTATTTTATATGTGATGTTATGGATAGTGTTGATTTTAGATTTATATGGATTATATTTTAGCTATATCAGTAATAATTGTTGTAATTTATATGTATCTCATTAATGGATGGATGTTTGCGTAACTATTTGGTTAGATGTGTACTTATGGATCGATTTCTTAATATGCATGTGATTGTTTCATTTAGCATATTTTATCAAGCATGTATGATGTTTACAATTGAGTGTGCATGTGACAAGTTATGCCATAGAAAAATGTGGGACACAAGGGTTGCGCCTCCAAGTTGCACAATAGGCCGTTTAGGCCAAATCTGTTGTTTTGGCCTTATATTATTATGTTGTTGATTAAGGGTGGAAATATGGAATTCATCCTCTTGGCATACATAATAAGTTTTTGGGTTCCTTTTGGATTTCTTGTCTCCATTTAAATTAATTTGATTTATCTATCTTTAATTTCTTGTTTAATTCAATTTTTATGAATTGATCATTTCCCACTTGTTAGGGAGGGTTTAATTTTGTCTATTCTTGATTAATTTGGTTTTAATCCACATAATCATGGACTAAGTGGGCTCACCACCCCCTTTTAATGATCCACTTTTCCCAAATCTCGAATTTGGATAAAAATGGAAATGTTGGTGTGTTTTTGGAAATTTGGGGGTCATTTTTGCCTTAAAATGATCCTTATAGACCATATCTATTAGTAGGTGGTCTTCCCAAGGCATAAAAATATTTTTTCCCTCCCTTTTTATAACTCTCTTGTCCCCGTCAACATTTATGTTTTGATTTTCTCGTGAGGCTTGGGATTTGGGGGACGATGATTATTTTGATATGTTGGTTTTGAGAAATCATCTTCATTTATTATCTTTGTCTTGTTCTTGATAGAACTTTTGGGTGACTTGGATTTAGGAAGGGATGGGTGACACATGTCACTATCCCATTGGTTTTTTTTTTTTTTTTTTTGAAACCTTTCTCTTATTTAAACTCCATTTTGGAGTATGGATGAGATTATTTGGTTAATTTTGTTTGGAGATTTTGGGGAGAAGGAGGTTTTGGGACTTGAATAACTTGGAATCTTGGATTTAGAAGATCTTGATGATGGTTTTGAAACATGGTTCTCTTTTTTGATTGTGAGGTAGGTCTCACACTCATCTATTTTGGTTATTGCATTTGGAAAATAAAATCTTGTTTTCTTTTGTTGAATTTTGGAATTGGTATTTCTTGTGGTTTGTGAGTGAATTGAATTCTTTATCATTTACTCCATACACACCTTTGGGTATGGATTTTAGACTTGTAGTGGGAAGAGGGAAGAATCCCTTACTTCCCCACAAGGTTTGATGCGAATGTTTTTTTGGCATCTTATCAAACTCTCTTCATTTGGTTTGAAGTAGGAGATCATTCCCATATGGTTGGGTATCATCTATTATCCTTGCTAAGGAAATCTTAAAGGTTTGAAAAACCTTGGAAAGGAGGAGGTATTGGAGGTATATGAAGCTATGTAGGCTTTATAAAGTTTAGAAAACTTGTTGAGATATTTAGATTATTACTTGGTTATGTTAATGGGATCTCTTAACATAACCACTTGGATAGAAGCATGGAGCTTCTTGTCATCTAATTTTTAATTACACACTTCTTAGCTTTCTTGAATGTTGTGGGTGTGTTGTTTAGCCCCTATCTTAAGTATTTTCCTTAGAGGAATTTTCCTCCTCACTCCCATGGGCTTGAAGGGAGGCTAACATGTCCTCCTTATTTGGAAGATGCGCGTGATAATACCATTTAGTTGGGTGGACAACCAAACCGATTATTCTTGTGGTTTTGGAGGTTTGCAAATGGAGATCAACCTTGATCTTTGGATATTGCTTGGAGTTTCTCCCTTGCTTGGAAAATGGAGGTTTTTCAACTAAAATTTGGCCATGTTATTCCCATTTTTTTGGAAGCTTTACTCTTTTATTTTAGATTGATTTATTTTGTAAAAAATGTAAAATTTAGGTTGCATTAGAGGGGAAATTTCATTGGTATCATACTTACAAATCTTGTTTTGGAATGATGAAAACTAGTAAAGATAGTATGATCCTTGGTCAAAAGATAAGATTGAATCAAATGTATAAATCTTGCCTCTTGAAAAATGAAATTATAACTTGGTGCAAATAGAAATTCCTTTATTCACTAGTGTATGCAAATGAAGTATCTGTCTTGTTGAATATAAGAAGATATGGAATTAATTTGAGCTTATGGAGCATATTGGAATGCTTACTAATCTAGGTTTGACAATTCATTTGAATTAGTAAAATGTCATTGGTGAAACTTGTGAGTGAAATAAAGTTGGGTCTTGTTTTGTTTTTGATCCTATTGATGCTCCTATATAACTATGGATTTCAATTTTAAAATTGGTTGTGGATTTACTTAGTTGTATAATGATTGAATTTCCAAGTGGTTCTTATTGTTTTTCATTGATTTAAAATTTCAAGAAAAGGAAAACTAGAAATCAATGGTACATTTTCTATGGCTATACGACACTAAATTCTATGTTTAATTTTCTCCAAGTCACTTTATATTCTTTTTATTTGAAAAAAATAAATGGATTCTAACTCATCTAATTCCACCATATTTCTCACTTGAGTTCACGAAAGGATAAAGCCTTCTAGTTTCAAAAACGTAAAGCAACTTTATCAACACATATAGATGTAGTGCTATATATATGTATGTATATGTATATGTATATGTCTATGTAGTTACACATCTTATACATGATGTTCTTAAATGAGAAGAGCAATTTAAATTATTTGAATATGTTTATATTTTCAAAAAATGTGCATTTGTATATATTTATTGTGGGAATGTGGATATTTGAAAAAGAATAAAGTTTATTTTAATTAAAATAAAAGATAAGTAGTGAATATTTAAATACATACATACATACATATGTATGTATGTATGTATAAATATTCATCTTATTATTAATAATAATTTAAAAACAATATGCATGGGGGTTGCGGCACTGGCCATAACCCCCTCGTTATAAAATTAACGTTCGCAAGATTTGAAGGGGCGGCGGCCAAGTTGACCTATCGTCTCCTCTCCCTTTTCCACATTGGGCATAGCCTAACCCACAATTCCCTACGTCATGTCATGGCCATCCAAACCACTAAATTTGGCTGCTCACCTCCTTACATGTGTGTGTGTGTGTGTGTGTGTGTGCGTGTGTGTGTTTGTGTGTGTGTGTGTACATGTGCATGTGTGTGTGTGCGTGTGCGTGCGTGTGTATGCGCGCGCATGTACGTGCAGCGCATGCGTGCGCTGTGCGCGTGTGTGTGTGTGCTCATGTGTGCATGTGTGTGCGTGTGTGCGTGTGTGCGCGCGCGCGCGTGTGTGGCCATTTTGTTCTATAATTTCTTGTTAAATAAATAAATATATGATTGAATATACTCAAACATATACCACGATATATGTATTTTAGACATATTTCCTCCATATAGTACAATCGATGAGGGTTTTGAAAATAAACTAGAAATAATTAGACTAAGAAAATAAGTAAAATAAACAAATAGATCTTTTGGCCTCCATTAAAGCTCCACAACTTGCAATCAAGGAAACAAGGAATAAATGAGGGGAAAAGAAAAAAATGTATTAGCATGTTTTAAGAGAATTAGGGATTCAATACTATACATAAGATCAGTTGTGGAGATCTATTTGATCCTAGGGATCTTAATCCATCTAGGATTTCACCACTTGCTCAATTGGTTGACTTTGAGTAGTCAAGTGCTTATATTTTTAGCAACTTGGATGAATATAATTTATTTAAAAGTAACTTAATTTATTTTTGGTGCAAAGGG
Source organism: Taxus wallichiana var. yunnanensis (assembly GCA_018340775.1). Lineage (NCBI taxonomy): Eukaryota > Viridiplantae > Streptophyta > Pinopsida > Cupressales > Taxaceae > Taxus > Taxus wallichiana. The sequence goes on from JADAXU010000131.1 coordinate 5,229,795, forward strand.
GCATGGGTCTTTTTGGATGGGGCCAAATGGGACCCATGCCCAATTTAATTAGCCTAAAATATATCTAAATAAGTTCCCTACTTGCTAAACCAAACCCTTGGTGGGGAAAATGTGATAAAATTAATTCTCTTATTAAAACTAAGTCACCTTAACCACACAAACTAGATCTCATACCAAACTTAACTAACCCATTATCGGAGAAATTTGGAATAAAATTTTTTAACCATTATTTCAAAAATAATACCATGGTTTTTTTCACACTCTTCATCTACGATTATCAATTTGGAATAAACGTAAATTAAGCATGAGTCATCTTTTAGGCACAAATTGCTCTTGGTTTGTATCTAGTAATCCTTATCGATTAATGAGTTGGCTTAGTAATGGTTAAATCATTTAATACTTAAATAATTCTATTTGCATAAACCATTACACAATTTATATTTCTTACTTCTTGGTTAAGTTAATGACAAGGGGTTGATAATCCATCTATATCATTAGCTTGGAACAATTGAATAACAATCTTATAGAACTTAGCTAAATTTGGGCAACCCTTATGGCACAAATATAACAAGGGTGATTTTTATAATGACCATAAATTGTGTGAATAAAACTATGGTGTTTTTGTGTCCACGCTTAATACCCACTAATGTAGTTAGGGAGTTGGAATAATAAGGCTTAATGAAATAAGATAACTAACGGTTATGAAATATAGTTCAACGGTGAATTGTATACATGCTTGGTGGCAGAGGTCATAATAAATTAGCTACCCTTAATCACGCAAACAATGGTAATGAGGCACAAGTAATTATTTAATCAATTCAAGTATATCCTTAGAAAGCTAATTGATTTGGAATAACAATGATTAAATCACGTTTAATTCTTAACTAATGTTAAAAAAAGTGTCTCAATTTTACTTGATCTTTTGGGTGGTGAAATCATGTGCATGACACCAATATCCAACTTGAAATCTTCTTTGTAGGATATGATGGTCATGCCACACTTTATTTTGTTATTGGTCAGTTTGGTATGGTTGAAATATTTCATTCTTATCTCATTTAATTCATTGAGTTACACGATCCTCTATTGCTATATTGATGTCAAGTCTATCCCCACTTTTATTGTTGTCTTCAAAGTCTGGAGCTCAAATTTTATGGAAAAAATGGAATTTTTCCATATACTAGCTCATATGGGGAAAATTTGGTAGTGTATTTCCATGTTGTGGTACATGCTTAAACTGCTTCTAGTAATTTCAATTCACATTCCTTCATACTGATATCTATCACCTTAGTCAAGATATTTTCTAGCTCTATGTTGGTAACATCAACTTTTCCATTTGATTGGGGGTGATAAGGTGAATATTTTTGTGCCTAATCTAATATAAATATACAAATGCTTCGATCACAATAGACATGAATTTTGGCCCTTGATTTGAAATAATAGATCTTGGTGCCCTAAATATGAGAAATATTGTTTTGGATAAGAATTCAACCACCTTCTCATCCCTAAAAAAATTTCAAGGCTTGACATTTTTCCCATTTGGTAACATAATCACCACATATAAGAATGTATTCCTTCCCTTGTGAGGTTTGATCAATAAGGCCAATGAAATCCAATCCTTATTTCTCAAAATATTTCAAATCCACTTGAGGATACAGAGAAATTTAAATGTAGGCCTTCCCATTCTTTGGAATTGATCACATTACCATACACATCCTTTTACATATTTGTGTAAGGAAGGTCAATAATGTCCAACATCTAAGAATTTTTAAATAGTATGCAAAGTGTTGAGTAATGACCTCTTGATGGTTCATTGTGACAATCCCTCAATACATGTTGAATTTCATCCTCTCTTATACACCCGTGCAACACAAAGTTAGGACCATAAATACCATTCCTTTTACCCATGCAAATATTGAACTATCATTTACAAGACACCTTCTCCTATTTAGGATTGAAATAATATGAAAAATTCCTTGAATAAAGATAACTTGCCATGTCGAAAACTATGGTGATGTGGAAGTTATGACAAATAATTGTTCATCTAAGAATTCATCCTTCTTTGGTTCATCATGACATGTAGTTGTTAGTCTTGACAAGATTTCTACAACTACATTAGCTTTTCTAGGCTTATCAATTATATTTACATTGAATTATTGCAAGATAAATAATCATATAATAATCCTACTAGTTACCAATGTATTTTTCATCAAATAATTTATAATAGAATGGTCTGTATATACTATCACCTTGTAACCAATGATGTAATGATTAAATTTGTTAATAGCATAAATTACAACAAGGAATTATTTTTCAGTAGTAGCATAGTTTCTTTTAGTGGGTGTTAAGTTTCTTACTAGTATATAAAATTACATACGCACTTTATATTTCTTCTTTCTAACTAAGAACAACTCCAATTGCCTCATTTGATGCATCAATTTGGATATAGAAAGAAAGTTTCTAATTAGGTCCTCTAAAGAAAGGGGTGGACGTGACATATTCTTTAATGGTTTCAAAACAGTCTTAACAATCATAAGTCTAGATAAATTCATAGTATTTAGTAGGAAAATAAAACATGGGGGATGTTATCTTACTAAAATATTCTGTGAATCTCCTATAATAACCAGCATGAATAAGAAACTTCTCACCTCAATTTGAGTGGAAGGTGCTAGAATTTGTCTAGTTACTTCAATTTTATTAGGGTCTACCTCGATTATTTCTCTTGAAATATGATGCCCCAAAACTATACCGTGATCTGCCATAATCAAACACTTTTCATGATTAAGTAACAATCGATGTTTTTCACACCTAGTCAACACTTTGTTTAGGTTAACCAACGTTTCTTCAAAATAACTTCCACATACTTGTAAATTAATACATATATCTCAACATATTCATTTATTAAATATGCAAATATGGATAAGATTAATCTTTGAAAGGTTGCAAGTGCATTGTAAAGTCTAAAGGGAGGGAATTTGTATGCAACGGTTCTCAATGGGAAGGTAAAGGTGGTTTTACCTTGATCTTCATGTTCCACTTGGATATGATTGTATCCACTAAACCCATCCAAAAAGGAAAAGTATTCCTTTTTAGTGGTGAATTTTCCAAAATTTGGTCAATACATGTAGCTTTGTTCAATCTCTATAGTATATGTAAACTCTTCATTTTCCAATTTTCTTTTGCACAATGACCAAACAAGACACCCATTGGCTTTCTAAGATGGGGTATATACAACCTTCTTGTAACATTTTCTCTATCTCAGCTTTAATAATGTCTCTAAGCATTGGGTTTATTCTTCTTTGGGGTTGCATTATAGGTTTGACATTATTTGCATAGATATGGTGAGTGAATACGTGGGGTGGATTCCTCTCATATCAATATGTTCCCGAATAAAGGATTTCAAATGGGAGATCAATACTAAAAACAAATTTGACTCATCATGATCTACCAACCGGTTTTTAATATTTAATGGCTTCCCTGGTTGGAATTCAACTTGTTTGGTCCCTTGGTGATTTTAGATTAATGAGGGAAAGCCACTCAAGAATAAATTCAATAGGAAGATATTAGGTTGTAGTTCATGTAATGTTATCATATTCTCACTAAAAATTTCTCCTTCAAATGAATGGTAAGGGTAGAGAGAGGATGCCACGGTCTAGAGTTTTATGTCACCTTCTTCTTCATGGAATTTTTAAAACTCTTTTACATGTATTTAGACTGTGATGATTGCAAGGAAGAATTACTTAGCCCAATTTTAGTTTCATCATGATCATCTACCCTTAGGGAATTATCGGGAAATAAAGGATTAACATGTGGGTACAAAGAAATGTTTTTACATTCAATCCATTTGAAATGGTCATATCCCTAGATCTGCAATCTATAAGGGCAACAATTTTGTCAAGCCAAGGTCTTCCTAGAATTATGGAAAACTCTTTCTTCTCAATATAAGGTTTTAATATGAAAAATAAAGGGTATTCCTAGGCCTCTATGGTAACTGAAATGTACCCAATGATCCATTTTGGCTTTGCAATGGTTTGATCACCATTTGTAAGACTGTGGGGATTGGTTGCATATTGGTTAGAGACAAGGTTGAGATCATATCAATGATCATGAAATTGATAGAAACTCCTAAATATACAAGAACATTAGGTATGTTGATATTTTCAATATAAATAACAACCACACGAATTCCTAGATCTCCATACTTTGGAAGAAAAATATTTCCTACTAATCATTCAACTAATTTTCCATCTACTTGTATGGTCTTAAGATATTGTTTTCTTCTACCTAGAATTTTGATATGTAGATATTTAGTAGTCTTGTTAATATCGGGGACATCCCTAATGGATTGTATAAGGGGAATATCAATGCTAAAGTGTTCTAGTTATTGTATTAGCTCATATTTAGAAATTTCTTAGGGTGTTGATTTTCTAGTTTTCTCTTAGTCTTTCTAGAAATGGAATAAATACTAAATAAAGAGTTTTAGTGAGTTGTTCATCATGCCGAGGTAGTTTATGAGTTAAAATTTCCAACTCTTCTTTGTCTTTAGATATATCTCGCACTAACTCATAAAGAACGGTGTGGAAGAGTTTTCCTGGTAAGAGCTAAACATTAACACAACTAATGACATTTAAATTAGTAGATTTTTCTAATTCTAAAGTATATACAAGGGTTCCCTATTTTACATTTTTAGGATTGGTTATAGGTTGAGATGGAAATTTTGGTTGGTTCACTTGATCCAATTGAGGTTATTTGTTGTGATTGGAAGGTCTAAGCATCAAGGATTACTACTAGTTTTGCATGTTTTGGTTACAATTTTGACCTTAGAATTGTTGATTATAATTATGTTGGGGTACTGTACGCACCCAAAATTGCACATGCTACATTGTTGGGAAAACGGTTACAAGAATCCCCACTGATGATTCAAAATCCTTTCAAGAAGGTGTTCAATTTCCAAAACCCATTCACAATATATATTTGTAGACTAGATAGCCTTACTCGGCTTTTCCATGCATGTTCCATCTCCCGCTTCTTTCGTGCTTGTTTTGGCCTTGGATTGCAAGACCACCACCTACAGGTGGTGGTTCGCAAACCACCGCCCGGGAAGGGTGGCGGTCTTGAAATCGCCACCCTGCGCGGGGCGGCGGTCCTGCTCACTTTTTCCATATTTTCACGCATGTTTTAAACATGCGACGGTTCACTTAAATTTTCTTTTTATGTGTGTTTGTGAGTCGAATTGGTTAAAAATAGCTTTGTTTACTTGGTTCTCTTTCCTCCTATTTTTAATAAGATTTAATTAGTTGGAACTGCCTCTTCTTGCCTTGTGCATGAAGTAGTCTCCTATCCTCCATTCCTATATATTCCATGCTTGTATTCAAATCAAGGGCCTAAGAATTTTGTGTATCTTACATTGTTTTGCTGCCATAATCTTGCTAGGAATTGCATAGCCAAGCTCAGATCTCTTGTGCTATCTCTCTTCTACTTGCATTGCGCCCAGATTACTTCAAGTTGTCATTGCTCAAGCGCCATCCCATTGTTTCGTTCTTTGCATTCCCAATCCCGTGGTCTCACATGAACACTCGAGAGAATGAAAGGAAAGAAGCGGGGATAGAATCGATACTTGGATTTGCCAAGGTTCTTTCTCTTTCAGAGTTGGAGTTGTGTATTTGTTTGCTTTGTTTATCAAATTGTCAATTATGAATTGTTAATTTCAATTGCATATCAAATAGAGTAGAGAAACAATTCATTTTAATTAGCTAGATAATTTCAAGTAGATCAAATCATTGGAAAGTTGTCTCTTCAACATTACCAGGGAAGCTATGGGGAATAATAACTTTGTTAGGGTTATGATTTTGTCTTCACTTCTGAGGTAGGGTTGGAAGGATTTTGATTGAATTAGAATAATATTTTTAGATTTAGATTCATACATCTGCACAAATAGTTAGCTACATTCCAATAATTATTTGTATTTAATTTATTTATTAGATTAGATGCATTATCTGAAAAGTTAGAAAAGAACAAAAATATTTATTTTCCATAGATTAGCTTGTTTTACTGATTTGTTCCGATATATTGAGAAAACACCAAAAATATATATTAGATTTCCTTTGATAGATAGTTTATTTACATAAAGCAAATCAATTCATCTTGCATGACCATCAATGGTCCATTATAGGAAAAGACTTACAGTTCTAATCCCTTGGTCCCATAACCCAACATGTCAGAGCTAATAATTGACATTGACACAAGTTTGTGCTTAACAATCTTATGTACACCTGCCACTATGGTGAGAAAATAAGACAGTTAGAGACATTGAACATTGTTGCTAATCAAGCCAACGACTTTTGGACTACTCCTGGAAATAGGATTTTATTACATGCATGACCATATAAGGGCCTCAACCTCAACGAGTCTTTGGTTGTGACCCACAGGTCCTACAACCCAACGGGCATGCTAGTTAGTTAAATATTGACATTAGTTTACACACATTTGTATTCATATCTTCACCGCTTCCACCTGATATTATTACACAACTTTCATTGTTGAACATAACAGCCGATCAGGCTAATACTTTTTAGACAAGAACATAAAATCGCCCATAGTATCTGTAGTTCCACTACACCTCTTGTCTCCATTTCCATGAACTTGTTTGGAAACCCATATGAGGCATCTACAGGGTACTTTCCACGTGTTCCGCATGACGATCAGGAAGAATCTCGGTAGAATTAGACATCGATTGGAGTCTCCAAGTAGCTATCATATCGGACCGTACCATCACACCCCTTCAAGTTAAGAGAGTATTCTTTTCCTTTGATTCACTGATTTGATTGTGTGTCGAAGACATAAGGTTTCCCAATTAGCTTGATCACCACCATCACTTTCACTTCCATCTCATCTCCACACTGGTTGTCTCGGCATGACCTCGGGAAGTTGGGTGTGAAAAAGGTCATGTGTTGATATTCTATATTACAAAATTGGTGAATCCAATGTGAAGAGCTAGTGTCTAAGCATTTCCACTTTCTTCCATCCTTTATTTTACGGGTATTCTTATACCCCCAAATATGTCGGGATATGACGAGTACGCTCGACCCATCACAAGTTTCGACATGTACCATTACCAATCAAATATCCCACAACAATCACCTTGATTTCAACATGGTAAGAAAACCACTCATCCACTCAAAACCCTCGCTTGAGGGAACCAATATTGGTTCTTCTGTATGCATTAAAGAATTGGATTAGGTCACTTAGACTTATCTCGTCGAGCAATCAAGTTCAAATAGCATGACATTCACTAGTGAAGCGAGTTCATCTGCTCGGGTATTTTTTTGACAACCCATTATCGTGCAATCCAATTAACTCCCCATCTCGATGAATAGTATTTAACACGATATACTAGGAGTCAACAACAATTCCAACAAACTAACCAATCTTTCGATAGGTTGTAAGGACAAGGTGATGTCCTACTTCAAAATAATAACGCTACCCTACCACCAACTGAAAATGCAATGAGGGGTGGAAACATCGTGAACAATTCATAATAGGATACCATACTCCTTAACAACCCCTAAGGGTTCAACCAAAGGTACCTAAGCAAGGTACCGCCTCGTCAACGAGCGATGTCATTTCAGCTTTGGTTGATAAAGTCAAGGAGTTAGAGCTTTCCCAAATACACATAGTTCATATGTAGGGAAAGCATGGACTCCTTCCTACCCACAGAACTATGGGCAAATACCGACCGCACATAATCCTCCAGTCTACATGAATACTCCGAACCATGGGGATTTGTTAACTAGGATGGGTACCTTGGGTATGCCTCCTCAAGCCACATATGGATACCTATAACAGTGCCAGTTGGAAGTGTGTTCTAAAACGCTATACCAACTAGAAATGCGACGTTCCCTGGCTTTGTGCCTTCAGCTCCATATCAAGGTAATCAACCCCCTTATGTACACATGTATTCTAAATCTCCACAAGGGGACATGTACACCTACCCAAGTCCATATGGACAACTGTAGGGGATGTCATATGCCCACCAAATGTCTATGTTGTCCCATTTCGGCAACCAATGCAACCCCACCTCCCCAACAAGAGTCTTGATGGTGGAAACATATGCAATGGGGACTTATTCGAATATCTCAAGTAACCCCTAAATTTCTTCATTCGGCGGTCATGCTCTTGAGACCCTTGCCTGATCTCTAGAAGTTCAAAGGGGAGGGAGATCCTAATGCCCACATCAAGGCTTATGCAACGACCATTCGAGAGTTGCTCCCATGGGATGCAATTGTTGTAAATATTTTCCCTAAGACACTTGAAGGTATTGCTCTCGATTGGTATTATAGGATACCAGAGGCTTCAATACACTCATTCAAACAACTTGTATCAGATTTTATCAAAGATTTTGATATGAACAAGCTTTTGCAAACAAGAATCAGGGAATTCCTTCATATCAAACAAGAACATAATGAATCTGTAACCCACTTCATTCAGAGGTGGCGACATGTTCTCTACTCTTCCGCAAGTTCTCCAAACATGGATCAAACGGAAATTTGTGATTTGTTCCTTCACTCTCTCAATAGAGAGACGAAGGAAGAGGTTCAAAAATTCCCGCTAAGGAGCTATGAAGAGGTGCTAGAGGGTGCTCTTCGGATTGACCAAGTGGCCATTGATAGTGGTTGTAAGACCTATGGAGAAAATGGGAATTTAGTCACTCCTACTCAAAGCACTCGTGTTACTCCAACAACACAAATAACAATCAAGGACCAAAGATCCTTAATAAGAATCATGGAGTCATGACCGACGGTGTGACTGACTAGCCCAAAAATCCTAATGTTGTTAATCCTACCAGTACATGTGCTACAAATAACAAAAAAATAATGGAAACAATAAGAGAAACAATAATTTCTCACCCTTGGTAAATGCTATGGATTTTAATCATCCCCAACAACAACAATAACCTCAACAACAAAGGAAAATGCCGACCCAAGCCCTAGTCAATACCCCAACCAATTCCAGAATCAGGGGCAAGGATTCCAAAGTGTTAATTATAACCGTCAACAACTAAACAAAACCATCGTTTCAGACCATAACAAGGAACAAACCAAAGGCATCGGGATTGCGATCTTGACTTGTATTGCGGTTTCCATAAGGTTTGCGGGCATGATGCAAGAACTTGTCTTGATTGTAATAAGTTTTTGTAGGGTTTTCCAGAAGACCAAAGACAATTATTTGTTGATATGCTTTTTGCAAACCCAACTGCACCCAGTCAAAATGCCTATATGGGACCGGTGTCTCCACAAAACTCACCATTGGGAATCATCAATGATCCTCTCCCCACGTGTCCAAAGGATGGTAGACTGGATCCTAATGGTTGGAATAAAGGTATTGTAATAGGGACTCATGATTGTGAAGCCTCAACTTCATCAAACCCACAAGTGGCACCTTTTTGGATGGCCACCAACAAACGAAGATCGTAGGTTTGGTTGAGTTAGACGTTGAACCCCAAATTAACACCACAACAAGAGCCAAAGACTATTCTTCGTAGCCAATCTTGATTTATCTAGTTATCTTAGATAATGCTCATGACACACTAAGAAATTTAGTAGGGGCTTATGATTTGATCAATGATCTAACCAAGACCTTTTCACACATTTCCTTTTTGGATCTACTGAAGAATTCCCCTGGTCATTAACACACTCTTTTGGAAGCATTAGGTCTCGGCCATTTGATCAACGTTACCCCTCCTCTAGAGGCACAGATAAACCATATAGACTTTGACGTTTTCCCTCCAGGGCAACCCGAAAGGGATATTGGGTTTGTATTTGACATAAGCAAGATCCCTACGGATGCTGAAATAGCTCATAGAGGTGATCCGACCTTGTTTTTATAGGTTTGGATCTACAATAAATACGTGAAACACACAATGATCAATGATGGGGAAGTGGTTAATATATTCCCCTTCTCTTTTCTTCAAAAGTTAGGATATGGGGAGACTAATTGCTCCTCAACACGAAACACATTGAGGGGTTATGATAGCCTCAAGGAAACCTTGATCAAAACCATAGTATTACCGGTTACTCTTGGGCCCAAGATGGTAATCACTGAGTTTTATATTATAAATTGAGAAACCAACTATAATATGATCCTTGGCCATCCTTGGATCCACCGCATGAAATAAATCCCCTCCACTCTATTCTAAGAGGTCAGATTCTTGCATTTAGGGAAAGTCTTTGTCACTCAAGGTGATCCAAAGCCCTTTGATATACATTTGGCCAATTTGAAGAAAAATCTAGGGGTCCACTTTGAATTCGAACTTCCTATGAACCAGTTAAACAAACCGGCAAAAGTGCACAGTACCCAAAGAAAATATGGTTCCCACAATGGAGTTAGAAGTTACGGGTTTGATCGAGGGTATTTCGGCGGTCAAGGATGGAAATGTTGTTGTAGAGACGGTTTCGTTAGGAACTAAAACAAAGATTTTTGAACTATTAGAAAAGGATTTTCCTATCCTTCTCCCCTTTGATTCCATGGGTATGAGACATGCCTTGGGACTTGGCTCCCTTCCAGCATATGAGGTTTGCATGGTGGAGGTAACCAAGGTAAAAGGAGAACTTACAAAGGATGACTCAGCATCCATCTTTCCAAGTTGTTGCTAGACCCTCCATTTTGATGGAGCCAAGTGTCGCTTTAGCGTCGGGGTAGGCGCGATCCTTACTTCACCCGAAGGAAGGGTTTTACCTTTTTCTTTCAAATTGAATTTTGAATGCACAAACAATGGGGCTGAGTATGAGGCTCTCCTATTAGGTCTCATTATAGCTAAGAGAATGGGCATCCTCAATATTAGGGTGTTGGGTGACTCACAGCTAGTTGCAAATAAGATATTTGAGGTATACGAGACTAGGGTGAACACCTACAACTCTACAAAATAGTTGTGTTGGGCCTAACTAAGGGGTTTGACTTTATATCAATCGAGGTACTTTCACATGAATAGAACCTTCACAGGAGACTCTATAGCAACTTCCACCTCATGCTTCACCCCAAGTAGTGACTTAGAGGACACTAACTTCACGGTTTCAATCCGCGTTGAATCCTTGATTCACAAAGTGCCAATAGCGTCAATGTTGACATACGTGGAAGCTAAGGATCATCTTGACTCTTCGGACCCTGTTGATGGGGTTGAGTCAACTTTAAGTTATTTAAATGCTTTGGTGGAACTGTATCTTACCTGTCACGAGGTAGACCTTTCCTTAATTCTGCGTTCCTCTTCTTACTTTGGGAATCCAATGATTAAGTCCTCTCCGGGAAAAGATCTTGAGATTTATGAAGTAGAAGAAGAAGGGGACTTGGAGTTGGCTCAGCCCCACTTGAGTTTGAGTAGGGAAACGCCTCCTTAATTGAGGGGATGATTGATATAAACATCGGAATGGAGGAGGAGCCAAAATCTTAAAACTAGGGTCCTCTTTAACTCCAGAGGAAGTAGAAATTCATACCCAAATCCTTAAGGAACATCAAAAAGCCTTCGCATTTAGTTACAAGGAAATGACGGGAATTACACCACACATCGTAGTTCACAATCTCGTCACCAAGCCGGATGCCAAACCAATTAAGTAGAAGTCAAGACCTATGAAGCCAAAGGTGGCCCTTATGGTAAAAGAAGAAGTAATGAAGCTTCTCAGGTAGGATTCATCAAGCCAGTTGATTATTCACAATGGGTATCTAACATTGTCCCCATTCTCAAAAAGAATGGAAAGATCCATATTTGCATAGAATTCTAGGACATTAACAAGGCTTTTCCCAAGGATGACTTCCCGCTACCATCCATTGATGTTATTGTTGATGCAACAGTTGGATTTGAGTTGTTATCTCTCATGGATGGGTTTTGGGATATAATCAAATCAAAATCTCCACGGAGGATCAAGCTAAAACTACGTTTATAACTCCTTGGGGAACTTATTGTTATGTCATCATGCCATTTGGTCTTAATAATCCTGGCACTACATACCAACAAGCAATGACCTACATATTCCATGATCTTATTCATAAGATTGTAGAATCCTATATAGATGACCTGTTGGCCAAGGCCAGGAAGCATTGCAATCACCCATAGGTGATTCGTGTCATCCTCTTGTGGTTGATTGAATATGGTGTCATGTTGAATCTAGAGAAATTTGTATTCGAGTGTAGTGGTGGTAAGCTTAAAGCTTACATTATATCTTCACGAGGGATTGATGTTGACCCGACCAAAATTTGGGTTGTGTTAGAAATGGTTTTGCCATCAGACAAGTTTGGTATTAGATTTTCTTGGGAAACTTGGTGCAATCGAAGGTTCATCCACGACTTGACCTTCGCTGTTCATCTAATCAAAAATTTGTTAAAAAAGTATTATAGCATTGCTTGGACAAAGGGATGCAAAGAGGCCTTCGAGGCAGTTAAACGATTCTTGTTGTCCCCTCCCATGCTAATGCCACCTAGATCAGATCGCCCTTTGATCTTATATTTGCGGCCTACAGATGTTTCGCTAGCCTACATGTTGGCTCAAGAGGATGACAATAAGAGGGAACGAGCAGTTTAATTTATCATTTAGAGGTTACTTGATTATGAGACATGCTACACGTAGGTAGAAAAAGAATGCCTTGCCATAGTTTTTGCAACCAAGTGTTTAAGACATTATATGCTCAATCAAGAAACAAGGGTCATTATCAAGTTAGATCACTTACGAACATTCCTCATGCAGGGATCCTTGTCTAAAAAGGTTGGGCATTTCATTACATTAATGGGTGATTTCGAATTAACGTTGGTAAATCAAAAATATGTTAAGGGTCAAATTATTACAGACTATCTGGATGATAATCCATTGGATGGGGGTGATTTGGTAGATCTGGAATTTCCGATGAGTGCGTATATTTCATCAAAACTAGGCCCCCTATCTCTATATGCCCTTGGTACATTGACATTATTAATTTCATCATGGACCACACATACCCAAAAGGGGCAACATCACAACAAAGAAGGCGGTTACGCATCATTTCCGCTAAGTACGCTATTTTGGAATAGGTGCTTTATCATAGAGCCTTTAATGGAATGTTTCTTAGATGTGTTAATGCCGAAGAATCCAAAAAGATTCTTTATGAGTCACATAGTGGGGTATGTGGAGGTCACTTTGGCGGCCATGCCACTTCCCGAAAGATACATTGGATGGGCTATTTATGGCCCACCCTAGAGCACGATGCGGTAGAGTTTGTGTGCGCATATGTCACAAATGTCAAGAGTTCTCCCATGAGATCCACATACCGGCATAAGCTTTACAACCAATCGTAACCCCATGGCCCTTCTCCACATGGGGCCTAGATTTGATAGGGAAGTTCTCTCCCTCATCAACAGATGGCCATAATTTCATAATCACGGCCATAGAATACTTTACCAAGTGGGTAGAGGCCATGCCCCTTACCTATTCTTGGATTTGTAATTGCTAAGTTCATCCTGAACCAGATCATTTGTAGGTACAGGGTGCCATAGGTCATTATTTCTGATAATGGCACATCTTTCAAAAATGACGAGGTGTGTGAGTTGTGTACAAAGTTCAAAATAAGTCATCACACGACTTCTCTCTACTACCCTTAGGCTAATGGACAAGTTGAGGCTACCAATAAGACTTTAAAGTCCATTCTCCTAAAGACCATTAAGGAGAATAAATGAGATTGGAACCTAAAGCTTTTTCTAGCCTTGTGGGCCTACCGAACATCGGTTCGAACACCAATGGGGAAACCCCCTTTTCCTTAGTATTTGGTGTTGAGGCGGTTCTACCACTTGAAGTCAAAATACCTAGTCTCCGTATTTTGCTACATGGGACCTTGAGAGAGGAGAGTTATCAAAAGTGTGACACTCCTAATTAGAAAGTCTCGATGAAGCTAGACTGAACACTGAACAACAACACAATGTTTACGCTAACCATATGGCTCGGCAATACAATAAGAAGGTGTACGAATGTGATATCTACGAAGGAGATTTGGTATTAAGACTTGATAGCCGAATAGACAAGAAGACCGACGAGGGAAGAAAGTTTAGACCTAGGTGGTTAGGTCCATATCGGGTAGTGGAAGACTACAAAAATGGCGCATTTCACTTGTGTACACTAGAAGGTGAGGAGTTTAGTGAATCACGTAAACTCTCTTCATCTAAAGAGATACTACGCATGATCCACTAACATTTTCGTACATGTCCGTTCATTTTGTAGAAAGTGTGATCAAGGAGCTTATTCTTATAGAAATTCCTAAAAACTTCTGAAAATATTGGCAAAACATTCAAATCATGTCTCTTCAAACCTTCATAATATCATCAATTGTTTCTGAATCATTTATCAATCCAAACAAGATAAGACAAAGTTTTGATGGTAACCATACCAAGGCCTGCATACTTGGTTCTACTTTTGGTCTCTTCTTAGGTTAGGTGTCTTTTGTTCATGGTCTGTTCTAGAAGCTTCATGGTGTCACATCTATCCCATATACATCTCCTTAGAAATAAGAGCATTCTAAACATTTTTCCCAAATAAGTAAATCAAATGCAAATTCACAGAAAATTTTATTTTTACACATTTCTCTGCCCTACCAACCTTCGGTGTTGAGCCTGCGTCTCTTACTAGTGATGTAGGGTTGGGAAAGGAGGGAAATGCCCTTACTAATCTGTGCCTTGTCCATGGTGATAAGCCACGCTTCCTACTGGTAGCATGGGGCAAGGCGTAGGGGGTCTCTTTGATAAACTTGAAAGTTACAAACTAGTCAAACATTGTGAAATCATAAATAAAAAACAAAGTGAGTTAGATGTCTAAAATTCCAAGAGAGTTTAAAACCCAAAAACCAGATTTTGTCAACCAAGTGGCCATCTATAGATCCAAGTCTAGATAAAATAAAAAGCAATTAACATTCTAAACTATGAGGTAGCTTGAGTAGGGAAAAGTTGTAGTGTCCCAATTTGGTTCTGCCAAACCTCTGTCTTTCTCTCATCACTTCCATTCAACAAATTTCATAACTTGTGCCCTTTCTAGCTCTTGGTGTTGAGCCCTCGCATCTTACTAGTTGTGTGGGGTTAGGAGTGGGGCAAGTACATCTATTTATCATACCATTGTGTCATCCCGTTTTATCAAGACAATATGAAGTACCGAAGATTGCAAAAGAAGCTAAGTTTAAGATCACATTGTGTTCACATCATCATATATCAGCATTATGAAATACAAAAAGAAATCATTTTGTTATCATTTCACATCCATTGCATACATTCTGAAAAGCATAGAAAAGTGGAAATTCTAAATATCTAGAGTACACATGAGAGATAAGCCAAAAGAGAGTCAACTCGGATACAATGGAATACCGAACCAAAAATAGAGTTTATATATATCATAGTAGATCAAGTTTGCATACAATGTCATCATGTGCTAGGCATGGTCAAAATGCTCACAATGAGCCCGAAATATACAAAAAAAAAATTGTATAATGTCAAAAATGGTATCAAAGCAATAAAGGCTCAGTGAGCCTATCAATCCCTGTGGGATCCCTCGGATGGTGCACGACCGCATCTAGGGGCTCTGTTGTGGTTTGTGACGGTCTTGAGAATGGAATAAATGGTATGAGTGCTCATGGTGGAGCCCGTTGCCTATAGCCTCACTACGAGAATGGCTCGCCTCATCATGCACTCAGCGAATCTTGTATCTAGCTACCTGGGTACAAAGACATGTCACTATCTCTACTACCTTCCAGATGGGAGCAAACAGGTCGGTATGTCAACCGGCGGCTAAGGGTTGCCCTGAATCAGCAGTTAACTCAGTCTGGGTCTTCCCTGAGGGGATCAACATGGTGTCACACATACCCGACGAATCAGCTCTTGTCACTTGTGTGCAGACAAAAAAAAAAAGAGATAGTGAGCTAGAAAATCACAGAACATAAATCAAAAGGAGAATGCTAAGCTAAACATGTGAAAATAAATAGATAAAATTGAGAAAGGAGTATTGAACATACTCGGGTCTCCAGGAATCCATGTGGGATCAATGGTCATTTGCGGCGGAGTGCTTTGCGTGTGGTGGCTGCGAAGCCTCACCGAATCTAGAGGCATGGCGTTGTCCGATCACTAGACTCATCATCCTCTCCAAGTGCCTCCTCCGAGACCAGTGTCTCTCTCTTCGTACCCGCCTCCTCGTGCTTTGCTCGAGAATTTCCCGAGTATCATGCCACTCGGGGTCACTCTCAGCTCCCTCTAAAGGTCCTGCCCCCTCATCCTCCTCTCAATCGACTCCCCCTCCATATCATCTCCCGCATCCTCCTCAGAGTCAGAGTCCAAATCGATCAGCTCATCCTCCTCCTCACCGTGAGTGAGTAGGAGCCGGCCCTAATCTGAAGTAAGGGCTTGAGGAGCACCAACTTCCCGTCAATCCTCGACTACACGCCTAACTACAATAGGCACACTAGAGTAACAATTTGTCAACCGGGATCCCCTCTAGGACCCTTCAATGCCTCCTAAATAGTCTTGTAAACATGCGCCCTTTGGAGGAAGCATGCTAGGGTATGAGAGGCCAAATTGTTGGGGTACCTGATTAAAGGGGTGAATATCTAGTCTCTCACTCAGTCAACTAGATGGCTCATGGAAGAGCACATTACCATCGTCATAGCCTCCTCACCCCATATCCCTGCCATGCCCAAATAGGGTGTGGTAGTCATGTCTGCTATAGTCATGGAGGCCAATAATTGATGAGGTGTCGGAGTATTGACATGCTTTTCCATCTAGCTTCCTGGACAACCTTTGGATCTGATACATGTCCCCCCTGCCATAAGGGATGAAACGCTCGTAAACCCAACTCATAACCGAGTAGGGTGGCTCAAAGACTATCCCTACAATCTGACCACTTTGTACAAATCATGGTATGTAGTCCCCAGAATATCTACTCCCCAGGCATACTTACGGCCATGAGCCTCAATTTGTGTAATGATGGGGGCCCAATAGTATAAAAGTGTATCTCCTCCCTTGTCCCCAACTAATCTCAAGGACATGATACCCATGATGGCTCTCGAAGGATAGGAATGGGAGCAGTAGTAATGGACCAAACCTTCATTCCCTTCTTCAAGCCAGATGAGACAATGGTGTCTCCCATATATGTGGCCCACTACGTCATCATGGCCCTAGACCCCGTTGTCTCCAATGTCAGCCTCCTACCAAGTACTGGGAGTCCAAGGATGTGGTATACATCCTCCAGAGTGATAGTCCACTCACCCCTAACGCCTGGAAACCGGAAGGTGTTTCGGTCTGCATCCTAGTAAGAGAATAAGTCACACAAATGTGACTGGCAAGAGCAACATGGGGCACCCATGCTATCCGCCAGATGCCTACCCACTGTAGAAGATCGGTCTCATCTTGGGTTAGCTGATCCAAAATCCCGGGAGCCAATCACACTCTCTCTCTGCTCCAGTGTATGTACTCCACCTTCTTCTGCATCCACCAAAACATGAGAAAAGAGCAAGTTAGTAATGTACATCACATGATAAGCTCATAAAAAACATAGCAAAACATTGAAAACACAAAAAATTCAAGTTAAGGAGCATTTTAGACATTGTTTATAACCGCCGCCTTGTCTTGGGTGGTGGTCCTGGCCCGATTTCCCAAAACGTGCCCTTAACCCCAAAAATGCTTAAAAATGACAAAATTGACCATTTCTAGAAAAATAAAAGAATGCCCTATGGGCACTGCCCTAAGGACTCATTTGAAACAATAAAATTTGAAAATGTCCCCCTAGGTGAACTTTTCAACATTTTAATATTTAGGGCACAAAAAGACAAAAGAGAAAATAACTAACCTAAGAACGCAACGGCTGATCTCCTGCTCGTGGAGGAATGATCACTATCTCGCAACTGTTGTTTCAGCTATCTTCATGTTAGAAATGGTCAACGTAGGTCCAGAGCTCCAAATTCACCGAATCAAAATGCACAAATGAATTGAAAAATGAGTTTGTTTCAATATATATGTTATTTTAAACCCATTTTGAGTGTATGTGTTCACAGGGCTGGAGTGTTGGCATAGGTATATTTCTACATCCCCAAAAAATGGTAAGTCCTCTTGTTGTTTTGATTTAGTGTTTATTTTTCAATGTTTTATCTATCTGCACTTGAGTTTTCTTTTCCTCTTACAGGCAGCGGGAGCTTGGATGGCAACATTTTGACACACGGGCGTGTCAGGTATAGCTTCTAACTCCCCATTTCGGGAATGCCATACTCGGACTCTATGTTTTACGCCTTTTCATGGCTAAGATGCTTCTCGAGGGGGAAATATGTATGCACCCAAAATTACACGTGCTACATTGTCGGGAAAACGGTTACAAGAATCCCCAATGATGATTCAAAATCCTTTCAAGAAGGTGTTCGAGTTCAAAAACCCATTCACAGTATATATTTGTAGCCTAGATAGCCTTACTCAGATTTTCCATGCTTTTTTCATTTCCCCGTTTATTTTGTGCTTGTTTTGGCCTTTAGTGCCAGGACCGCCACCCCGCTCAGGCGGAGGTTCGCAAACCGTTGCCTAAGAAGGGTGGAGGTCTAAAATTTCCGCGCCTACACAGGGCGGCGGTTCGCCCAATTTTTCAGATTCTTCACGCGTGTTTTAAACATGCGACAATCACTTAAATTTGCTTGTTGCATGCGTCTGTGAGCTGAATTGGTTAAAAATAGCTTTGTTTTCTTGGTTCTCTTTGCTCCTTCTATTTTTAATAATATTTAATTAGTTGGAACTACCTCTTCTTACCTTGTGCATGAAGTAACCTCCTATCCTCCATTCCTATATATTCCATGCTTGTATTCAAAAAAAGGGCCTGAGAATTTTGTGTATCTTGCATTGTTGTGCTGCCATAATCTTGCTAGGAATTGCATAGCCAAGTTCAGATCTCTTGTGCTATCTCTCTTCTACTTGCATTGCATCCAGATTGCTTCCAAGCTGTCATTGCTCAAGTGCCATCCTCTTGTTGTTGTTCTTTGCATTCCCAATCCTTTGGACTCACATGAACACTCAGAGAACGAAAGGAAAGCGAGGGGAAAATACGATACTCTTTGGATTTGCCAAGGTTCTTTCTCTTCTAGGTTGGAGTTGTGTATTTGTTTCTTTGTTTATCAAATTGTCAATTACGAATTGTTAATTTCAATTACATATCAAATAGAGTAGAGAAACAATTCATTTCAATTAGCTAGATAATTTCAAGTAGATCAAATCAATAGGAAGTTGTCTCTTCAACATTACCAGGGAAGCTGTGGGGAATAATAGCTTTGTTAGGGTTATGATTTGTTCTTCACTTCGAGGTAGGGTTGGAAGGATTTTGATTGAATTAGAATAAGATTTTTAGATTTAGATTCATACATTTGCACAAATAGTTAGCTACATCCGGCTAATTGTTTGTATTTAATTTATTTGTTAGATTAGATGCATTGTCTGAAAAGTTAGAAAAGAACAAAAATATTTATTTTCCATAGATTAGCTTGTTTTATTGCTTTGTTTCGATATATTGAGAAAACACCAAAAATATAGGTTAGATTTCCTTTGATAGATAGTTTATTTACAGAAAGCAAATCAATTCATCTTGCATGACCATCAACGGTCCATAACAGGAAAAGACTTACAGTTGTGATCCCCTGGTCCCACAACCCAACAAGCTAGAGCTAATAACTGACATTGACACAAGTTTGCGCTTAACAGTCTTACGTACACCTCTGACTATCGTTGAGAAAATAAAATAAGCAGTTAGAGACATTGAACATTGCTACTAATCAAGCCTACAACTTTTAGATTGCTCCTAGAAATAGGATTTGATTGCATGCATGACCATACAAGGGCCTCAACCTCAACGAGTCTTTGGTTATGACCCACAGGTCCCATAACCCAACGCCTGCTAGTTAGTTAGATATTGACACTAGTTTATGCACATTGGTATTCATATCTTCACTGCTTCCACCCGATATTATTACACAACTTTCATTGTTGAACATAACAGCCGATCAAGCTAAGACTTTTTAGACAAGACCAAAAAATCACCCATAGTCTTTACAGCTCCACTACACCTCTTGTCTCCATTTCCATGACCTTGTTTGGAAACCCATACGAGGCACCTGCAGGGTACTTTCCACGTGTTTCGCAACCAGTCAATAGAATCTTAGCAGAACTAGACATCGATTGGAGTCTCGAGTAGCTATCATATCGGACCGTACCATCACACCCCTTCAAGTTAGGAGAGCATTCTTTGCCTTAGATTCACATATTCTAGTATTGCATGTCGAAGACATAAGGTTGCCCAATTAGCTTGATCACCGCCATCACTTTCACTTCCATCTCATCTCCACACCGGCTATCTCGGCATGACCTCGGGAAGTCGGGTGCGAAGAAGGTCATGTGTTGATTTTCTATCGTCACGGTACCCATGTTTATTGATACTTGTTGAGGGACCCATTCTGTTGATATTAGTTTTACCAAGGTGGTTTACTCCATTCTTGATGAATTAATTATCCCTGAGGTTGTGGGATAGGCCATGGTGTGTTCCATTGGCTTGTAGGCCATTGGTTTCTAGGAACAAAAGGATTAAAATGTTGATTTGAAGGAAAGTTTCAACCCTCTCTTTGACCTACATAATTTAGTTCTACTTCTTGGTGGGTAATTTTCTTCATATGATCCTTAATAGTTGGGAGTAAGTTACATTTTCTACTTGAGTGATTTGAATCACGGATGCCACAAATATATACCTTCTTCAAAGTGAAATCCTTGAGTGCATATTTATCTCTATATTTGGGTAGTAAATTGATAAAGGCTTAGAATCCTGGGATTAACCTGTATACTATCCATAGAGCTATTTAAGTGTACTAGGATATTTTTTTGAGATTAGAAAACTCCTCCATCAATTGGTTTGTTTTACTACTCGTTTTTGTTGTTTAGTCCTTTGAAATCTTGGTTTAGTCCTTGAAAATTTTCTACGGAGATAAGCAATATATGTAAGTCCTAGTTTGTTCACCTTTACCCATTGAATTCAGAGAATCCCTAGATTTATCATCCAATTCTATGAGAAATATAGTTTTTCTTAGCTCTAGGTCTAGTTTATTACCATATCATTTATGGAAAAAGAGGTATTTGTTTTCTATTTTGCACCCTTGCAAAAATTGAACTTGAAGAGCCACAGGATGAGAATGTCGACCGTGGAAGGGTTTAAGCATGCCGCAGAGATCAAGGTAAAGCCATGGGGTGAAAGAAACAAATCCGCAGATGTTTTGAGTGTCATGGAGTAAAGGAAAAAACTTGAAAAAGCCGTGAAGGCCTAAATCCGTGAAACAAGGCAAATACAAAATCTGCAGGGTGAAGAATAGGAAGTCTGTGGAAGTCAATATGAGGTTGTGCCATATCAGTGCCACAGAGTAAAGAAGAGAAGTTAGTAGAATCACGGAATGGGAGACAAAGACGTGTGGGCGAAAACAAAAAAATTATATAAAAGGAAAACAACAGTTTTCTGCGGATTACTAAAATGAACATGAATTTCAATTTGATGATTTGCTCCTTGCAAATCTAATATTATGAAGAAATCTTGTCCTCCTACATGGATTAAGATCAATTTTTTGAATCAGGTAGGTGGTAGGTGGGTGAAGCAAGGGGGAGACATCTCCAACACGCAAAGGATCTATCGATCGGCCCAACTACTAGAATTAAATGCAATATGGGTGTCATTCCTTCTTCAACAAGGAAAATGGCGTGGGGAGGTGGAATTTGCAAAGATAATCAGATCTTTTCAAAAATTAATTGAAGGTGGTCGGCTGGTGTGAGAGGAATTTGAATTTCCCTCTCTTTTGTTCTTCTCTCTCTCTTCTAATTTTCTATATATTGTAAAGTGATGCCTTGTTTTAACATTGGATACTTTGGGAATACGAGGGCATCATTTTATGTTGCGTAAGTGTTCTAAGGGTTGCATTCCTTGAGCTATGCTTCTGTAAATGTTTTTACATCTTCCTCATGTATCGTGATGATATATGCATGATCTCTTAAGAATAAAATATTTGGTTTTGTGGCTTGTTTCGACCTTAGTTATTGTTTTATTGCATTCTCTTACCTCTCATTCATTTGCAGGTGTGTTGTATGTGTTATTTTAGAATTCTGTGTCTATTGTGCATCGTGAAGGTGGAACTCTGGATGTGATTTTGATCTATGGCTTTTGTTTTGGCCCTCTTCATTATCGTTTTCTTCCATTTTCTCTCTTGCTTAAGTATTCATCCCCTTATTTTTGGTGATATCACCTTCTCTATTTTATGTTTATGTTTTATGCATCTCTTTCTCACCCTGGTCCCTTAGAAAGTTAGAGTAGAGTTAAATAGTTGCATTTCAATTCCTAGGAGTAATTTAGCATTAGGAGTAAGTAGAGGAAGTCGACCTTCTTTGGAGGTCTATCTCAGTTTGAGTCCCACAACTTGGAGACAATCCCATGTTGTCTCAAATCCCGAATTATATATAATTCGGGCATGTGTACATATTTGAGCTCCAACAATATCTATTAAGATAATCCCCAATGCTTTCATCTTTTGTTTGGGTCATTATCTTGAAGAATTCTTTGTTGCAGATCTCAAACTCTATAATAACATTAATACTTGTCTAGGAAAGTTGTTTCCATTTTATCCCAACTATGAATAGAGTTATTGAAAAATCCCATAAACCAACACATGATTGAATCTTTAGGTGTTGAAGGGAACATTTTTAGCTTTTGGTTATCTACTGATGCAATCATAAGTATGGAAAATGACCTTAAAATCAAATAGAAATTGATCGGGGTCTTCTAATGTTATTCCCCTAAAGGAAGGCAATATTTGGTGGGATATATTATTCATATGATCCTAGTATTCATCATTTTTGTAATGGGATAGGTTAAAGTTTTTTCTTGTGGAGAAACTACATTTTTTACTCCTTCAAAGCCTCAATTTTAGAACCTATGGTCTGATTTTGATTCTCGGGGGATTTTGTTTAAAGAATCTGTAAGCCTACACATGAACTAAAGAAATAATTTTAAAAATCTAGACTAAACTAAAGAAACACTAAAGGCATTATTGGATCAATATTTCCCCATTTTCTACTCCTATTTTTGTTGTAGTTCAACCTCAACTATTGAACCTATGGTCGATTTTGATTAGGAGGATTCTATTTAATGAATCTCTAAACCTATGCATGAACTAAACAAATACTTGTAAAAGACTAGATTAAAACAAATAAACACTAAAGGCATTATTGGATCAATATTCCTCCCAAAGTAAGAGATTGTCACAATTTTCCAATTCCATTTACTTGAAGATCACAAGATCAACTGTTGTCACCTATAAGTGCTTGAATCATTATAGGAAGTAAGGAATTGAAATTCTTACATGAAAACTTACAAGAGGAATTCTCATTACACCCTATCTCAATGAATTCCTATTTATTCCTAGTCCCCAACAATGGTGCCAAAAGTGGTGTGGGCCATTATTTCATCCACTTTCATTAATCATATACCAAACCAAGGAAACATATAAGGCTATCTACTATAAGTAACATGATAAAATATGTTTCTAATAATCCCACTATATAATCTAAAATTAGTCCAAGAAATAATAAAATTCAGAAAACAACAATAAACCATTAAATCAAATGCATAACATAAATTAATAAACCTTATAACTAGCTATCTACTCTAATAGTTCTACAATCCATTAAAATGTTAAAAACATGAAATAAAACTAACTAAGAAAATACCAAAAATATCCTCCTCCTTGGGTGAGAGTAGCCCTTGCTCCACCCCTTATATTTGGCTTGGAATTAATCGGGAATGGTCAACATAAATATCCAATGACTTAAATTTTTTTAACTTAATTTGATGTTCCTTACAAAAAGAGAAAAAACAAATACTTTACTATTACTAGACTCTTCCAAATTTACAATGAAGTATATGTAAGAAGCTTTAACTTTAAAACCTTCATTTTCACATGAATGTCAAACCATCTCTTTCATTCATGGTGGCTTATTGGAATAACAACTCCTACTAAAACTAGATTATGATTCCAACTTACCAATTGACAAATGAAAGCTACTACAACTATCATATTACTAAGTAACTAAGAACTTTTCAATATGAGAGTTACATTAGGACTCATTTCACAAAAAAGTGGGAGTTTCTGTCTTTCCTTCTTCTTGATTGTTTCATTTACGACATTGGATAACCATGTGTTTGATCAAATAACTCTTCTTCAAGGTCTCCATGGACTGCAAAATCCTTCCCAACCTTATATTGTTGTGTGTCTTTACTTTTGGGCACCTTTGTAGTGATTTCATAGCTTTCAAGTTGGATCCTTGAGCACGGAGGTACGAGTCTTGTGTTTTTCGTCAAAGTCTTACTCTTTTAGCGAAGTCCTGCCCTTAGGTACTATTAGTCGAGATCAAAGCGATGAAGTCCAAAGCTTCATTAATATTCAAAATTGATATCTTTGATCAAATTGTTGTTCATTGTAATCCTTGTTGCCCTTTTTGCATGATAAAACATCTATTTCACAAGAACTTTTAGGAGTTAGGAGACAAACAAGTTACACTTATTTCAAGGTTAATTAATCACATATGCATCTTATTCAATCTTTAAAATAGATAAAAGACTTAAAAAAATGATTAAGAAAGTTCCAAACTTTCTAAAAAAATGAAGAATTAAACTCCAAAAAGATGAGATTATTTAAGATTCATTAGTTATCATTCAACACGCGAGCCTAAAAAATTAACATGACTCACAAGGCCATACCACAAATAACATATGTCATTCTAGTTCACCAAAATGTAATATCAAAATAAGGGGTTAATCTAATTAATATAATTATTAAATGTTTAATGATGAATTAGGAATTTGAAATGCTATTGAATCTATAAATCATGAAACAAGTGATGATCAAGTATAGAAACAAAAAGGATCTTGAAAGACAGATAAAATAGATTAGGGTTAGGGTTAGTAAGAATGTATTATTCCACAAGAATGGAAGCGAAATAAGGAATATGGATGTGGGAATGGGTTGTGTAGAGTGTCATTAAGATGCTTGTAAAATGAGGAGAAATGAAATTGAGTGCGGGAAGGTTCGCCCAAACTAGGTAGAAACATTTAAGCATTTCTAACATGTACGGTTTATTTTTCCCTCTTTTATTCTAACCTAAATTTAAATTATGGAAATTTATCTATTTGTGTCTTTGGGTTCTTGATCAATGATCAAATGTTTAAAATTATACTTTTGTAATTTGATATTAAATTTTTCTTTGTACAAACCCTAACTCTCTCCTTGCTTTAAGAATTTAAAAAGGGGTTGGTTTGTTTTGGTTGAGATTCCTCAACCCCCTTTGAGTTGAGAGCTTCCTATATAACAATACCATGAAGAGGCCTCAAGCGATGTAGTTATTCTAGTTGGTGAATGTATGCAAATAACCACTAGTATTTTATTTTGCAAGAGAACCTAATAAGGCATCGACCCTAGGGAAATAATCTTTTGTTTGAGTTTTATCATTTGATGGAAATCTAAGGCAATGTCGTGAGATGTGTTGATTCCATAACTTGTTGGTGTGCTTGAGGAGTAATAAGGAAACAATAGTCCTCTTGGATTATTTGTATGTGTGATCCCCTAGATAGTTAAATATGTGAGAGGTCCCTAATGAGTAGGATGTATTGATTATATATATGATTTGTACAAATGGTTTTCCCACTTAATTGACCCAAAGCCAACTTTGATAACTTGTGCATTTAAACAATTGACTATTGTAAGTTCTTAAGACAAAAATGTTGGCCATGGTTAGAACCGTTTATGTATTTTACCCTGTCACGCAATTCTACATTTTTTTCTTAGCTCGGGGCACGATCGAAAGTGGAAGATTCCTAATGAGATAAACTAAGTGACAAGTACTAACTTAGTGGATTTGGAGTATAGGATTGAAAGAGATGTGCATAGGATTAATTCAATTAATTGTATAAATGGGAATAAGTAGGTATATATGCTAAATGATAATTGCTAATTAATTTTTTTCCAAATTAAAGAATACTACCACTCTATTCTTCAACTTGGGCGAAGTAATCTCTTATAACCTTCCTTTTCTTATCATATTTTTGCATATATAGACACTCAAAAGCATGTCATCCTAACTTGTTACATGAGACACATGTACTGATTGGATATTGCACCATGATCTCTACCTCTTGTGAAAGTAGTCCTTTTTATTGATCATACACACTAGTGATACTTTCTTCTCACTCTTTCTCTTTTGTCATTGGCTTTTTACTACCACTAAGATTTCCTTTTATTCTTTGCATGTTATTTTTATGCACAAAGTTTTATTCTACCTTTAGCGCATACTCGTACACTTCGTCCATTATCTGCATTTCCATTATGTTGATCTCATCCTAGATCACCCATCACAATCTATTGATGTATCATGTTACTTTCTCATGGTTCATCTCACCATGACCAACTCAATTTGTGATCTTATAGAACTCCTCTATTATTCCTTCAAAATTAAGTCACCTTGTCACAAATTTGTAACCTCTTCATCAAATCTAGCTTGTAATCACGAGAAATTATTTTAGTTTCACAACCATCCCCTTTCGGTGAGTAATTTTGTCTTTATCCTTTTATTGCACTCCAGTAAACTTCTTTCCACCTGATATATAACATGACCTCTTAGTTTGGTTTACACGATTTTCACCTCACGTTTTCTATAATTTCAAAACATTTGAAATATTCTTTCATACTTTGACCCGATCAATAAGCTTTTTTGTGTTCAATGTCCCTAAAAATAAGGAGCCTTTATTTGCTCCTTCATTGATTTTGACATAGCTTTCAACAATCTCTCTTCTCCATCATCTTATCATTTTTAAAGTAAAAATGATTATTTTATACCATCCACATTTGTTTCTTACATTTCCTCTTCAACATCACTCACATCATCCTTAAAGTTGAATCCTTATTTGTGATCAACCTCCACCAATTTATCTTACTTTCATTGTCCTCAACATCTTTACATTATCATCAAGCCTTCCGACTATGTTATTGGCCAATGCACCTCCTTTCCATACTCTTCTTGGTGGCATCTTGTCTTTGAGAAACTTGATCTATTGTTTTACTCTTTGCAAACCTATGTGGATCACACATTTGGTTCCTTTTGTCCACCCACCTCGCAAAGATGGAGAACCTTCAAATCTTCACTTCCTAGAGTTGTGCCTTGAATTGCGGTTATGGTCCTAATGAAAGGATGCGTTTAGTCAAGCTACTTATAGAAAATTGCGCAACAAAATCTTAACACTTTCACTTACGAGATCAACAAAAAAATGTATTTAATCAAGAACAAGATTACATCAACTAGAGACCAATCACCAATTATTGATCATTCACAACTACAACACTATGCCCATTATTAGGATTACAATATTAAAAAATTGTAGTGTTTCCACAATGACTCAATCCCTATTGCCTTCCCTTAGACTTGCATATAGATTGCCAATACAATAATCCTTGTAATAACATGCTCAAACT
Organism: Taxus wallichiana var. yunnanensis; assembly: GCA_018340775.1. Lineage (NCBI taxonomy): Eukaryota > Viridiplantae > Streptophyta > Pinopsida > Cupressales > Taxaceae > Taxus > Taxus wallichiana. The sequence continues at coordinate 5,257,349 of JADAXU010000131.1, forward strand.
ATATCCTCTCTAATTGCAATTGAATACATTTTATTAAAGGGTGATTTAATTATATAATCACTTGATTGCCTCAAAGTAAGAAGTTACTCATATAATATTGAATGCATCCCAATCCTATGCAAGCTAGGAACCAAGTGATCGTAACACATCTTAATGCTATCGAGTTGGATTGATCATCACTTATAATTATGGGATTAGGTGAAATCCATGACATGACTTTATTGAGTAGAAGCTCCAAAGTTGTGTGCCACAAAGGGCAATTATGGATAAGACTATATAGAAACCATATTCATTGGAGTTGCGAACTTGTGTGACATAACTCCTATGATCTCACAATTTTAAGGTAGGTTTGTGTCATTGAGTAGAACACGTACTAATAATGTGACACTTAAAAAACCTTTGTGCAATACCACACATAAAAGTAATGACTTTTTATGGACTATCTTAAAGTCTCCAATTCTTTCCCTAAGTTCTTGGTTAGCTTCTAAATGATGCTTTAAAATTGAGAGGATATCATGAATATGATCAAACCTTCTAAGAATGTGCAACCATTCTTGACCGATGACCTAATGACACTTGTACATATCAACTAATAGTGAAAAATACTACATACGCTTGTGTTATAGAAACTAAGCAAAAATACAACGTGGACTTTTACACACACCCGGGCGGCATCATACGTTTACAAAAACTCTTTGCACAAAACAAAAGCTGCACAAAACATACTAACAAATACTAAGTGCAAACAAAACCTTGTGCAACGCTAGACTCAACTTTTGTTACTTAGAATATTTTCGGTTGATGCAAGATTACTAGTGAACATGGGTGTCCTTGCATCACTTTTCATGCTATAATAAATGCTCGATTAAGTGATAAATGCTTCAAATCTATAATTTTAGACTCTTAAATATTTATGTTAAATGCTTAAAGTAATTGCTTTAACACATTCTTAATGTAACTCTAACATGATTGACATTGATACGTTTTCACTCTTAAATGTAACTCTAACTGAGATAGAATTATTGGATTAACCCACGGAATCTCGACGCGTGTCGTTGGGTTAAAGCTTTAATTAATCTTGTTTAGCCATAACCACATATTTGAAAGTTCTTCTCGGTTTTTCATTAAACTTATATAGCTGTAAATCGATTTAGCTTGCTCAATTAAATAACTTGTTTAGGAAGGTGGTGTCCGTGTGGTGGAATTGTTAAGAAAAGTCACGGAATTGTGATGTGTGTCTCCATTCCTTGCCACACCGATTTAAAGCTTTAATTAAACATGTTTAGCCATAGGCTGTGATTTCTAAATTTATCTTAGTTTTATTAATCAAATAAGTGGTGCTCAAGCATGCGAGTGCTGGGAATTAATATTTTTAGTAGTTTTTTCTATATCCGAATGTTGGAAAGGATGATGATGTGGCGAGTCCTCTATGATGCAACTTTAAACTTAAATGCTTTCATAAATGTTCTGACATCATAAATGCTAATGACATCATGTTTTCCTCAAAATTGCTGAAGGTTGTAATAACATGTTGATTTTTAGGCCAATCAGATTGAAGATAAATACATTTTTACAATTATTTTGTTAAAAAATGTGCAGGTTTACTAATGTTTATTAATGTGGAAAGTATATATTTTGTTAATGAAAATAATAACAATGTTTGATTGGTCGAAAATGACAAATAATAATAACTGGTTAAACAAATTTGATACCTATAGAGTATACTCCCTCCACAATACAAATAACACTCAATAACACATTACATCACTTTTAATTCCTTTAATATAAGAACATGTATGTTTCTAGAGGAATATTAGAATTAACAGCTTTAAAAGGTTAGGCATTCATTGATCTCTCCAAATAAACAAAAGGAAACAATAAACATAAATATATTTATGCTCTGTCCATCACATCAAATGTTTTCTTATGATGAAAACGGAACAGTAAAGAAGCTTTGGGAAAATCCATTTTGACCTCTTCGCAGTGCTTCCAAATATGGCTGGATCCGAATGCAAACGATCTCCTCCATTATCAGAACTAGTTTGGATTGAAATTCATCAAACAATTCATTATCTCCTCCATTATCTCCTCCAGTGGTGGAGCAATTCATCAAACAAAGATTTGAACTTTTTTATCATTTTTTCACAGCAGTGGAGAAACAGGATTGAAATTGAAATAGTTTGGATTCCATCAGAATTAACAGCAAAAAGAGTAGTTGTACTTGTATGATCGGGATTTTAAACAAAAGAATCGGCTGGCTGATACAAACTCAAATATCCCATGTATTTTCACACACACGGGAAGCGAATCCTCGAGATGGAAACTTCTGTAATCATTTTTTTTAATATCAAGTGGACCAGAAAAACGAGAAATTCGTAAACATTTGGATGAGAATGTCGAAGTTTGAAATGAGTGCCGTCAATTGTAAGGAAGTGAGGATCCCATGTTCCACTAGAAATTTATTACAAAATTATACAGATCTTTGAAAGCTCAGTTCGCAAGTGCTTAGTTGGTCAGATATTTTTTCCGTGACATCACCCAGGTTTTTATGCGTGACATCCCACACTTTAGGAATTCAATGGTGAATTATTAAATGTTCAATGGTGAATTAGGAATTGGAAATCCTATTAAATCTATAGATCATGGAACATGTGATGATCAAGTACAGAAACAAACAAGTTCTTGAAATATGGATAAAATAGATTAGGGTTAGGGTTATAAAGATTGTAATATTCTACAAGACTGAAAACTGAACAAAGGAATACCATTGTGGAAATGAGTTGTGCATAGTGTCATTAATATGCTTGTAAAATGAGGAGGATTGAAACTAGGTAGAAACATTCAAGCATTTCGAACTTATACGAGTTGATTTTCCGTCTTTTATTCTAACCTAAATTTAAATTATGGAAATTTATCTAGCCGTCTTTGGATTCTTGATCTATGATCAAATGTTCAAAATTGTACTTTTGTAGTTTGATATTAACTTTTTCTTTGTACAAACCCTAGCTCTTGTTATGTTTGTGGAGTCTGTTTTCATGTTAGAGTGTGGTGCACCTTCTATGTGTTACACTCGGGTATTTTTACAAATGGTCCGGCTTAGGTGAGCGGGTCGAGGGTTCGGGGCAAAGCCCCCAAACAAATTTTCATGGGTGGTTTATTAACCCATGGGTAATGGGTAACCGTTATGGGCTGTTTTTGGGCCCATGGTTTTCGGTACCCATTGTTTTGATACCTGATTTTTGCCCATTATTTTGGTACCCACGGTTTTGTATCAAAGCTGCTTAAGCAATTGTCTATTTATATGGTCTTATGCATATGATAGATAGACAAGCAAATGTATTGCGGATGTGCTTTGAATTCGGGTGTGAATTGTAGAGTTTGTTGAGCATAACTCCAAACGGATGCAGGTATTGTATTGAGAGAGTGGAGGCTTGTAATAAAATCGAGCAAGTGATTATTGGTGGACGTAACCCAAATTGGGTGAACCACGTTAAATACTCTCTCTGTGTTGTGTTATTTATTCTGCACTTTTATTTGATATACGTAATATTTTATGTATATTAGTTTCTCTTTTTGCGATTATGTAAGGGATTATTCCGCATATTTTATCTCTTATTTCCTATGACTCTCTCCTTGCTTTAAGAATTGAAAATGGGGTTAGTTTGTTTTGGTTGAGATTCCTCACCCCCTTTGAGTTGAGAGTTTCCTATATAACAATACCATGAAGAGGCCTCAAACTAATGCAATTATTATAGTTGGTGAATGTATGCAAATGCCCACTAGTATTTTATTTAGCAAGGAGAACCTAATAAGGCATCAACCCTAGGGAAATAATCTTTTGTTCAAGTTTTATCATTTGATGGTGATCTAAGGCAATGTCGTGAGATGTATTTAGACTCCATAACTTGTCGATGTGCTTGAGGAGTACTAAGGAAACAATAGTCCTCTTTGTTTATTTGTATGTGTGATCCGCTAGATAGTTAAATATGTGAGAGGTCCCCTAATGAGTAGGGTGTATTGATTCTATATATGATTTGTACAAATGGTTTTCCCACTTAATTGACCCATGCAACGAACTTCGATAACTTGTGCATGTAAACAATTGACTATTGGAAGTTCTTAAAACAAAAATGTTGGCCATGATTAGAACCATTGGTGCATTTTACCCTTGTCACGCAATTCTACCTTTTCTTAACTCAAGACTTGATACGAAAGTGGAAGATTCTGATGAGATAAACTAAGTGACAAGTACTAACTTAGTGGCTTTGGAGTATAGGATTGAAGAGAGATGTGCATAGGATTAAGTCAATTAATTGTATAAATGGGAATAAGTTGGGATATATCCCAAATGATAATTTCCAATTACTTTTTTCCAAATTAAAGTGCTATGACACTATTCTTCAACTTTGGAAAAGTGCGCTCTCACAACCTTTCTTTTCTTATCATATTTGTGCATATGTAGACAAATAAAAGCATGGCGTCCTACTTTGCTACACAAAAACATGTACAACTGGATATTGCACCATGACCTCTACCTCTTGCGAAAGTAGTCCTTTTTATTGTTCATACACATTGTTGGTGCTTTCTTCTCGCTCTTTCTCTTGTGTCATTTGCTTTTTACTATTGCTAATATTTCCTTTGATTCTTTGCATGTTAGTTTTATACACCAACTTTTATTTTACCCTTAGTGCATACGTGTACGCTTTGTCCATTATCTGCGTCTTCATTATGTTGATCTCATCCTAGATCAACCATCACAATCTATTGATGTATCATGTTACTTTCTTATGGTTCATATCACCATGACCAACTCAATTTGTGATCTTATAGAACTCCTCTATTATTCCTTCACAATTAAGTCACCTTGTCACAAATTTGCAATCTCTTGTCACAAATTTGCAATCTCTTCATCAAATCTAACTTGTAATCACTAGAAAAAATTCCTTTAGTTTCACAACCATCCGCTCTCGGTGAGTAATTTTTCTTTACCCTTTTTATTGCACTCCAGTAAACTTCTTTCCACCAATACATAACATGATCTCTTGGCTTGGTTTACACGATCTTCACCACACGTTTTCCATAATTTCAAAACATTTGAAATATTCTTTCGTACTTTGACCCGATCAATAAGATTTTTACGTTGATGTCCCGAAAAATAAGGAGCCTCGGTTTGCACTTCTTTACCAATTTTTGACATAGCTTTCAACAATCTCTCTTCTCCATCATATTATCATTTTTTTAGTAAAAAGATTATTTTATACCATCCACATTTGTTTCTTACGTTTCCTCTTCAACATCGCTCACATCATCCTTTAAGTTGAACCCTCATTTGTGATAAGCTTGCACCTTGTAGTTAGTCTTACCTTCATTTTCCTCAACATCTCAGCATTATCATCAAGCCTTCGACTACGTTATTGGCCAATGCACCTCCTTTCCATACTCTTCTTGGCATCATCTTGTCTTGAGAAACTTGATGGTCTATTTCACTTTTGCAAACCTATGCGAATCACACAATTGGTTTCTTTTGTCCTCTACCCACCTCACAAAGATAGAGAACCTTCAAATCTTCACTTCCTAGAGTTGTGCCTTGTTATGATACCAAATGATGCAACTACGAGTTATGTGTCCTAATGAATGGATGCCTTTAGTCAAGCCACTTATAGAAATACGCAACAAAATCTTAACACTTTCACTTACATCAACAAAAAAATGCATTTAATCAAGAAGAGGATTATATCAACTAGAGACCAATCACCAATTATTTAGTCATTCACAACTACAACACTATGCCCATTATTAGGATTACAATATTAAAAATATGTAGTGTTTCCACAATGGCTCAATCCTTATCACCTTCCCTTAGACTTACATACATAGATTGTCAATACAATACTCCTTGAAAAAACATGCTCAAACTATATCCTCTCTAATTGTGATTAAATACATTTTATTAAAGGGTGATTTAATTATATAATCACATGATTGCCTCAAAGTAACAAGCTACTCATCTAATATTGAATGCATCCCAATCCAATGCAAGATAAGAACCAAATGATCATAATACAACTTAATGTTATCTAGTTGGATCATCACTTATAATCATGGGATTAGGCGAAATCCATGGCGACTTTATTCAAACTAGAATCTCGTTGTAAGTTGTGTGCCACAAATGGACAATTGTGCATAAGACTATATACAAACCCTATTCATTGGAGTTGTGAACTAGTGTGACATAACTCCTTTGATCTCGCAACTTTTAAGGTGGGTTTGTGTCATTGAGTAGAACACATACCGATAACGCGAGACTTAAAAACCTTGGTGCAATACCACACATAAAAGTAATGACTTTTTATGCACTATCTTGAAGTCTCCAATTCTTGCCCTATTGATCCTAAGTTCTTGGTTAGCTTCGAAATGATGCTCTAAATTTGAGAGAATATCATGAATATGATGAAACCTTCTAAGAATGTGCAGCCATTCTTGACCAATGACCCTAACAACACTTGTACACATCAACTATTAGTGCAAAATACTACATACACTTGCATTATAGAAACTAAGCACAAATACAACGTGGACTTTTACACACACACATGAAGCATCACACGTTTACAAAAACCCTTTGCACAAAACAAAACCTGTGCAAAATCATACTAACAAATACTAAGTGCAAACAAAACCTTGCGCAATGCTAGACTCAACTTTTGTTACTTAGAATATTTTCAGATTGATGCGGGATTACTAGTGAACACGAATGTCCTTGCATCACTTTTCATTCTATAATAAATGCTCGATTAAGTGATAAATGCTTCAAATCTATTTAGACTCTTACTCTAATATGATTGACATTGATGCTTTTTCACTCTTAAATGCACTTGTGTACTTATAGACTTTTAGAGTTCAAATTAAGGTCCTAATGGCATGTAAACTACCACATAATGGTGGAGAAGGCTGACAAGGAAGAATCCACAATCCACAGGAGCTCCAAAAGAAGGGTTAGAAGGATCCAACCCCATAGCCATTCACTAAAGGTTTTGTGGGCCTAAACACATGCATTCATGGTTTTGGGTTCCCATAGATGCACCCTTGCAATTACGGGGAAACCATGAGAAGAAAAAAAGAGGTAAGCGAGAGAAGAAAGGGTCCACACATGAATACTAGATAACACAACACCAACAAATGTACTAGTAAATTCTAATATGGACCAACAAGCACGAAATAGTGTACTAAAGAATAACACTTTTTACAACTAATAAATATCCAAGTACCAAAATCGGTGTGTCTACAACTATAATTTGTTAACATATCATATTCTTTCGTGTAAGAGATCTGACTTGTTACAAAGGTGAAGAGTTTATTTGTTGTAACAATATAATTTCTTACCGTACATCTTCAATATGAAGAAACATACCATTGTATACTCTCAATGATTTCCAATTATATGTTAGTGAACATGGACATAGAAGTTTAACATGAACATGTTAAAACTTATGGAAAGAAGATGGAACACCACATATATCCAAATAACTCTATTGAAAATACTATATTGAAAAGTCAATACATAAATAAATTGTTATTGATATAATTTCACAATATAAATATAAATGGAACTTGAGGGGAGAGCTCAACTCTACCTTTCTATTTGTGTTGGATGGAAAGGGAGTACCTATCAAAGAAATAAGAAAGACTTATGTTGGTGCACAAAGTGTGTTCCATTTTGCTTCTTTTTCCTAATAATGGTGATGGTAATAATATTTTGAATCGTATATACAAATTCACAAATTTTAAATGAAAAAGTTAAGAGGAGTCCATGAATTGTTACGCATCTTGCGGCCAAAGGAGGAGGCTAAATGGAGGAAAGCAACAATCACATGGATGTGGGCAATGTTGGGGCATCTCCCATTTCTCGCATTCTCATTCTCATTCTCCTCCATCTTCTCCACATTACGAGGTGCTTCCTATGGAAAAAAACAAACATACCATACCATTGTAGTCATATATCATTGTCACCAAAAGAATTTCAATCTTTTCCATAAGAAACTTTGATAGCTAATTTGATTTAAAGCAAACACAATTTCACAACTTTATTGACAAAGACATATATACTAATTTGGTATCCTTGGGACAATTATTTTATTTTTGAGTGTAATTCGATGAATGATTCCTCGCCATTTCACGTGGGGGACCACTCTCACCACCAATCCCGTATCCCTCCTTTAGGTAACATCAAAATAAATCACCGACCTTCTTTCCGCTATAATTGTCAATTTGGGTCGGTGAAATTATGACATCTATTTTGGCATTGAGTACATTGCCAATTGAACTTGGACTTCGATGTTGGGCCCATGTTATTTTAGGTAAGATACTACTTCTTACTTATAATTGAAATTAACAATAAAATTAATTTTGCGTTTATTTTGACCTTGACATATTACCAATTGAAATTGGAGTGAATGATTATACTTATCATTTGAATTTAATAAAAAATAAGTTACGTGAAGACTTTTTAGCTTGACAATTAGCTCTTTCTTACAATACTTATTATGTGAAGGCTCATTATCAATTGAAACGAGCGAAGATTATACTTTTTATTTAAATTTAATAAAAATAAATTATATATTAATTTTTTTATTAGAAAATTAATTCTTTGGTACAATATTTATTATATGAAAGATTAAATTGGACACTCACTTATATGTATTTTGTATTTATAATTATATTTTGTATTTGAGAGACTCTTTCCTAAAATATTTATTATATAAAAATTCAAATTTGACACTCTTTTATATGTATTTTATATTCATAACCTACAATAATTACAAAAAATTAATATAACATATTTATATATTAAAAATAAAAAATCTCATTTTTAATAAAGATTTATATAAAACTTATATCAATATGTTTTTACTATTATTTACCTATATATTTTCTAATCATTATTCAAATAACATTTATTTCCCTAATAAACTTTCTCTGACCCCTACTCACCAATTATGTGCCCTTTTTTTGTTCATCTTAGAAGTCCGGTCTGTGTTTGCCGATCTTAAAAACATTCTGTAAAAAAAGGAACTACTGGATGATATGGCATTTCAAGATCCGAAGATGCAGAAACTAATGTACAGAAAATCAGACCTTGGAAGCTTGCGCGAGAGATCCCCAACATTCCACGCGTTTGAACTGTTTGACGTTGGAATGAAAATAAACCCAAACCAGGGCATCCTCCAACTTCGGGTGCTTCTCAAAAAGAGCCTTGTCATCGTGCTTGAACGCCTCTAGCACCTGAATTCACACGCCCCCTCATTATAATTCTGGAAATAGCACTACAAATTACACAGGAATTGCAAATTAAGTGGGAGAAAATCTAAATATTTATATATTTATTTTGGTATAAGAGAAAATAATGTTGTCCCAAAAATTCTAATAGCAAGATTTTGACACTTTTTAGCAAAGACAACTTCAAAGATTGACGCCTAAACGAATTAATAAGAGCAGGAGAAAATTTCGAGTGAAAGAGGAAAGCATACCACAGGGAGCTCCTTGCGGAAGATGTAAAATCTGAGCTTAGCGATGGCGTCGAGGAGCCAGTGCCCTCCACTGATATGGCAGTGAACGTGCAGAGACATTTTCCCCTGAGATTTCTTCCACTGCGCAAGCACTTCGTCCCTCTGCAACCTGTGGTACCATCCCTGCAACTGCACAAACTCTAAACAAATTAAACCCTAGAAATCGACCGCATCTGGTTTCTTTCTTTCCGGTTTTGAAAAAACCAAACCCTACCTGAGCCTTATTTATAGTCTGCGAAATGGCGAGCGTTATCTTGGCGGTGATGTCGCTGTGCGTGAGCGTGTAAGTCCTGGGGAGATGCGCCGGATGATTCTCTTCGTGCGTTCCCAGGAACAAAACTTTGAGCTTTGAAGCTTCGAAAATTGCAGGCCCAAATAATCTGGCTGTGACGACCTAATGTTCAAATAAAACCAAATTCTTGGATGCCTGAATAATTCCAGAGTGGAACAAAAATGAAAGAAAAGGAGGTCAGAGATTACCGCATAAGAGCTCCTTTTTGGATGCCTGCGTAATTGATACTGAACCAGACGGCCCCTGCCCAAAAACTGGGAGGAAAATTTCAGAGAAGCTCCTGCAAAGTTGGAAGGAGTTTGAGTGCAAAGTTGCAGGCAGGGGCGCGTTCTGGCTACTGTCGTCACCGCCATGATCGCACAGAATTGCTACTACCGAGCTCACCTGAAATTATTCATGGAAAAATACCAGATACATTGCGTGCGAGACCAGGGTTCATCTGACTTGGCTCTTTGGCAACCGGTCTCAAACACTCCACGCAAAATCTTTTAAATTAAAAAATGGCCAAATAATTTTCGTTTCCGTGTTGTGGGAACGAATCAGGTCTCCCCACGTGGCAGGGCGAACGAGACGGAGAAATTGGTGGGCCAGATATTTTCACTAGGTAATGATATATTCCAAACGTAAGATTGTTCACGGGGAAAGAAAGGCCAAAGCCTCCGTGTTTTCTTCCGTGTTACGTGCAAAAACAAATCTTTCCAATAATGGAGGCCGAGTTTGGTATACTTAATTTGAACGAAACTTGAAGAAACAGACATGATTCATGATTCAAGTGTAGAATGTAGATCACATACTTATTTTTGTCAACACCTCCCTTTCTTCTTCTTTTATTTTCACTTAATTAATAGGAAATTAAGGTTAGTCTATAGAGTTACGACCGTTAATACATGGTGAGCTTCTTTGGGTTTTCATCGTATATTATTGGTAAAGCCACGGAATATGAACTACCCTAGTGTCCGTGCTCTTTTTCGAAGTTTCATAAAAAATAGGGAATTTTATATAGAACAAACTTTTAATAATGATTAATGATTTCTTGATCAAGTAGCATAACATCAACTTTAAAAGTAGATGCCCTTCCATGTTACTTTCACTCACTTTATTAGGGGAGAGGACCCCATGATTGTGCATGTACATTGGTTTTCACCATAGGTTGTTGAAAAAAGGACTAATAGTTGTTCACTTTTTGATTAATGACACTTTTTAAGAGCCAATGACAATGTGCCACATAGGGCGCTCGGTCATTGGTACCTCTTTCAAATGCTTTATATATATATTTTCATTTTAAATCAATTCAAAAACTACTTTTCCCTCCAAATAAACACACGAAACGAAAATGCTGATGTGGCACGATGATACACTACACGATGATATAATTATTTTATGTAGACGAGATCCCTACATATATCTATGTGTCCCTAAAGTTAGGGTGCACGGTTAAGGGTCCTATCCCCTCTAACAATTGCATGTGTACATTCATTGAATGTGACGCCATGAACGGCTTAAGTTATTTGATTTAGAGGGATAGTTAATTACTTATGTAGTTGATGTGATTTGTAATTATTTGGGTTAAAATTGTGTTAGTGTTGCAATGGGTCAACTTTAGGTGCGTTCTTGAGCGACAATAAACCGTGGACATGTGCGGAGCCTCTATGTTGCCATTCATACTGCGAGACGAGAGAGCATAAATATTAGCTATGTAGTCTGGAAAAAACTTATTAAATAGTAGATTTTATTAGCTATACCCATAGTCTCTGCTCCAAGTTCCTTCGTAATATTTCTTCAAGAAATATTGTGAATCATGATGCGGGTATCGATACTTGATGAGGTTTTGAGACAATGTTAAGTGTTCTCCAACACTTTGTGCGGCTCGAGGATCAATAGGGCATTCACCATACATAATATTGTGGAGATCTGGCCATTTAGTGTCTGTAGCACTTAGAGTGAAGAATAAGGTTGGTGTCCCCATTTGTTCCACCATATCTAAAAGCTCACTTCTTCTTTTGCCCAGAATGAACACATCGCTCGAAGGCTCGATCCCAACCGCATTAAAGCTCATGCGAGAGGTTATCTTTTGGGCATTTGATAGTTGTCTTCGCAAATCTCAATTGTTGTAGGGATTCCAGATTCGATGTTTTGTTTCATGAAAAATGTAGTTGTGGACTGGCTTTTGTGCCGCATTATGAGGTTTAGAAGGAAGTAGCGACATGACCCTACACGGGACCACATGCACATAGATGTATTCAATCCACTTATTTTAGTTGGTGTTCTCATGCAAAATATTTGTTAAACGATTGACACTTGCATCTATTTGAGGCAATTATTTGTCTTGGAGAGCATTTGTTGGTATTCGAGTTAGAGCACCGATTATAAAATGTTTTTCGATAAGAACATCCATTTCAATGATAAGAACAATTCTGTAGTGGAAAATAAAATCATGATAGAATTAGAATTGAGCAACGATGAAAAAAACAAACATAAAGAAATTATAATTAATATAGGGAGTTTATATACATTGGTAATTGAAGCAGAGATGAAGCTTATAGTTCACTTTTGATTATTCTAACGTGGATTTGTGTAAGCACACAATGGAGCCTTCTTGTATTGATTTGTCGATTACACGGCTTGCAAATTTGGAGGGTAGAAGTGTTGTCTGAAAATGTTTCCCATCTGAAAGGTCAACACGATGTTGGGCAATCGTGTTGAGAATGGACCTTAGGGAGGACAAGTGCAATATCTGAAATGTGGGGTCAACAATGGAACCGCCCTCAATCAATTAAGAAATGCCTTTGTGTGTCAAAGTTATTTCCATGGCAACTAAAAGATGCTCGAGATAGTCAAAGTTCTGCTAATGTATGGTGGAAAATGTAAACTTATAGTGTAGTAAAGATGAAATGAAGGATGTGTTCTAGAAAGCATGCATTTGTAAGCAATGAGAACCTTTAAAGTTTGCTTCCTTTTTCATTTATATTTTCTAAAAAGTGCAAACATGAGGTCTAACCCTTTAACAATTCAATATGCAAAAAAGTGATATAATGTACAAAGCTTTGCATGAAAATAACTAAAAATTGCATGATTCTTTCTCGACATTTTAAAACTATATGTATTTGTGTGCAGATATAATGAGGAACACATTAAAAATGGATGTTGTTGGTTTACATAAAGAAGCGAGCAATTGTATAAAGGAAAGATATAATGAAGAACACATTAAAAATGTGTTGTTGTTGGTTTACATAAAGTAGCTTGCAATTGTATAAAGGAAAAATTGAACACGTTTGTTGAAAAGTTAGATTTTGTGTTCCATATGTTCCGCTATATATACATGCATTTATTTGAAATGAATTATAGATTATTATGTTAAGCAAATAGTATGGAAAACAATAAGAACAATATGTACACTTAAAGTGAGACACAATGATAAAGAAATTAGGAATGCATGGTTGTTGGATAACAAAAAATGAACCAAAGCTAAACATGCACAACACAAAAATAGAACCTCATTGACCAAGAACCAAAGTTGTAGAATTGGTCATAAGAGGAGGCTAAGAAATATAGTTCTACTGCTACATACAAGTATAAACATAATTTAAATGCATACGTACATAATTCAATTTAATGCAGGGGATTGACTGGAACTTGGAGAGCATGAAGAATCAAAGTATAGTGTTAGTGACCAGTATTTAAAGGTTAATGCATGAAAAAGCTATAAAATAAAATTTAAAAATAGTAAAGCCAAAGCAACATGTAAAATTAGAAAATTAAAATTGTTAAAAATAACAAAAGCAAAATTGTTAAAAATAGCAAAACCGTCATTTAAGCCATCAAATTTGACACAGTCCCATGAATGTCCACAAATCCTTTTCCCATAGGGGTAACACCTTCGACGTAAAAAATTATTTAATGTTATTCATAATACATATTCGTTAACACTTAATTATTTCTTGGTTAGGTGGTAGGGGACTATATTTAAAAAGTACCATAAAGATTCAATATCCGGGATCTCAATAGTAAGAAAGAAAGGATGAAATTTAGTCATATTTTATAAGTATTAGCAATTACACATGGGCGGTCTGCAATGGAGATGTCGATAGAATGTATTAAATAACCTAACCTTGGAGGAGTGAAACATTGGAGGAGGAAGAGGGGCGATGAAGAAGCAGATTGACATAGGAGAAGTTCGAAGGTGGAGAAAATGTCAAGAGGAACAGATGGAAAAAATGTCTTTCTTTTGAGAAGACACATATGAACCACATGTCATTTTTGTCAATCGTTGGAAGGAGAAAAGGGGTGTGGTACACAAATCATTGAGGCAACGCACTTTGGAGATATCTCAAAAAGAAAGTCCTTACCAATCTATACTCATAATGTATGGATATTCTCATAGATATTGTAAGAAAATTTTTGAAAGTAAATGCATTACATGTTGATTCACTAAGTGTTGATTTCTAATATTTTATGTACATATCTTCTATATCTTGCAAGTTTTTATGGCCACCACACTTTCGTCAACTTTACATTCATTTAGTAATGTTATCATTAATGTTTAAACATACGACCCAAAATTGTGCTTATTATTTTCTTATTTTTCGATTAAAGACATGAATTCACCGCTATAGTTAGGGTTTTTATCTTCTATATTTATCCAAATTAAATGCACTAATAATCTATTAGTTTTAAATGTTATATTCTAATAGTATATATATTTAATAATAGGAAGGGTAGTTGATTTCAACAACAAGGATGTTACAATCAACAAATATCATCATTATAGTCTAAGAAGATTCTATAATAGTCCCTGAAGAAACCAATCCAACTATAAAAAAATAGCCAAATAACATTTTTTTCCATGTTGTGGGGAACAAATCGGGTCTCCCAACGTCGCAAGGTATATTGAATTAGTCGGCGACACAAAGAAATTAGCTAGCAAGATATTTCAACTCGTGATATTCCAAACGTAAGATTGTTCAAGGGGGGAAAAAGCCAAAGCCTCCAAATTTGTTTTCATGTTCGGTGGAAAATATACATCCATCCAATAATGAGCGATGAGTTTGGTATGCTTAATTTGGATGAAACTTGAAGAAAAAGACACGAATCAAGTGTGGACCTTTAAACCTATTATGTGTAGCATATAGATCACATATTTATAGTCGTTCACTTATGTTTTAGGGTGTCCCCAATATCTTCCACCTCCCTTTACTTTTTCCCATTTAATTAATAGGAAATTGAGGTTAGTCTATAGAGTTACAAAGTGCTAATATATGGTGAGCTTCCTTATAACTTTACGTGGAGAGCCTTCATCCTGCATTGTTGGTGAAGTCACGAAATATGAATGACTCAAGTGTCCTTGCTCTCTTTTTCATTTACTATAAACTAGGGAATCTTACATGGAACAAACTTTTAATAATAATTAACGAGTTCTTGTTCAAGTAGTACAACACCAAATGTAAAAAGTAGATGCTTTTCTAGTATTTTTGCACTATTTTTCACCTACTTTACTAAACATTATTTAAGGTTATTCATAATAAATATTCATTAATGCTTAATTATTCCTTCGTTAGGTGGTAAAGGACTATATTTAAAAAGTACCATCAAGATTCAATATCCAAGATCTCCATAATAGGAAAGCAAGGATGAGATTTAGCCATATTTGATAAGTGTTAGCAATTGCGCAGGGGGCGGTGATAGCGATGTCAATAGAGATGCATCGAATAACCTAAACTTGGAGGAGCGAAACATTGGAGGAGGAAGAGGGGTGGTGAAGAAGGGGATTGATAGAGGAAAAGTTCAAGGGTGGGGAAAATGTCGAAAGGAACATATGCAAAACTTTTCTTTCTTTCAAGAAGACATTTTTCATTTATGAACCCCATGCCATTTTTATCAATTATTTGAAGGAGAAAGGGAGTGCGATGTACAAATCATTCAAGCAATGTGCTTTGGAGATATCTAGGAAGAAAGTCCTTATCGATCTATACTCACAATGTATGGATATTCTCATAGATATTCTAAGAAATTTATTGAAAGTAAATGCATTAACTGTTGATTCACGGAATGTTGATTTCTAATAATATATACATATCTTCTATATATTGCAAGTTTTCATGATCGCCACACTTTCATTAACTTCAACATTGCTAATAATGGTGTCATTGAGGTTTAAACATGCTGACCCAAAATTCTACTTATTATTTTCTTAATTTTTTTAGTTAAAGACATTGATTCATCGCTATAGTCTAGGTTTTATCTTCTATATTTATCCAAATTTAATGCACTAATCATCGATTAGTTAAATGTTATTTTCTAATAGTATATATATTTAATAATAGGAAGGGTAGTTGATTTCAGCAACAAGGATGTTACTGATCAACAAATATCATCGTTATAGTCTAAGAAGATTCTATACTTGAGTCTCGTGAAGAAACCAATCCAACTATAAAAAAATTATAATATTATGAATTATATGCATTTTCATGAGGGTTGTGGATATTCATGAGACATGTTTTCTATTAGACAACAACAAATATGAAGATGCGAGATTTGAAAAATTGTATGCTACATCACACAATATGAGTGGAGTCGAGAGAATCCAAAATAAAAAGTTAGGGGAGGTGGCCAATCTAGTTGAAATCCCCCAATACCTCATATCCGTTGTGTCCACAACACGCCGCTAATTTCACAAGTGAAATCAAGGAACCCCTTGACCTTTCCCAAATGTAGTTCATAATTGTGCACCCCAACTTTGCCTTGTCTTGTACGCAAAACCCTCATTTGCAAGCATTCTATGCCTTAGTCATATTTTCTTGATCTTTCCCATGATTATTTTCCTCCATGCCCCTTCGCGAATAATTATATCTTCTAATTGCACAGACTTCCGCACTATTGCACAAATGTTTGTGCATACTCATTTAGATCCTACATAAAGTTATATCACATGTGTCATTGTTCAAGTCTACTCTACAATGCTTTCACTCATTCTTGTGCTCCCCATTAGTGGCACAAAGCATTGCACTCACATTCGGGTGCAATGAACACGATAAAGTTGTGTGCACACATTTGCACTAGCCTTATAAGTATTTCTCCCTCGCCTTAACTTATTACTCACAACACTAACTAGTTTCCTTTCCATTATGTGTATGTAAGATAACTTGCAAAGCTATACAAACTAAAGATACAAACACAACTAAAGATCTGAGGAGATATTGCACAAATCTTATTGTGTGCGAGTTTGAAAATCCCTTCATAGATAATTCCACTACGCAAGATTGTTAACACACACGAGAAGAAATATTATGTGCACACTCTCATTGCCCAAAGCTTGCGCACACAACAAGCTAGAGATGCACAAAATGATAAAATGTCAAGTCATCGGGAGATAGAATGAATTTGTAATTCCCTATTGTTGCACTTTGTCGGTCCAAGCCAATTCATAGGTCAACGATTTTCTGTGTTAACGATTTTCCTATAGGCATTTTGTGTGAATCTAATCGATCAAACCATGGGAAGCCTTGTTTAAAACCCGGTTAGTGTGTAGGTTTGGATTGCATTGTAAGGTGATAGACCTATCACCAATTCCTTGTGATCATGGTAGGTTAATGTTGAGAAAACATCTTTTCTCTCCATTGATCGGGAGTTGGTAACCCCAAAATTCAAAGTTAGCTGGTCGAACACTCCATTTGTGGTGTTGGTGGAATAGTTGTGCACGAGTTTTTCTTTTCGAGTCTTGGTCGTTCCTTTTCCCGAATATGGGACAACAATAACATCAAAAATACTAATGATAATAATTTAAAATTTTAAAGAAAAGTTGTAAAATAAGATTTTGAAATGATGAAATAAGTAAAATGAGATTTAAATAAAATGTTGCAGTTTAAAAAATAGAAATAAAAATAAATAAAATACATTAAAAAAGGAAGAGGGGGAATTATTAAATGTTGTGGTGGGTGAGGAAGTGAAGACGGTAGTTAGGTGTGGGTGAGAGAGTGTGGGGACATGAAAGAGAAGAGAGGTTGCAGGTGCTGTTAGCTATGTCTACAAAGCGTGGAGCAGAGACTTGGTAAAGAAACTATTTGACAGATACGTCTTCTCCTCGACAACAATGTTGCAGGCTACGCAAAAAAGGGATTTGTTAAAAAGGCAAAATGCAATTGGTAGGTGAAAATAGGAGCCTTGACACAATGTTGTTTTTTTTTCGAAGCATAAATGTGGGAGTGCATGGACTGTTTGACTTCACGCTTGATTTAACAACAATGATTACAGGTTGTGTACAAAATATTTTGGTTAAAAAGGATTTTGAAACTGTCAAGCAGTGCATTTAGAAGGTCTTGGGACCGCTTAGACATTTGTGCTTGGCCATTGGTTGGCTGCTCCATAGATGTGGCATGTGAAACGTTGGTATGCCTAAACATCACGCACGTTCGCAGTCCTTGATAAATTTAAATTTTTGACTTTACATCACTAAAAAGTGCCGTGGCGCAGTGGTGGGGGCCTACATTTGGGGGCAGCAGGTCGTGGGTTCCATTTTGGCTGGAACCACGCGAACGTGCGTGATGTTTGAAAGCTCAGCCGTGAAACGTGGAATGGTATTGGATTCTTACTCGCCCAACTTGGTAGTGGGCTTAGTCATGAGTGCTTAGGATGATTGTGTGGACTTTATGTGGTATGCTATACATTGTGAAATGGCATTGGCATATGGGTTGGCTCCTTTCCAGATGTGCTATTGCTGTAAATTTGTCTGAAGCTAAGATCTATCCTGGGGGATCCGTTTTCATGTAAAAGAGATATCTCCAAAGCGGTTTGAAGGAAGAGTTTATGGATTTTTGGGGGCTTTTGGGGGAAGAAGGGTTCTAGATTCATGGTAGTTTACCCGCAAGTTGGCAACATGTTGAAGGTGTCTCCAACATCTGCATGGTCACTATTTCCAAAGACTTATTTGTTTTATGAAGGAATGTTCCCTTGATTTTAAATTCAATTCAATTTACGAGTAGTGAAGTGGGTAACAACGTACTCATTTCCCACTAAAGTAAGTAGTTTCGTACATTTCACTTAACTATTCCAATGTGTACAGGAGTAGAAGGAAGTTTGGGAGGTGACAAGAAGTGAATGACCAATATATTTTGAAAGTTGTGAGTGAAATCGTTTACACCAAGCCTATTAGCAAAAGAATACAGGAAAATAAATGTTCAATTTTTTATTTTTTATTTATTTTTAAAATATTTTGAGTTTTTGAGTATTGAATCACTCCTTTCAACACCGTTCAATCTGAATGCACTTTAACATGGAAGGTTTTATTTTGCCTTCTTGTTCTGGTTTTATTGTACCATCAATTATATATTTATCAATTTTATGTATGATGGATTTATTCCACAGTCAAAATAGCATCACACTAACATTCAAGTCTGCATTAAATTAGCATCAAAGTTAGCAAAATTTGAATCCTTGTACATTTGAGCCTTCGTTACTGAGATATGAGGCTGATTTCCATTGAAACCTCCTGAGCGCGTTGGCTTCCTTTATGGTTTACAAGTCTCATAACCTAATATTATATTGCAAGAAGTTCTACAATAATTTTTAATATTTTGATCTTATAGTCAATTGTCAAACATATGTGATATTTAAGCACAACCCATGTTTAGCATGTGGAAAATCAACAAGAACATACATTTACCAATATGTTACTCTCAACACATTTACACTATCTACACTCATTTTTTAAACACTATTTATACTTATTTTTCAATAGATGTAATTTATTGTATGGTGAAGGTCTTCAACTCAAGGGTTAGTAGCCGAGACTATCAACTTGAACTCATGGCTTGATAATTTACTTTCAAATAGTTCGGACATTCAATTGGTTCCACTAGAACAATCTCTTCAAGTTCTCTTTATAACTCAAACCTATATAACTAAGACCTTTATTAATTGTTTTAGTTTATTGCATGTAGCCATAACTTGTGCATGACGAAACGTTTACATTCATCTTTCATTACAATGTCGTGTGTTGGGTGACATACCTCCAGCATTTTGTCATAAAGTTCATTCATCTGAGATCTTTCATTACTTTTGTCATAAAATTGAAAGAGCTCAATCATTTGTTAGTTTAGACTTTCCATTTACAAGAGAATTAGTTCATGTTTAGAGGAGTTATTATATTAGATTTACGTATCTAGTCTTGTTTTTAATATTTGCCTTGTATCATTCTATGTTAATTTTATTCTTAATAGGATTAATAAAGTCTTCCCATAGTTAAAACTTAAGAGCTACACTTGAAAGTTAATGACTATCTATTTTTATATTACATTGACCGATTTTTTTTTTTTTTTATAAAGGATATTTGTAACTCGATCTTTTTCAATTTAATGTTAAGGTTGAATGGTATCTATTATTTATAATTTAAGATTTAATTTTATGTGAGTGTTAACTCTGCAATAAACTTTTTTTACAAACTCTTTTAGTCTTGATGTGTGTTTTAACTCTAGCAATAATTTTCCTTTTTTTCCAACTTGTAGTTTCTAATAGGCATTGTATGCATAATCACAACTATCAAACTCATATCTTACTTGGCATATCACAACTAGGAGCCATCGACGACAACCAGTTTGCACTCAACAATTGCTCGTGGTTAACGATTGTTAAGCAATTTTTCTTACCACGTCTGTCTATGTTTCGACCCTTCGACCTCCCATTTATCATCACTTTGATCTGATCACTGTCTTTGCATACATTTTGCAAATTATCCATCAGTTATTTCATTTATCAACTTATTAGTCAAACTACCCAATATCTTTTGGCAATTTCTTGTTGGGCATCCCAGACAGGTGCAAAAATGGTTACTGCATCTCCTACCTCCAGTATCAACATGGTATTTTAACACCCCAAAAAAAAACTGCAAGTACTATTTCCTAAATTTTTGTCAAAAATATGAAATGTAATTTCGTTTATGATTAATCACAACGTAGATGAATACAAAATTTCTTTATGGACCATATGTTGTACGATGCAGGTGACTTATTTCAGATGTGGGGTATTTTCTTTGAGAATGAGAATTTGGCTTTGCATATGTGATGGGATGGGAGCAATGCAACTCATGAATGCGTGGGCAGAGATGACTAGAGGAGCTGCACTTATACATGATCAACTTCTTTCTTTGAACTATGTTTATATAATCTATATCTTTGCCTCGTCAATAAATAATTTTTTTCATTATTTGATACAATTTAGATCATATGAGAGTATCTCCACACTTTATGTGACTTAAAAGTGAATGTTTCTACATTATAATTTATTTAATATTTTTTAAATCAACATTTGGATTATGCTTTATAATGTATTACTAAAACAAAATTTGATTAAATTTTGATTTGTAACGTCCACAATGTCAAAACCTAAGTACAACATAAATTTTTGTGGATTTTTTTTCCATTGCTCATAACACAACACCACATGGGCTCAAATAGAAAAGTCAACATCACATAATGCACATTTTAGTTTTTTTTATGAAGGATATTTATTAATGTTAAGGATTGAACATTTATCATAATCATGGACCCACATAGACAACATGATAACATAGGGTACACATCAATGTCTTACTCAAATGCGTAAACCAAGACAATGACCTAACTACGGTAAGACACACATCTCGGGATAGGCATACTCCACAACACGACCTTTTTATGGTTTACATATTTATTACATTTAGTTTTCCATTATATAACCTTATAGGTTTCAGTGAATTAAACTGGTAAGGGTGTAAAATTTTTTTTCTAAAACTTCAAATACTTTATTTTCATATAGCATTAGCCTTTAAAAGAGGATGCATTGTTGGTTCCTTTCTCAATTTCCATTAATTATCCATAGCTCATTTTTAATTAGTTAAGTTTAAACTTAAAAGCGAGTCTCCTAATAACTCGTTCTTACGTTAAAGGTTTGTTTCTCAAAATATGTTTAGTTAACATTTAATATTACCTTCATTATGCAAGGAATCTAACATGAAGTTAACGGGGAAAATCTTATGATTGAAAGAAGATGAAGGTACACGTTACCTCTTTCCTTAAATTTCCCTCCATTAGAGCACTTTTATTTACCTGTTATAGTTATTATAATTGAAAAGTTAGTTTAAGTCAATTTAACATTTACACGTCATTAATTATATATATATATATATATATATATATATATATATATATATATATATATATATATATACGGGGAAAATCTTATGTGTGTGTGTGTGTGTGTGTGTGTGTGTGTGTGTGTGTGTGTGTGTGTGTGTGTGTGTGTGTGTGTGTGTCGGCTCTAATACTTGATTTCTCCGAGAACAATTTCGTATCCATTCCTAACAACAAGAGAATGCCTAAATCAGTTATAAAGACTTCAAGTATAAATTTATTCCTAAACAAATATCTTATTTACTCTTGTTTCCATTACACTTATGTGGTTACTTTGGTCTCTTATTGGCGTCCCTTTACGACAAAATGAGTTACAAAGTATTTTCTTAACATCTTGAAGAAAATATGATTAGAAGCATTTTAAAGTACATGTTAATCACAAGTAGTTCGTGTTCCAGGTAAAAGCTCGTGTTTCAGTATTTCATGATCTTACATGGGACATTTTCTTGATCCTAAATGTCATAAAAGGACATAGCTAGGGTTCTCGAGACACGATTTTCAATTTTCCCATTTATCTTAGATTTTATTCAACAAAGGAAGCTAAATCAAACCATCTGTTAAACACAATCCTCCCTATGAGTGGTATGGGAAACTCCTTAATAGGAGTACGTGGTTCAAATATTTGTGACCATTTCACACTACACCCTGATAGTCATGTAGAGTGGTATTTCTAATTGTGGAAATATTTCACTACACCCTACACATTTCCTACAAGCATTAATGTTAACGTTAATATTAAACCTTACTATGGTAAAAGTAATGTTTAATTTTAAACTTAAAAATATCTTTCTCTAAGTTTCGTTATTGCCTTACTCACCCGCCCCACTAGATAAAAGAGCATTCTTTCACAAAATATGACATTATTATGTAATGTCCCCTTTTCTATGCCAAATGGCCCAAGGGCCAAGTCGAGTCCAAACCATGGTCGGACCACAGGTCTTTGTGGATCTTTGGGAGCTTTTGGGAAGGGGCCCCATGGTTTTAATATCCAAGTTTTGCGTTTGGGGGTCACTTTTTGACCATAGCGACTCAAAAAGGAAAAAGTAACTATAATTGCTCTTATTTTATTGGCCCCTCCATGGAATGAAATGCACCTAGGGTTATGGGGGCTTGTTTGTCGAGGAGAAGTATATAAGGAGTCGGGGAGAAAGAAAAGGCACTTTTGTCGCTTACATTTTAGCCTCCTTCATGTGCAGCAGTTGTTGCGCATCTACAGCTTGTGGAGTCAAATCCCATAGGGACCCTAGCTTCGGTGGTGAGAGACCCGTCCCTAGCTAGCAGGGCATTCTTTAGTAGTGAGAGATCTACCTTAGTCTGTCATTTCTGAGCCGCTTTCAGGGCTGTGTGGCAGAGACATTATCAGAGGTTTAAGAGGAAGGATTTTGAGGGATTTGGGGGAATTTTGGGAAGTCAATCGAGAGGGCTCTAGATCAAATTCACGGAAGCCATTCAAGTTGGGCGTGGCAACATGTCAAGGCGCCTCCATCATTTCTAACCCTCTTTATTTGGGGTTTTATGAAGGTGGAAGGTGGAACTATTACTGCATATATTTGTTAATGTTATTTCCAAAGACCCTTATTATTGCTCTTGTATTTAGAGGGTTACGAACCTCTGAAGTTTTCCAACCACCTAGGGCATTCTGTAATTTTTTTGGCAACAATATATTATTCCAAAAATGTTTTCATAGTGTTTATTATTATTGTTGCAAGCTTCCCTCAAATTTCATGCATTGTGGGCAAATATTTTGTGTGATATCAATTTAATACCATTCGTTGTCCTAGCTGGACATTTTCAGTAAAAATCAGAAATTTTACTCTGCTGCAATTTTCCCATATTTTGTGCATTTTTAAGTAGTATCCCATAAGGGATATTTCAGTGGTATCAGAGCGGTTGTTTCTCCATCTGTTGGGATTGAAAGATGGGGGACAAAGACAGTGAGGATATAGGGGTAGATCTAATGAAACAATTATTCACCAACATGGTAAAGTAGCAGGAGACTACCAATCTCTATTTGAGCCAGCTCACTAAGAGATTAGCACAGGATAGGTTTGATACTCATGTGGAAAAAGGAGAAAATAACAACAGGGGACAATATGGTTAAAGAGGTGATGGTGGAAATTCGGGACAACGGTCCCCCATTCTTCTACCAGGCCTCTAGGATTTCACGAACCTTCTTTCTTGAAGGATCCGGAAGTTTCACAGGTATGGCAGCCAGGGGATATTGTAGATGAGGAGTCTTGTTGGGAAAGGTACCAGACTTTAAGTGATGGCTTTCGTGACAACATGCCATTCCAGGAATATTGCAAAATGAAGATTGGCAGCAGGCCTAGGAGAGATTACCAGGCATAGGTACCAAAGATGCAAAGGAGGTTGGGATAGATTTCTGTTCCACATTTCGACGGTTCTAAGAAGTGTATTGCATAGTCTTGGGTGTAGAAGTTGAAGACATACTTCGACTTGAATCCTATGCGTGAGGAAGATGCAATTAAGTTTGTAATCTTACATCTAGAGGGAGATGCTCATGATTGGTGGCATCATGGGTTGATTACATAGGGACACATATACATCACGACTTATGCAAAGTTCACAAAGAGGCTAGTGAGCAAATTTGATAAGAGGGACCTCGATAAGTATTTTAGAGAGTTGACTCATTTGAGGCAGATCGGTTCCGTGGATCAGTATATCACCGATTTTTAGAGACTATTGGTCATGGTACCTGATGTTACAGAGATGAGGTTGATTTCCCTATTCACAACAGGTTTGACAGATGCTCTCGCTAGATTTGTGAGGGCATTTGAGCCTTCTTCGTTGCATGAGGCTATTAGGAGAGCTCGTGACCTGGAGTTATCCACTCCTAAGTCGAGGTTTCCACCTTGAGTGCAGCCTAAGGGTTTCCCTTCTAGAACCGAGGGTTCGTAACCAAAGGTACCTCCACCTAGGAAAGATATAGACTGGAGACCTTTCGGATCTAGAGAGGACAAGGAGGAATTGAGGTGAAAGAAACTATGTTTCGATTTTCATGCACCTTGGGTTCCAGGACATAATTGCAAGGGTAGAGGGAGGGCCCAATTTATAGAGGTCTTCGAGGAGAGTGATGGTGACGAGGAGTTGGACACACAACCATTAGAGGATGATGATGATGAGGCATTAGATAGTGCGGATGTTGAGCGGGATAGCAAGATTTTCCCCGAGGAGACTTTTGCCACCTTGTCAGTACCTCGAGGTACAAGGCATTTAGAGTTAGGGGAGTTTTGTAGGGACACCGAGTGTTGGTAATCATTGATAGTGGGACAACCTACAACTTTATTGATGCCTCATTGGTTGAGAGGTGAGGGTTACAGACAGAGGAATTTGAGGGCTTCAACGTGGTTGTAGCCAATGGAGATTCTATGAGATGCACACACGGGTTCCCCAATTGAGCATCACGATGGGTAACTATAAATTTACCAATGATTTTTGTATTGTTGGTATTGGAGAGACCAACATAGTGCTTGGGGTACAGTGACTCCATTCCCTTGGTGAGTTTTAGACTAACTTCTAGATGATGGAGCTGAAGTTTAAGTCCGAAGGGAGGAATGTGATCTTGAGGGGCTTATCTTGAGGGCACCCGAGTTATTCTGCCAAGAGGATCGAGAGGATCTATAGGCACGACGGGGTGGATTGGGTAGTACATTGTTTGGTTTCGACCAAGAAATCAGAGGATGGATAGCAGAGGGGAGTACCATGTGGATATACGGGGCTTATTGGACAGGATAGGTGTGTAGTGTTTGGTGACATACCTCCGGGCATACCTCCGGATAGGGGATTTGAGCATGTCATTGAGCTCGAGGTTGCTAGATCGATGGTCACTTCTCCTTACCGTCACCCCAAATGGCTTAAGGATGAGATCGAGAAGACTATACAAAAGCTCATGGATATGGGGCATATTAGACCGAGTTTGACCCTTTTGCTTCTTCGATCGTTTTGGTGAAGAAGAAGGATGGGACCCTATGGATGTGTATGGACTATCGCGCCTTGAATAAGAAGACAATAAAGAACATGTATCCTGTACCACACATTTATGAGTTGTTGGACGAGCTACATGGCGCAATCTATGTTTGAAAATAGATTTGCATTTTGGATATCATCATATCAAAGTCAAGGAGCGGGATGTGCATGAGATAGCGTTCAGATGCCATTACGGTCACTTTGAGTTCTTGGTGATGCCTTTTGGTTTGTCTAATGCTCCAGCTACATTCCAATCTTGCATGAATCATGTGTTCAACTGCCACTTGCGGAAGTTTATATTGGTATTCTTTGATGATATTTTAGTCTACAACAAGACTTAGGAGGACTATATCAGGCACATGGGTGAGATATTGTGGATATTAGAAGCTAATTCGTTATATGTGAAAGCCTCTAAGTGCGAGTTCGGCATGACCGAAATTCTATACTTGGGATACATAATTGGTGGGGGTACATTGAAGGTGGATAGAGGGAAGATACAGGAAATCCTAGATTGGCTGCCACCTAGAACATTGACACAATTGAGAGCATTCGTGGGGTTGTGCACATACTAATTGAGGTTCGTGAAAAATTCTCTTGGTTATTGCTCCATTGACCGATTTGACCAAGAAGGGGGCTTTGCTTGATCAGACGCAACACAACATGTTTTTGATCACCTCAAGGAGGTGATGAGTTCATGTCCCATCCTCGCATTACCAAACTTCTCCCGCCCATTCATTCTAGAGTATGATGCATCAGGAGAGGGTGTTGGGGAAATTCTCATGCTGGATAGGCATCCCATCACCTATGAGAGTCGAAAATTGAAACCTGTGGAGAGAGGGTATTCAATTTACAACAAGGAGATGTTGGCCATCATGCATGCCTTGGCCAAAATCAAACAGTACCTTGTGGGCAGCAAATTTGTGGTTCATACGGATCACAACAGTTTGAGGTTCTTTTGGGGCGAAAGATCTCAACGATCACCAACAAAGATGGGTGAACAAGGTGCAAACATATGACTTTGACATAGAGTACATTAGAGGTAAGAATAATATTGTTGCTAATGCTTTATCTAGGAGGCCTTACCTCACTGTTATGCTTAGTTCTATGTCTGAGATTTCAGCGGATTGGAAGGCTCATATACTTGTTGAGTACTCCAAAACCGGTTTGACCATGAGATCATAGATGGTATTATATGGGGACGGCATAGAGTCACAGGTAGTGGATGATCTCATTTTCTACAAGGATAGGATTTTTTTGTACCAGGATCCAAACTAAAGGAAAAGATCCTTCATGCAAAGATACATGATACACCACTAGCAGGACATCCTGGGTATTTCAAAACATACAGGTTCATCAAGGAAAGATTTGCATGGAAGGGGATGAAGGACAATGTCCTTAATCATGTCAGAGAGTTTATGGTTTTCCACCAAACCAAATCTGAGCATTCTTTCCCAAAGAGGATTACTTCAGCCTCTCCCCATTCCCGAACAGAAATGGGAAAGCATATCTATGGAATTTATCATTGGGCTTCCCTTGGTGCATGGGCATAATTGCATTTATGTTGTAGTTGATCGGTTAACTAAGTATACTAATTTCTTTTCCCTACCCAAGGACACGAGGCGGTGGATGTGGCCCGGATCTTATATCGGTATTTTTAGGCTACATGGGTTGCCTAAAAACATTTTGAAATGTGAGGACAAGATCTTCATGAGCACCTTTTGGCAGGAGATCTTTGACTAGCAGAGTACTGAGAGTTGACTTCAAGCACTAGCTACCACCCACATATAGATGGGCATACAGAGAGATACTCAATAAGCGGATAGAAGGCTACTTGTGGAGTTATGAACAGACACCAACGGCATGGATTAAATGGTTACACATGGGCGAGTATTACTACAATACCACCTACCAGATGAGCATAGGTATGACCCCTTTTCGAGCCTTGTATGGGTACAACGCCAGGACATTTATAGATTTGGTATTACTAGATAGCCGAGCTCCCAAAGCTCGAGATTGGTTATAGGAGAACCAGGATATTCTGAAGGCTCTCAGAGAGAATCTTTAGAAGGCACAGAATCAACAGAAGGTATATGTAGATCGGCACAGGACAGAGAGGTCTTTTGAGGTTGGGGATCTAGTGTTCCTACGTTTACAGCCATATAGGTAGTCCTCACTGAAGCAGAAGGGTGTAGAGAAATTGAAACCACGATTTTATGGTCCGTACCGAGTGGTTCGTCGAGTTGAGGCAGTGGCATATGAGCTAGAGCTACCGAAGCACAATAAGATACATAATGTCTTCCATGTTTCATGCCTTAAGAAGGCACTCAGACCACATATTGTACCATCTACAGAGTTACCACCACTAGATGAGGAAGGGAAGTTGGTGTTGGAACCAGAATCCATTATTGAAAAGAGACAGAGGGGGCTCAAGAAGAGTAATCACCGAGTATTTGGTGCGATGGAAGGGACTACCACTTGAGGATGCTACTTGGGAGGGAGAGCAGATTGCATAGCATCCTAATTTGCATTTGCTTGAGGACAAGCAAATTTTGGGAAGGGAGGACTGTAATGTCCCCTTTTCCTATGCCAAAAGGCCCAAGGGCTAAGTCAAGTCCAAATTGTGGTTAGACCTAGGGGGCTGTGGACGCTGGGAGCTTTTGGGAAGGGGCCCCGTGGTTTTAATATCCAAGTTTTGCGTTTGGGGTCACTTTTGGACCATAACGACTCAAAAAGAAAAAAGTAACTATAGTTACTCTTATTTTATTGGCCCCTCCATGGAATGAAATGCGCCTAGGGTTATGGGGGCTCGTTTGCTGAGGAGAAGTATATAAGGAGCCGGGAAGAAAGAAAAGGAACTTTTTTGTCGCTTACATTTTAGCCTCCTTCACGTGCAGCTGCTGTTGCGCATCTATAACTTGTGGAGTCAAATCCCATAGGGACCCTAGCTTCGGTGGTGAGAGACTCGTCCCTAGCTAGCAGGGCATTCTTCGGTAGTGAGAGATCTACCCTAGTCTGTCATTTTGGAGCCGCTTTTAGGGCTATGTGGCAGAGACATTATCAGAGGTTTAAGAGGAAGGATTTGAGGGTTTTGGGGGCATTTGGGAAGTCAATTAGAGGGGCTCTAGATCAGATTCATGGCAGCCATTTGGGTTGGGCGTGGCAAAGCACGTTGAAGGCGCCTCCATCATTTTTTGACCCCATTCCAAGCGAGGCGACTTGCAACCTTTATTTGGGGGTTTTCTAGTCGGCCATTTTCAGATCTGAAGGTGGAACTATTACTGCCTATATTTGTTAATGTTATTTCCAAAGACCCTTATTATTGCTCTTGTATTTAGAGGGTTACGAACCTCTGAAGTTTTCTAACGCCTAGGGCATTCTATAATTTTTTAAAGCAACAATATATTATTCCAAAAATGTTTTCATAGTGTTTATTATTATTATTGCAAGCTTCCCTCAAGTTTCATGCATTGTGGACAAATATTTTGTGTGATATCAATTTAGTACCATTCATTGTCCTAGCTGGACATTTTCAGTAAAAAATTAAAAAATTTACTCTCTTGTAATTTTCCCATATTTTGTGCATTTTTAAGTAGTATCCCATAAGGGATATTTCATATTATTCCTTTACTATAATCAAGTAACCAAGTTAATCTCATACAATCATGAAAAAATCATTTAATTTCCATGCCTATCTATTGTTACCTTAGAATGAACAATGGTAATCATTCATTAATATGATTCGACTCTTTTACACACCATTCCAATCCATTTCCTCACATCGTGACAAAGTAACTCTCAAGTAGAATAATACAATAACGATATTTACATTCAACAAAAGTTAGACGAGGCCCCAACTTTCATAGAAATCTACATACAAATCATTTATTACATGCAACTGTTAAACAACATGATAACACTACCGAATTCTCCTTTTTAAGGTACACTGCTGACCAAATGCATGATCGACCCAAAACAACCGGCATGGTAATCTCTCATGATCTAACACATTTGACATATGCATATTTTCCATTCATAATGATTAAAAAATCTTACAAGTAGTTGAAAAAGGGTATAAACACATAATCGAGTTTTAAGATTATCACCTAAGGTATTTCAACATTGTTAAGATTATCATGTTTCCCAAGATAGTTTCCTAGTTATTGTTGCAAGTTTTCTTAGAGTGATAAATTTAGCCTTAGTGGATCCAAAGCAACGTCCCCAAACCAACGTCCAACACTCATATGCCCATTTTGTTAGTTCTTATCTTTTCCCTAAATACGAGA
Source organism: Taxus wallichiana var. yunnanensis (assembly GCA_018340775.1). Classification (NCBI taxonomy): domain Eukaryota; kingdom Viridiplantae; phylum Streptophyta; class Pinopsida; order Cupressales; family Taxaceae; genus Taxus; species Taxus wallichiana. The sequence goes on from JADAXU010000131.1 coordinate 5,287,635, forward strand.
TACCTTGAATTGACAAAACTAATTTCTTGCAAGCGGGGTTAAATGTAAACCTACATCTTGAAGCCAATCATCGTAAATGCTCGGTTCGTCCTTGTATTTGAGCGACAAGTAGCCTACAATATGCACTTGCAAACTAGCTTCTAAAGTTGTTTTCTAGAAACTAGAGATTGTTTATGATATGCTTGGTTAAACTCTAGAGGTAAGTGACTGCAGAAATCCATTTCCCAACATGGATTCTCAAACCGCGAGGTCGAACCAAAGGCACGATTTCAAATCTTTGGCAACTATCTCAAGCTACGAAAATACACGACGAGACTACTAAACGCGTGCCACAATTCATTCAAATGATCATCTAAATTTGTTTTAAAAGTTTAAATGACATTCCATGTCATCCGGGACACGACCCATCTTGTCATTTACGCCACATGAGTTAGAGAGATTTTTTTGGGTTTTGAAAAGAAAAAAGCGACCTTCACTAAATTTAAAGAGGACGTGGAAATGAAGTTTTTTTTTTCAAATAAAGAGTCATCTCCAAATTACTATTATAGAGAATATTGTTACCAAATTTACACATATAAGTTTCAACTAGCTTCAACGCAATTTGGAATCATACTCAACACTATAAGTGATCATTTTGGTATAGTAAAAATAATTCAACTTTTGGCGGGTTGGCGACAACGTTGGTTCTGTATAAACAACACATCCCCACAATTTTATTTTAGAGTTTCCAAATCAAATACGAATGCAAAAATAAACAAATAAGAATTATGTTAGAGGAGAGAGAAAACCATGCTTGGTAAATGGCGAGGTGCTTTACGAGGTGCTCTAGGGACATCCACTTGTATTATGTGAGACTCTAGAAATCCTTTGGGCATTCCGTCAAAAATTTTAGGGGTAACTGAAATTTCTTCTTGCTTCCCCATGTCTCGCTTCAATGATATCACTTTTACACAACTTTGGATTAAAATAGCAAGGGTGAGATGATCGTCCTATCGTCACATTCCAAGTTACCCCAGAGATTCAGTACAAGAATGATTGACTCATAAGCACTTTCCTCTAACTTAAACCAGCTGGAAAAAGACGTGCACAACCTCACGAATCCTTGACACTGCTATACCAAATGCAACAGACATCTATCCAAAATTGATCAATACATTTTTCCAGCTCAAACTTTCCCAATTACCGCGTGCACATTTACCAAGCGCCCACTCATGGCTAATGTGGACACATTAAACATTAAATTTGCATCAATCTCCTTGGGAAGTGACAACTAAAACCACTAGCAAAAACCCCCACTACAATTCCATTCTTTATTGGATGTCCAGACATTGCTCATGCGCTGCCATTTTAGCATAAACATGAAGGATGTAGGGAACTGTTGGGGAGTTTTTTTTTTTTGGTTTTGTTTTCTATTTCATTTATTTTTACTTCTACCAAACACATTTTATCGAGTTTCAAAGGGGCCACTTATTTCTGGTCAAAAGCATTAAAAGCACCAGTACATATTCCAGCAAATAGGCAAGTTCCCCAGAAACTTCACCTAATGACAAACCTGCCATGGAAAAGACAACTCAATTGATCCATAGAAAGGACAATACACATGACAACATTGGATAAAACAAATAAGAGGTGCTTTCCCGAATTGACCAGGGAATAGATAGACCAAAGGTTCCAGGCTCCACCCACTCCCTGATCTACACAAGAAATTCTAACCAAACGCTTCTCCCAAGTCTGCACACATCCAAAGAAGAAGGGAGACAAATGCAACTCACCCGGAGTTGAGATTTGATGCCTGTGTCATACGTGTCAAGGGTTTTGCACGGTTTTGACATTTTTTTATAATAATAATTTGGTTTCGTTCTAATATGTTTATACATATATATTAATTCATACATATATATTATTTTAAACTTCACTTAAAATGTGTTAATACTTAGTATTCTATATCACAAATTCACAACTTAAATAAAAAAACCGTGGTTCTTAAATCCTCATAGTAAAAGACCCAAAATTTACGACGACATTTAGGGGAACAAATGGTGCCAAGTGAGGTGTTTGCAACCTCGTATATCATATGATGAAAACCTCATAATGATTTCAAACCACAAAATTATCCCGATATGCTCGATGAGGATTTTACAAATTGATTGACATCTCTTGGTCAAGGACAAGATTCAAAATTAGTTAATTCCCACATTTTGACTATAGATAAAAACTCCAACCTACGACCAATAGATGAATTCGAAGCATGGTTGGGTGGGCCAACTCAACCACCTAAACTAAGCATGGCTATACCATTTCCTGAGTGAAGTATGATCCCAAGTCAAACAATTTGTAATGTGACTCCCTTATAAAAACAACAAACCAGACTGTTTTTCAAGGAAACCATTTTGTGGAAGGTCTTTTCACCCTCACCAATCGAGGGTAAGCAAAGGGCACTACATGATCATAAAACTAAATTTCGATTTAAAGCTATTAACCTAGAAGAAAATAATGAAAAGACAATATTGTCAATTAAATAAATAATAAAGAAAATCAAATAATATAATTAATGGGTCCAACATTAAATTTGAAACTTTGAAAATAATTTTTTTATATAATATATTTAAAAATTAAATAGGGTGCTTATACAACAATATAAATCTCAAAATTTTAATATAATTACTCTTTTAAAATAAATTAAATTATACTCAAAATTAAAAATTAAAAATATTTGTCAATTTGTGTCTTTTTTTGAATTTGGATTTATATTAAATCAAAATGAAGTAGAGAACATTAACAAAGTGAAAACTACACTCATGTCAAATGTGTTCCACCCAAAATTTTAAAACATTTGAAATATGATTAAATACAAGTTCTTAAAATAGAGAATAATGTATCTTCTAGAATTCTCCATTCCTAGATAACATCCATATAAACAAGTATTTACCGTAAAAATTACAAAAATCAATGGAAAAGAAATGAAAACTACAATTAATAAATACAAAAATTCATGAAAAAGAAGCAAGACATTTTATTGTTGGTAATCAAAGGTTGATTCTCATGCATTAGGGTGTAGCAAAGATTGAGATCTCTTCAATGTAATAATAATGATGACACAACAATTGTAGAAAGTATTTATTTACAAAATAAAATTTTTGGTGTACTTGAAGAAATGTGTTGTCATAATTAAAAATTAAATTTATACATGAAAATATTTAGATTTAGGTTTATCACTTATTTCATGCAAATAAGTAGCACTGTCAAAATAAAATAATATATTTTTGTTGATTGTTTATAAGTTAGTTTATATATATATATATATATATAACAATTGGAAAAGGAATAAACTTAAATATCTTTACAAAATATATTTTTACTATTAATAAATTTGCATATAAAAGAATTTAAATTTGAGTTGTTGACCTATCTCAAGTATAAATTAAGTAATGTATTAATTGTATGAGCTCTTCTTATTCACTTTAGCTTCTTTTTTTCCAAAAATAATGTTTGTAGTTTCAAAACATGATAACTTTCACAAAACTTCTTATTCCATATTTAGTAATTTACATTTGTGCCTTCATTTAAAACTTATTACGGGAATAAATTTGAAAACTAAGATGAAGTACTAATTATATAAGCTCTTTCCATTCACGTTGCCTCAAACCTTTCATCACTTTAAAACATAATAACCTTCACAAACCTTCATATTCCATATTTGATATTTTACATTTGTACTTTTATTTTAAATTAATTCCTTTTAATATTAACATTAAAAACTCTATACTACATATTTATATTGTGTTTCATTTTAATTCTAATCAAATATAATAACATCTTTGACATTTTAATTGTGTCCAAGAAAAATTGAAAATAGACAAGTTCCAACTATATTGTTTGAGGAAATTAGGATTTCTAGTAAAAAATTCAATATAAAAAAAGAAAGACGTTTCATAAGACCATTAAAAAATAAGGGTTGTGTTGTGGCATGGGTGCCTACCTTAAGTGCAGATTGTAATAGAAGGAGTTGAGAATTCATTGCATACATCTACATTTGTTCTAAAAAAAAATTAAACATGGTTTTTGGAGCCAATCACCTTTCTAATCCACCTACAACTTAGAAATTAGAAATGTAATACCCAATAGGAAAAACAAAAGCATAGTTTTCAAAAACAATGTTTGTATAGTTATGTAATATGAAGAAGCACCTTGCATCATTTCATTTGTGCGTATGAGAAACATGAAAAAGTGAAATTACAATGAAAATATTATATTTCAAAGTGCACAACTTAGCACGTAGAGCAGATTTGTGTCTTATCCAAACCTCCCTCTCATCCTTATCCCCACTACCATCATTGTTGGGATATAGATTCAAATAGCTGGCCCTAGCAACTCGACACCCTATCCCCCTAGATTCTCCACCCCCAGATCTATCTATCATATGTGACAACAGACCCAGTAAAATCTGTTTGGAGTAAAAATAATTTGAAAAACCGGTCCTATCTAGTCGTTTAAGGATGAAATGATTGTCTCTCCTATTATATGTTTGTGGATTTTTTATCCAAACAAACCTTAGAAAACAGTGATGATACAAAAAAATCATTGGTAGATCATATTTTGCATATTATTTTCTTTTTTAATCAGAAGTAAAAATCTCGACACTGAAGGTAAAGTGTCTTTTAAATTTATATACAGATTCTATCGATATGCATGAATATATATTAAAAGTAGTTAAAATATCAAGTATAGGTGCTTCCAAATTTAAAACTTGATCGTCATTTTATCACATGGATGGGTGCTCTATAAAGACAACAAATGGTAGGATGTGCTGGTGTGACAATGGAAGTATTTTTGACATTAAAAATTGAACTTTTATTCATTGTCATAGGGAAAAATCAACTATAAATTTGATGTTCTTTTGATGTCACTTAAAATCTTTCTATTCTAGCTTAGAAAAGTCAATCGAGAAATAGTAATCACTTGACCCTACGATAGTATATGCAACCCATTTTTCCTAATAAGGTTTTGTTAGGATTGATCAATGTTGGATTTTGCAAGGCGTTTAGATGTTTTTAGTCATTTTAGATGTCAAAATACAACCACTTTTAAAATATGACCGTCATGATTGATAGGTACATATATAATTTAAACGTCAAAATGACATGTAGTGTGTGTGTGTGTGTGTGTTAATAAATTAAATATTAAATAGACACTACATATTTTAAATTTGTGAGATTCATGAGAAATATAACATAAATGAAAATGGAAACTTTGGAATGCAAATAAAATAATAATAATAGAATTATCTTAATATCTTATTAATGAAATATAAACATATGCATATCTCATTGATAAAATAGAAACATTCATTAATTTTGATTTTTAATTAATTTTGTTTGATTTTTTTTTCTTGTTTAGTTGTATTATATTGATTTTGATTTGTAATTTGTATTTTGTAATTTTTATCTATTTGATTTCTTATAAATAAAAATTGGATAATACACTAGATGCATTGGATTTGCACTTTTGTAAGAAAGGTGAAATTTGAAGATTGGCCTTAAACCTAGAAGTTGGAAGTTGGAAACGGAACTCATTTTCTATATAATTGCAAGTTTGCATTTAGTGAGTCATTTATATCATTTTCTTCAAATTTATTTTTAAATTGTAATTTGAAATTATATTTTAATATTGTCATAAACTTTAATTATGTTTATGGATTTTCAAATTAATTAGTGCAACATATTTTTTTTTGGAAAAAAATGAATATGTGAAAAACTATGAAATTGATTAGTACGATCTATTATCCATAATTAAATAGAAGTCACATAACTATGAAAGAATAGGGAAAGGACCCCATCTCCGAGCACCATAAGTTGCCCTTGTTATACAGCCACGTAGATTGACAACTAGGACTCCAAATCAGCACGCTGGATTCGTCAACGTTTTATGAATCTTAAAATGTATCTTTGAAACCTGTTCACAATTTGTATGACACGTGGAAATAGAATTCCATGCATGCTATTAAATTCGACCCAATATAAATATCAGACCCATCACCGCTACTATTTTATTCACCTGACAACACGTATTTTAGTGGGAAGCCGCGCGTTTGATCTGGCAATAAATTTACAGTGCTTGGTATTAATGTGTGGAATAGGTGATTAATATCTCCACCGACTCACCTTAATTTTCCATCGCCGTCCCATTAACTGTGCAAGTATTCCCCATTAACTGCGCATTCAAGCCCCATTTACTGTTCATGAAATCGTGATTTCTAAGCAATCTGGAGAGCGAGGGAAAATAACGATGATGCGACCCGGTGAGAAGGGTGAGTGGAGGAGGAAGATCAAGCGCTTCGGTGGTGCTCATCCTCCCAAAGGAGCTGTTATTTTCTTCGCCTCCATTTTACAGAGCCATCTAAACTTGAGCGGGGAAATTGGTAATTAATTCGAAAGCATATATTATTTTGGATCTTTCAGGTCACAACTACACGATAAAGCCATACCATTGTTTTGCAGATTGCGCAACATCTTTGGATTTTTCTCGTTTGGGACAAATGACTTAACTCAGATGACATTTGGATACAGCAGAGATGATGCGAGCAAGTTCCTGCCATCTTATTTATCTCATGGGATTATTCAGAATGACCCCTTCGAGGTGAAATATTATTTGCCTTTTTATCATGTTTTTAACTATTGAACGTTCCAGTCCTTTTCTTTCCATTATTTTCTACTAATTTACTGTCAACAAAGGAATTTATCCCTAGAATATTGTATTCAAACCAACACTTAATGCAAGCTTGACTATATATGTAATTTGAAACGATTGAATTGAAATAATTATTCCTATGGAATATCGGGTTCTTGATCAAAGAGGTGTAGGCGGTGATTAAGATTGAAGTCGAGCGAGGCCGTAAAGCTAGACCGATTTGAAGGTAAGAAATATTATATAATTAATTCCAAAATCATATGTTATATTGATTCCATAGTTACAAGAGATGGTTACTGAGATACGAAGAGATGGTAATTTATTCCAAAAGCATATATTATATTGAGTCCATAGTTATCATTTGACGGAAAGCAGGGACACCATTTTTAATGCATTGATGAATATTTGCATGGATTTGCAGGTAGGAATATGTGGAGAGCATGGAGGGGAACCTTCATTTGTGGCTTTCTTTGCTGGAGAATTTGGATTGGATTATGTTTCTTGTTCACCTTTCGGGTCTCTCCCTCAATCCTTGAAGAACGAACTTTATGTGTGCAAAATCGTCCAAGATAATTACCACTTTATTTTCTCGTGTTTTCAAAAAAATTGTCTCGCATGTTGTTCATTTCGGGGTTCTATTGCAAGACAACATTTTCGATATGTCATCATGCATATCCTCATGGGGAGGTAGCACCAATGAGAAAAACGAACTCTTCGGTGAAAGAGCCGAGTCTCTTCTGCTCATTGTTGAAGCTGAGATTTCGTGGTCTTCCCAGCATGTGACCAAAGTGATATGTGAATGAGAATGAAGACCACAATTTTATTGGACGATGGGTAAGGTCATATCTCGACCTTACTAAGGCAATGATCTGTTTATCTTAATCCAAAATCTTTTGTCTACAATTGTTTGTCGTGAGATGATTGAGTTGTATTCAGTTTTATATGGTATATTTTATTTGCATGCGTTAATTATGTTTGCGAATCTTTGTGAGGACCCATAAAATGGGAGACAACATAAAAAATACATATATGGATAGTCCTGACTTCACACACAAGAAATAATATATTATTTTATATTCATTTCGATAGACTTACAAAAATTTACATTAAATCCGACTTCCAAAGGATTAAAGTCGGTCTAACATTTATCAAAATCATATATACATATTCGACAAAATCAGCCAAAACTTACTAAATGGGTAGATTTTTTCTATTTCTTTGTAATATTGGACAAAATTTATAAAGCCAAACTCAACCATTGGACCAAAATCCTGGAAATGCTTAAGGCTGCTCTTCCTCGTGGTATGCGATGTGCTTAGCATTCATAGATTGGAGAACATGAGGTAGCATAGTATAGAGCTTACCAGAACATCTGTCAAAGTTCTTGAAAGTTGGCCAATTTGACCAAACAATGCTTGCTCTAATTTTCCTGAAAATGTCTCTTTGTTTGAAGGAGAAGATGGGCAACTAGATTGGTTATTGATAATGGAAGAAAAATTAGGCATGAATGTGTTATACATGTCCAACAAAATGTGATCTTGATCGGGAAGGGATTAGAGGGACTACTCAAAAGCGTCTATTTTGTCGATCGGGCTCCTTCTGTGCTTATTACCATTCCTTCATCCTTTTATCATGTTATTTTGACAGTCTGGCTTGTTCCCTTTTCAACTCCTCATTTTTTTGCTGCAACTTGTCTTCTTCTTTTTCTACCTTTTCAATTCTCTTTCAATTTTAAGTTGCCCCTTCTTTTCTTTTTCTACCAACATGTGGGCTTTCCTTTCTTCTGCTTGCTCCCTTCTCTTTGCCTTCAAATCTTCAATTTCTCTTTTTCTTGCTTCTTGATCTTGAAGTAAATGCAAGTATTCATTAGAGGTAAGTATTTGGGATTGCCTACCAATTCTAATTGCACCATCACTTAGCTGCACAGGGTTGTTGTGAACCCTCTCAATTGGTAGCTTTAAGAATTTACTTACTGATTGGTTGTCATTTTGGGTGCAAACCACCTCTTCAGTGTCTTGTGTGGCTATGAAATCAGCAACTTCGAAGTTACCTTTATCCATATGTTGTGTGGATAAATTTGGGGCATCTAATTGGGATGTATCACGTGCCTCCCACTCCAAATTATCAGCATAATAGTGTACCACCTCACTTGGAAGAGGCGGGGGAGGGGATGGCATTGAAAGAGAAACTTCCTCATTGTTGAAATCAATTTGCATGTTGAGATTTATGGCCCCTTCTTTAACCCATTGAGGTAGGCTAAGTTGTGTTGGCAAAGTCAAGCTATCATCAACATCTGTGGCTTCTTGTGTTTGGCTCACATGAGTTGTTGAACTAACATGATCATCTTCTTCATTGATTGTATGTGGCTGATTTAAATCTTTAGGCATGCCAAAAAATTCTGCCTCAACATGCACTTCCTTTGTTTTTGTGCATCCTCATTATCTGACACATTATTCCTAATTTCTTCTAAACATCGTTCTACATCTCCATCTTCTATTCCTGCCATCCTCAATATGTTTTCAACAGCTGCCACCTCGTCTTCTTCAACATGAAAGGCTTCACTTGGCCTCATATCATTAGAAACAACATTACGATCAAGTGGCCATATACCTGTCCTATGAAAACCTACTTTGATGTTTTTAGGAGTAAGTGCGAGTTGGAAAGCTTGACTGCTAAGTGTTGCCAATTCTTGTCCTCCTGATTTCAAGACCTGAGTTCTTTGCCATCCATTTGGACCTCATTGATTTGAAGTAGTTCTTGAATGGAGAGAAAACACTAACATCTAATGGCTGAAGTTTGTGACTGGTATGAGCTGGCAAAGTCACAAGGTCAATTCCTAGATTTCTAGCTTCTTGGATTGTGCCAAAAGCTACATGGCTGCCATGACCATCAAATATTAGAAGATGCCTATTTGTTGGTGAAACTCCGCCAGGCACAGATCTTGCAAAATGATGCAGCCAATTCAAAAACAGCTCCTTTGTCATCCACGCATGTGGTTGCGCTGCCATGCATGCTCCAGGTTCACATCCAGCTATATAGTTTTTAAGTTGTCTCTTTGCCTTAAAAAGATAAAATCCAGGAATGCTTTGTCCTGCTGCATTAACACAACATAATACAGTAATCCATTCTCTACTTTTTGACATAATGTGTGGAACACTTCTACAACCTAATTTAGCAATCACACGCATGCCACAATTCCTTCCTGCTTGTACACCAGTTTCATCACAATTCCATATTTTATTGGGCCCATATTGATTTGTTGTATACATTTTTTGCAAGTTATCATAGAAAGCAGCAACGATTCTTGGTCGTAACATGACTGCTCTATCTCTATCAAGGCCCTCCGCAGTTCTTATTGTCAAATCGGGATGGCGCCTACGGAACCCATACTACCATGATTTTCCTGGTAGACCATCATTGAATGGATTTGGTCTGCTTTGACATATATGAGCTACATAGGCCTTTAAGTGAATGACTTCAAGACCATGGCCAAGTTCAGCCATATCTTTGCACCATGTCACAATTTCTGCTCTTCATTCTCTGTCAGAACTGTTGGAGGTCCCAACCTCTTAGTGGTTCTTTTTCCATACAACCAATCAGTCACGTTTGTGGCAGGGATACCCCACTTAGATGCGTTGCTTTTCTTGTTGACATTCCATTCTCCTCCACGTCCCTCATGGCAGCCTTCATGTCTGCTTCTGTCCATTGTCCTCTTATGTATACTTTCTTTGTTATAGAAGACCCTCCAGTTACTTCAACATTTGGGTTCATACTAGTGTTGAATTCAGGTTCATCTGTAATTCGATATTCTCATCCACAAATTGTTCTTTTCCTTTTGATGAATTGCTCCTTCGAGTGGAAGACATATTTTTCTGAGGTTGTAATTGAGCAGCGTTATCCATGCCTGAATCTTGTGATTTGGCTCTTGAAGGATTATTCTTTCTGTTGGAAGTTTTGGTTTTTTGAGCTTGTGTCCCAGCAATTTTATCTTCATCAAAAGACAGATTTGTAAACTTTTCCCTTCTTTGCAAGTTGCTTCTCAACCTTCTCACTGGTCCTTTGGATGTCTGCTTTGCACGTGCCATTATGAAATACAAGGAACTTGACAAAAATAACATTGTAGAAAAGCTGGACTGCTGCATGCAATGAAAACTACGAGTGAATGCACAGTTAATGGGGATTGAATGCACAGTTTATGGGGGTTGAATGCACCATTACAGGGATGGTGATGGAAAACTATGGTGAGTCGGTGGAGATATTAATCCACCTGTTACCGCTTTAATAGCAACCACTGTACATTTACTGTCACCTCAAATGCGCGGCTTCCCACTAAAATACGTGTTGTCATACCATTTTAAAAACAACGGTGATGGGTCTGATATTTATATTGGGTCATTTCTAATAGTATGCATGTAATTCTATTTCCACGTGTCATACAAAATGTGAACAGGTTTGAATGATACATTTTAAGATTCATAAAACATTGACAAATCCAACGTGCTGATTTGGAATCCTAGTTAGCAGTCTACGTGGCTGTGTAACATATGCAGGGGCCTTTGACCGAGACTATTTAGCAAATTTGGATGCACTATGTATATGGAGGTAAATTTAACACCGTATGAATGTTTACATCTAATACTATATGTAGAATTTTAGAGGCTGCGAAAAAAGATGTGGCTAGTTCAGAAAATAAATAAATTTTTATTTTGAATATTGGAAAAGCAATATGGCTATTTCAGAAAATCAAAGAAATCGCTATTTCTGGATTTTATCTGTTTACGGCAAAGAGAAACACAAGTGAACATTAAATTAATTATGCACACGAGTGAGTTTTAATTTGTAGATATAGTATAAACAACATGAATTTGCAATAATGAAGTTGTTCATTCTTGCAAATTTAATGATGTTTGTAAACTATCTACATATTCAGACTTCCTAATGTTCATAACAAATTTAATGGTTAACTATGAGATCTAAAAATGTTTGGAGAAAAAAAGAGACAATTTTTAAAAATAGTGCTTAATACAAAAGGTAAACAACTATTGCACCTTGAAATTTCAGAAATTTTTACTATTTTGTATTTGTGGAGCAAGAAAATCGATCTGGAAGTTCTCTGTCTTCGTAGTTGTGCGATTGTATACATGCTGACAAGAAATTTGATCTTTGGAAAAATGTTCTTCTCTACCTTTGCGGTTGTATTTGTGCGGTGAAAATTGATGATGGTAGAGATCCCGACAGTATCTCGTGCGGTTGTATTTGTGCGGCAAAGAAAAATGATGGTGGAAAAGAGTGAGTCTGTATCTGTGTAGCAAGAAAATTGAACATGGAAAAGGGCAGCAAGAAAGTAACAAAGATGCATACGACTCATCTCAATTTATAGATTTCATTGCTTTGAATTTATCTTTTGGTAATCTGGCATTGGTTTCTATTGGCTGAGAGGGGTTGGCACGGATTGATTGAGAAATAATGAAATTTGAGCCATTGGATTTAAAACTCTTCTTGATCAATGGATAGGTATTAAAGTGGATGTGAGAGATTTTGGTGGGAATTGGGAATTTGGGAGGGAAATGTATCATTTTTATTTTAAAAAATTCGAATTACAGTTGTTTTATTGAATGTTGATTTTTGAAATCTGCTAAAAATCTATAATAAATGGTGACTTTTTCTTGTAAATGGTGAGTCTTAATGATTTTTTTATGTTTGCAGGTACCCCTATTAATTGTAGAAAAGGCAGTGGAGGTTGGATAAATATAGATGAACAATGTTTGCTCAAGGATATGTGTATTGATAAGGAATGGATGTATAATTGTGCAAAAAATAATAATATTTGTACATGTTGAAGCCCATCAGCAATGTAAATGGGGTCAGAATAGTAATGGAGATGATATTATTATATTCATGTGGGAGTTTCTAAACTTTAAATGTGACCCTCAAGTTGTAAGGAATGACATGTATTTATGTTTAAAAATTAGAACATTTGCACATCTTAAAATTGCCAAAGAAAAAGGAAATCATGTACAGTTTTATGTAATTTTTTGGTTGAGTATTTGGTGAACTGTGTATAGACATCAAAAACACAAAGAACACCAACATCAAAAAAAAAAATTAATTTAATTTTATCAAAATCCAACACTAGGACCAATACAATAATGTAACTGGATTGATGTCATTTGTCACTAATCCATATTGGAAAAAAATTGCGGCGCAAATGCCGGTCCAAGATTGCGGCGCATCAATGTCAGGTTCCATTATCCCCAGTGGACAAGTTGGTGCCTGTGCATTTCCTTTTCTTTGGAAGCGTCTGGACTGTTCTGCATTCTCCACCCGATCACTGCCATGCCCAACGACGCGTGTGCTGCAACAACCCTCTCTGTGACGTATACGACAGCTGTGCTACAGCGTGGGGCAGGGCATCATCCATAACCTGCGGATCAGATTGGGAACATCATGTTCAGTAACGTCGGACACCACTGCGGAGATGGCGAAACAGGCAAGAAAAAAAGGCGGCGAGGGGATCCAAGAAGGGGTGCATGAAGGGCAAGGGCGGCCCCGAGAACGCTCTCTGTAATTTCAGAGGCGTTCGCCAGCGTACCTGGGGAAAGTGGGTTGCCGAAATAAGGGAACCCAACAGAGGCGCACGCCTCTGGCTCGGCACACACGCCACCGCCCGCGAGGCGGCGCTCGCCTACGACCACGCCGCGCGCTCTCTCTACGGCTCCTGCGCCCGCCTCAACCTGCCACTGCCAGACCCAACAACAACACCCGATTCCAGTGCATTCCCGCAGCTCGCCGCCTCTGTCGCGAAGCGCTGCACTCGTCTGAAACCATCCACGTTTTCCACTGTCCACGAGGAATCGAAGCATCCCGATGAGAGCTCGGAGATCTCGAATGCGGATCTGGAGGCGTTTGGAGAGTTTTTAACTCTCCCGAGTCGCATGTGCTGACGAGCCTGAGCCCCGAGTGGAGGAGCGGTATTTGGGGCGGCGCCATGGATGTTCTTCCTTGTTGTTTCGACCAGTTGAAGGAAGAGGAGCAGGAGCTCCAAAATGCGTTTGACGGCTTTCACAACGATATGAAAAAATGTTATTCACAAGGCTATGATCCTTTCCTACACTTAATGTCTTGACAAGTGATGCATTTGCGTACTTATGTAGTCTCGTACATTATATATACCTACATTCATTCTATTTGTTTCCGTCACCTTTCAATTCGTCGCGCCCATTCTCACTGTAATTGCGTTGCGGACGATTTATTTCGATTGATTAATTATTTTTGTAGCTCCGTGGATTGTTAGAGACCGGGACATCTTCAAAGGAAGTTAGTTGCCTTCAGTTTTCCCACAAAATTGGAGAGACAAGGATGCACAAAGGGTTGAGTACATCCCATGTGGAACCAATGTATCTATTGAATTTGATAACCATGAAGAGTGGTTGCTCTGGTAAGGTTGAATCGGCATTGTAGATGATCGAAATCACTTGGTGAATAATACTACGACAAGTCTAGCTTCAACTCACAAATTTGCAATAAGTATTACCTTTTGATGGTCGGAAAATAGAATCGTGGACTCGCAACTAATCATCATAGGGTCTGCATCGACAATTGCCATCTTATATATTCAAAGCATTGCAATGTGTAATAAGAACATTCAAATATTACAACATTTATTTTTGTGTGGTCAACTAACTAAATCAGCAGAGACAAATGGAGTGATGAATGGAATCTATTTTTTTCTATTGTTGAAAAATAAGAATCGGTGCAGGACATGAGAGTTTCCCAGCCACCAAAGCGGGGCATTCCATATATTGAGAAGCAATTGTGAAAGAAGAAACTAAATCATATTCTTGTTCGCGAAAGTTTTTACACTAGCAATCGCATGTGTACAATGTAATGAGAACGCGGAATGGTATATGTGTTTGATTTAGAGGGATAGTTATTACTTTTGTAGTTGATGTTGATAAAAGGTGTAATTGATTTTGTAAGTGTAGGAATATAGATGAAGCATTAGATTTAAAGGTTATATAGTGGTAGTCTTTTGTGGGTAATTATAACTCCATGGGACTTGTGGATAGTTAATCCTCGAGCCATTTTAATTGGAAATTATCTTTGATTCCCTCTCGAAATAGGGGGTATTGGAATATGTAACGGGTTGGAGGGATTATCCCCTTGTCACACAAGATGGTAAGTTCTTTAGCCTGTTTTAGTTGATAATTTTATTTTATATTGGGCCCTCAAAGAGTCTGCTCTCCTAATGTCATTCACCATTGGCATTTATCCATAGATTCCATACCATGTTACTGCCAAAACATTGGGAGTGAGCCTACTAATTGGCTATGACCCATTAATTAAAAATTTGCAGACTATCAAGTAATTTTTATGTTGTAATGCTAGCAGCTTAGTTGAAGAATTGTTAAATAGCACCAGGGAGGCAATTGGTGGACTTCCTCTAGAGTCATTGCTTGTGCTCTGTACACATACAAAATGATAGCTCATTTGTAAATGCAACTGTAGAAACTGTGCTTTAGTCATTGTTGTATCTAATCAACTTCACAAGATTTTGGGCCTTGTGAAATGCGTACTTGTCCCCTTTGTATGTCGAGTTATCCTAGCCTGCCTTTGATGCCAAGATTAAAAACATGCACCATCTAGGACTTGAACCTAGACTTCCCTCTGACACATCGGGCACTCTACCAGTTAAGCTATTGGCATGTTTCTACCTTCAAGAAAATTTGTGACGCCATTTCTTGTCGGGATTATTTAGAGCTTAAGAATTATAAGAAAAAAATGTGGTAGAAATATAGTGTTTGTTCTAAAATTAATTGTAGATATAATTACTAGATAAATGACAAGAATAATATGCTTATGATGACATGGAAAAGCATAAATGTAGGTCTAGTATTAATCTTGTGATGAACTTCCACATGGTTGGAGGATTGAACTAATATAACAAAAAAGGTATAGTAGTTGATTATTGTATTAATTTTGTGAAGTCAAGAATGACAATAGTTGGGGATTGAAGTGAAATTTGTAACCAATTTTTAAAATTTGTTAGTACTCGAACATAAGTGCAATTACATGCACTCAAAACCGCTCAAATATACACAGAACAATAAGACCTATTTTTTACTCCTTTTTTGTTATTTTTGGAAGGCTTCAAATTTGGCACCAACTAGGATCATATTAAGAAAAATCTTGGTTGCAGTGTAGGAAAAATTATAAGGAATCCTCACAATGTAACAAGTTTGAAATAGTTGGCTATCTCAATGGCACTTCGCATGATAAATTTTTATTTTTCAAGTATCCTGTATATGATCCATTTCCAATATTATTTGAACATCAACACAATCCGCTGAAAAATCCGTATGATCATGATATGTACAGTAACCAGAAACACACTTTTATGATCCATTTATTTCATTAGTGAGACTTTATTTGATTGGTAGTTGGATTAGTTTAGGCCTAATTGTTGGATCATTTTTTTCTGTGACATGCTATTATATTTTCATCAATCATTCAAGACATTCATGGCACTATTGATCTATTGTGATCATATTATTCTATTCATGAATTTTGATGACTTAGATACACCCTTTAGGAAGTATTGCATTTAACTAAAAAACTTATCTAGCTTTGTTGATTGCTTCCTTCACTATCTTACCTCCAATACATTGTGTTTTGTTCAAATATGAATATTTTAGGAATTCCTATTAAGTTGCATCAATTTCCTTAATACACAACTTTGTGTTATATTGGTTAAAAAACTCAAAATTAGTAAAAATCTCGAGATTGTATGTTTCAATAGTTGATCATCATTGTCATAGAGATCATCAGAGTTTAGGAATCATTGTTTTGTTTCTACTGTGTCATTGCCTTAAAGTTAACCCTATTGTATTGTATTGTGTTCTGGATTATATGACCATGGAAATAAACATTTATTACGTATTATTGATCACAATAATCACAAGCTTCCATGCCAAATACACAAGGCCTATTTTTGGAAACCCTTCACAACACAAGTGACATGCATGAATGGTGAGACGTAGGGAGGGGAATTATTCACTCCTTAATGCTTGAGAAGATTTATTTGTTCCATTTCTGTTTGTATGTGACCTATCCCTACACTACTACAAGGGGGTCATTTGAGACATTAATAGAGACAAAATTTGACTAAATTGTCTCAAATAGAGACAATAAAAAAGTTGTATATTGTCTCTATTATTGTCTCAAAGCGGGTGTCTCTAATATTGTCTCTCAAGAGACAATAATGATTGATACATATTTTGTCTCTTGAGAGACAATATAATTTTTGTCTCTCTAGAGACAATATCATTTTCGTCTCTCTAGAGACAATATCATTTTTGTCTCCTTAGAGACAATACCGAATACTAACATTTTGTCTCTCTGGAGACAATACTAATTTCAATTTTTATTGTCTCTCTAGAGACGATACGAATTTAAAGAATGAAAAATATGAATTTTAAAACTACATAATAACCAAATATCATATAGTGCAATCAACGAAGTTACATATCATCTATGATGTCGGAGTGGTCTGGTAATTAATATTATAAATTAACAACAATTTGATTTAAATATTGTGCCCAATAAATGGGTCCACAAATATTTTATTAATATCAAATAAGATAAAATACAAAAGGGTGTCTGAATTTCGTTAACCCTTGAAATACAATGATAAAATACAAAAGGGTGTCTCGAATTCCATTAACACCGATCTCTACAATATTAACACCTTCTCTCCACCACCAACTTCAAGTGATCCATATGATTCCCTAGTGCTACTTTGAGGTTATTTTCTTAACTTTAATTTTAAGCAACTTCCTTTTGAGCAATTGCCTCTCCATCAAGTGTGATCATCTTCATGTTCTTCACTTTGATTGTCTCAACTTTGATGCAATTATCTACTATCGTTAGTAGCGAAGGTGCATTGGATTCTAAGAAATTATGATCACATATTTTACTCCAATTCTGCCAAAAGTATTCACAAATTACATTTAAATTAGGACAATAATTAGTTTTTACTAAATCGACCTGATCTTTACATTTTGTTCTAAAAAATTAGTTATCACTAACTCATTACTGTCAATCCATTTTCATAACTTATATCAAGGACTAACCTCAGACATTATAATCCCTGGAATTCCACACATGCCTAGTGAAAATGTTCCGATATAAGCCTGTACCAGAAAAAAAAAAAGAAGCCATTATTCATCTATTTTTTCTTTAGTGGATATTCTACACTACATGCATGAAAATTGAGTAAAAACATACAAGCATTATATACAAACAATGCCCAGTGAAACCATTGAGGCACAACACTCACCAATAGACCAATTAAAGCTACCCTGCTTCAAAGAAATTTCAAAGCAGATTGATGAGAATGCCCCTGTATAACAGAAAATGAGTCAAGATAATCCACAATAAACATGAATAATTGTGATCTTTGCTCTAATTTCCATTTTGCAATTTATACTTTTATGTACTTGGTAATTTTCTTAAGTGATTGATTCTCTCCTTGTGGACGTATGGAACATCAAAGCTCCATTGTCAATAAAATTATATTATATTCAACTACATTTTTTGTTTTGTCTTTAGATCAGTTTCTTTGCATGTTAGTTTTTTGTTGGATTTTCCTAAAGTCAAGCAACATGGAGGAGTTAAAACTGATAACAAGCAACATTCTTAACTATGCAGAAGGAAGGGGTTTCATAGGGATTGCATGTCACAGGAGTGCAGGCATTTAGTGAATGTTCAAGAATCTCTTCGGTATGGATTGTGGTGGTACATGCAACTTAAGTGAGTGAGAATAATAGAAATACAAAGACCAAATATTCTCTCAAATGATTAATTAGGTAGGGTGTTGGGATAATCAATCATCTTCAGGTGATGGTTTGCATATTAGTAAATATGGGTAATTGGAAACTACGAGGTGAAAAGGGCATTAAGAGTTGTCAGGTATGAAAATCTGTTAAGTAACGAAAGTTGTTAAGAGATATGTTAGTAGAATATGGAACGTAAAAGGTTGTGATTAGATAGGCCACCTTTATAATACAAACTTTTACATCAAGCAAATGCAATTGTTCCAGTATAACATGTAATAAAAGATGTTTGAAACAAGCAAAAGGAAACTAACTGCCCTGACATGTGCAGACATGCAATTGGCCATACCTGAAAGCCTTGGAGACGCATTTTCTCCAGTAAAATTTTATTTGTAGACTTCTCATCATAGCTACAACGTATGGTAAGAAGTCTCCATATTAGAATATGATATTCTGTGCTAACAATTTGAAATTTGAAATCAAGTAGCATAACAAATTTGAAGAATGATTATTTCCAAGCTATTCTATGAAAATGGTGTCAAAGACTTTGAAGACTTACTTCACATCCAATGCTTCAGGGGCGAGAATACCAAAACGGTCAAGAAATTCATCAAATGTTCACCTTGTGGGGTATCCAAGCACAGCTAATCCTGATTGCTTCCATGACACCTTGCAATGCAGATGAGCCACACATTCTAATCGAGATTCTATGTTTCTGTATGCTAACCTTTTGGCTGAACCAGGAAATTTCATACAAGTCATCAGAAAACTTGAATTCAAAATGTAATAATCTTAGGCCAAAGGCTACTTACCCCACAACGTAGTTGTTGTAAAACATTGTAATTCTCAAAAATGTCTTGGCTTTAGAACACTATTCGGTTTCACACATCTTATGTAGTGAGGCTCTGTTGAGCTCAATGTTCTAGGAGAGATTGCAGTTGTTGCTACACAGAATTTTAAAGGAGTTAATAATACCATAAACCTTTTGAATAGTATTCATGACAACAAAATATTACAAGCATGTATCACTACCTATCATAATTTCCAGAAAGTGAATATTCAAACATTAACAATGCGATAGTAGTTAGAAGAAAACAATTGCAAAGATTAAAAGAAGCAATGGTTTAGAAGACAAAGGGTGTATTGTGCCACCAGTGTAAATGAAAAAAATTGTATACCTTGAAGCGTGTGCCAATGGATGAGGATTTTGATGACTTAGAAGATTCCTCAGGAAAAGCAGGAAAGAGACTTGCAACAAAGGAACATTTTGAAGAACTTAATAGACCTTGATGCTCTACAACAACATAATCCTTGTTCTTGTCAAGGAACAGATCAGTTTGATATGTAACCTGCCAGATGCATAAGACAAAAATCAGAATTCCCATGATACAAAAGGCACTACTGGTAAGAATAGAGGGATTACAAATAACAAGTAAATCGAAGCAGTTTCTCACATCACCAACATAGTGACAAATAGTGAAGTTGGTACGTGAAAGTTTTGGTTTGTTGAAACATTTATTATTCTTAAAGGTTTGGTAAAGATTTTGTGCAAATGTTTCATGGGTTGATCTTGGAAACATACTGCAAGGCCAAGAGGGAGAAAGCTATTAGCGACATAAAACTTTATGCACATATGTATGGCATGAAAACTTCACAACATTAGCATCTATCTCTTTATAATTGTAATTACGTATTGGCATATCCTGCTCATAAATCCTTTCATATCTACCTCTAAATTGATGCACACACAAAACATCTAATACGATGCAAAACTCTCACTTTTATGTTAAACATAATAAACCTCCATTTGATCATCTCCTAATAATTAAGCAAACAATTTATGTTATCACGAAGAAAAATCAAAACCAAAAGAAAATTTGTTTGCCAACTTTATTCAAATGTAATATTACTGAACGTAGCTCAAGTCCACTTTAAGCATACTTTCTTCCAGTTGATTGACACAACTATTATATTCCAATTAATATTTTCCTCTAACTTCTAAGTGTATAGGCAGAAGGCAGCTCTATGTGTGTCACAATACTCCATTGTTTTTTGGAGTATGTGTTATTTGCGTTCACTACTTTAATTCAAATGTCATTAAGCCTTCCTGGTAATCAAATGTGAGAACCAGTTATGACCTGAACTTTGTTTCATAGCACAGGGTCCAATGCAAGCCTTCATCTATCCTCAACTTCCATTGAAATGCAAACCTCGTGTCATTGGTACTCAAAAATCACAATTAGAAAGTAGGTCTAAGCCTTTTATGAGATTCATATTTTGTTGAACAAGCCAATAATTATTGTTCTTTCACCATGTCTTATCCTTGTAACTGACTAAAATGCACTCTTAATTTGGAACAAGAATAAACAATAACCAATATGTGACTTCTACTCACTCGCTGAAATAAAAAAATGATAGTTCCAGGGCAATGGTCACATCATATAATGTTTAAGGAACATCTGAAAGTTTGCAAAAATAAAGGGAACATATACATACCAGGCTTCATTGAAATGGATCATTTTACACACTCAAGGTAGAAAGGGCACCATATTTGTAACAAGTATAAACACAAGTCATTCTTTTGGAATGTAAGCATACATGAATAGTTCAGCTGCCATTTTAAGATGAAACATAGCTTTCTCATCTTTTGGTTTAGAAGAGTCAACATCCTTTCCCTTGGTGAAATCCACATTGCCTAGATGGAGAATGGTTGCTACCACTCTGAATATTGCATCCTGAAAATATGAAGCAATTCAGAAAAAATGCAGAATATATTTTAATAACATGACCATTTCTAATTCACATTGTACAATATGCAACTTTCAACACTAAGTGTACTTGTTCTTCAGGACTGATCCACACAACATCCATTGCTCTTCTTGTTGCAAGGTACTCTTCAACATCACTCACACCATCCAATTGATAACAATTGGAATGGTTCAGATAATGAAATGAACTTGGATGTCCCAACTTATATTTCTTAGTATCCTAAAAAGAAGAACAAAATTTAAAAAGAAGGTTCAGTTACTGCTAGCATTCTATAGTTTAAATCAGTCACAAATAGATTTTGAATTCAACATAGAAATCAAACAATGCATTTATTGAGTTAATTAAAATTGCAATTACCAATATACCTCTAGTGGTGCAGCGCAGAGAAGATAGAAATAATGATAGTTTCTCTCGGGATCTGAAATTTGGCAAACACGAGACTTTTCTAGTAGGTATGTTCTTACAGTCCCCTGATATTCTTCCATTTTTGTCAAATTGGAGCTCAACAAATTTACCAAAACGACTGCATAAAACATGCACCTTAGTAAGAATAGAGTTTTACTTTTTAATGAGTGAAAATTAACTTTTGATAGTCATCAAACTAAGCTAGATAGATATATTAACAAGTCAATATTTCAAATTTTCATGAATTTAAGTCCCTTCTATTATGCATAGAATAGACCATTTAGAATACGCCATTCACCTGGAATTGTTATTTCTAACAGTTTTTGCATTTCCAAAGGCTTCCAGAATAGGATTTGACTGTAAACCATGAAAACAAGAGTTCAAATCATGATAATGAAATAACAATAAAGAAATCTAGTAGTAAAAGAACCCTATGATTTCTTAATTGCGTTGTAGAAAAGTCAGAATTCTTCCGACTCTATTCAGAAGCAAGAAGATGCTATTGTTTCTTACTTCTAGCACTTATTGCTCCACTGATCTTCCCTCAGTTGTTGCTCACCCCCGTATAAGCAAGATAACGCATAAGCATTTTGGTGGATTCTGTTTTACCTGCCCCACTTTCTCCACTCACTAGAATGGACTGACTTATCCCCTCATTGATCATCACCCTGTATTCATTCAAGGATATTTTTTGATATATCAATAAGAGTATCTCAACTATAAAACATCGCTTGACTAAGATAAATCATAGAGGCATACCTGTATGTAGCATCTGCCACAACAAACACATGAAAATCCAAAAAAGGAAAGAAATGCTAAAAAAGGAAAAAAAAAATGATTCGAGCAAGGGGGAGGGAAATGTGTTGGCCTCCCAATCCCTCGTCACTTGAAAATAAGTTTGCAGCTTCCAGCAATGCAACACCCAGCGTCCAAGTAAGGCTCCCAGATCCAATAATTATATGTTTATCTTTTAAATGCAAACCATCCCTGAGTAGTGCTACAACATGTGATGCTCGAAAACAATATTAATCTACAAATGGCTGTCCAACCGCACTTCTTGTAGCATCTTGCCATGTTTTTGAACAAAAATCCTGACCTTTCTCTAAGATCTCATTGTAGTTAGCTGTAGATGTTAGATTAAAAAACTTGTAGACAAAAAAGAACCCTGACAGTGCATAGATTAAATTTGTATTAGAGTGGAGTTTGTGCCACATGAAATGGCACAGAGAAAAGGGAAAGGGTCATTCCTTTATAAGGAGATGGATCAAGTAGTGTATTCCACAAACCTACAGTGAAGGGCCTTCCAACCGTCCTGTCTATCCTACCTTTCAATTGAAAAACTATTAATACAGAGTCAATCACATGCAATGGCACTAAGAGGGAGCCAATTATTCATGGGAAAGAGAGAGTACAGTCCTATCTAGTCCTATCTGATAATCACCAAAAAGAGAGTGGATTATGCACTATTGATCCACACAAATCTTGTTGTATAACAAGACCCATATTATAGCCTGGAACGGTATTAAGAGACCTAGTGACATCTTGTAGAAAACTACCATGAAGATTTACCTTACCATAAACATCATCTTCTGTTAAATTGCATTTCTTGACAAAAGCATTGAGAAAATGAAGATGGGGATCGAAAGCTGCATTAAAGGTCTACATGGTTGTTGTTTTAATGGCTTTTGATCTCATGAGTTTGATCCAAACTTCCCCAACTATCTATACAACCTATCTGATTAAGAATTGTATCCATTTCGATAAATCCAAGGGCTGTCATCAAATAGAACCGATCCTAGAGATATTCATCAAATAGACATTGATCCAAGGACTTGCATACTCTCACAGAGATAGTACCTTATAACAGTTGAACACAGTTAATGAAAGATTCATGTAAACTAATAATATACAAGATTTGGAATCACCAAAAGTATTTTCAAGGAATGAAAACAAGTCGTCTATGAATGAAGTAAAAGGAGGATCAAGGATTTTCTCTTTTGTTTTCTTCTCTCCCACGAGGATCAATTACTCCACAAATATAATATGCTCCCAAGTGTTGAGCTTTAAATCCAACATTCAATACATAGTTCATTGGTATACTTAAAGTTCACTGGTAATGAAATAGCCAATAATTTAAAAAAAACAATCATTTAATTCTATTTAGCCAAATATGAAAAATGCCTATTCTTTTTTGTCCTCTTTTGATGAGGAACTATAATAGATGGTGCAACATGATAATCATGTTGAACATCTTCATCATCCTGAACTCTTGTCTGTTGGATCTCTGGGTTGTTTTCCAAATGAGTTGCAAGAAGGTCAATCGATTCATTTTGTCCAACAACAAAAGCATCACATCCTTCTATGGCCTCTTCATGTTCACTATCAGTTGCACCCTTTAAGGAGTCTGATTGTTGCACATCCTATTAAACAACATACTTTAGTTAATTAAATTATTACAACATTGATACTTAAATTTTTATTATGTTATAAAATACTAAAATAAACTTACCTCAGATTCATGCTCAATGACCAATTTCTCCCCTCGATCTATCATATGTTTTCGAGGCCTTGGGAACCATGCAATAAAGCATATTTCAGATCTTCATTTGAAGCTTCCTTTCGAAATTGGTGAACCTAAGTGTACAAAGATATTTTAATTTATCAACTATCATTTCTCATTCAATACATTCAACTCACCAAAAAAATATAAAAAATAAATGAAATTATTCACTTACCAAGCTCCCACGAATACTATTATACCCGCCCGACCCCAATTTATGGGACCCAATACTTGACACCCTAGCTTGGGTAGCCTTTGTTGTATCTCGAAGGCGTCTTTTACCTCCTTCTCATGCAGATGGCATGTAGTTTGGGTTTTTGAAGGACTTTCTCTTAAATTTGGCATCTTTGATAAGCTCATCCCATGTTGCTTGGTTAGTGATCCAAGATGGTGAGGATATCTCAAGTCATTTGTTAGCTTTGACCTTATTTTGTCTCTTTTAGAATGAATGAATTTATGTGCATAATCCATTATGAAATCCTTGTTAAAACCAAGATTTCCAAACTCTTTTATGACATCTTCAAAGAGTTCATCTTTCTTAGACTTGGCTTGCTTTCTCCAATCCACTTGTATGGTATTTCCAAATAGGCATTCTGCACGATGAAATAGAAATTGGAAAAATTTGACCCCATTTCATCTTTTAAGACATTTCCATCCGAGGTTAACAAGATTGTAACCTCTTTCTTTCCTTTTGTGTTCACCGTGGAGATTGTTGCAGTCGTAGGGGTGACAGTAGTTTCCCTATAGGAACATCAGGGGACATGCCATTTTCTTCCTACATGTATAGAGCATGAATGTTTGTTAGGACTATTGTAAACCATGCAATATGAAAAATTGTTGTTATGAATGTTTTATAACACATGAATGATAATCAGGACTGTTGTTATGACTGTTTTAGAAATAATTAATTATCATAAGCGTACCTATTTAGGTGCAGTAACAAGACCTATACTTTCCAGCAATGTAGACTCCAATGCATGAATTTGCTTAATTACTTCCTGTCTAACTTCATAAAATTCAGGAGTATCTGGTAGGAGAGTTAAAATTTTGGCTTGTGATTCTATGAGACTTGTCAAGGAAGCATGTTGTGGTGTTGGAGGGTGAATTCAGAGAGAACCCACACATGAAGGGTTACTCCTTAACTCGGTGTTGTCCTATGTGTTGGCATGCTTGATGGAATTGGAATACTAAAAGTTTCATTGTTGGATGTAGAAATTATGGTACGGGATTTACTTCTTGGCGGCACTCTCATGTTAGGATTTTCTAGTGCATATGTAGAGGGTATGCCATGATCAGTTAATCCTCCAAGAGAACCCTTTAGGCACATTGTTGAAGAAGCACAAAATATCATAAAACAAAATTATTAATAGTAAAAAAAAATTTCAAAGTTGCATGTAACATTAAACAACTTCACTAACAAATGAATAATAACATATGCAATACTAAATTTCCATTTCATTTCATGTATCAAAAATATATATATTCGAAAGGACCAAAAGGTGTGCATCTTCATATATTTGCAATAAGGAAACATTTAATGAAACAAGGAAACATGTGCAATGTATGCATTGACATAGAGAAAAAACATTAGCAATCCACTCATAAATTATACGGTATGTTCTAAAAATAATAATGCATAATACTCTATTTCTAGAAAATATATCAAATTGTGTTATGTCCTTGCAACGATTTTCAGGTTTACGTTTTGATTAAATAAAATCATCTTCATCTGACATTACAATTTCCTCATCTGGAGGCATGAATACACCATAATTAATGGGCCCCAGATCCACAAATAAATCAATACCATGGTTCTCGTTATCTTCATCCCCTTCAGCCATAGGTAAATGATGATCAATAAACTCATCATGTTCATGTATTTGATCACCAAAATGTTGTTCTTGTCCTTCTGGAACTTCATCTTGTTCATATTCATCATCAATAGTCATGTTATCAACATCCTCCTCTTGGTCATCTATGTGTCAAGTGGATCTTCTACCTCTTCAAGTACATCATGACCTTCTACATCTTCGGAAAAGGTCACTCTTCGTCCTCTTGGATCATAATCTATCACAAAGGACCAGCCAGGTTGTTCTAAATTTGGAACAAGAAATATTTGATTGCATTGGTTTGGAAACACATAAGGTTTGAAGTAGATTCAAACCTCGATGTATTTATCATATTGAATCCATTCTCATGCAACAAAATAGTTTTTTCAGGGCCCACTTCAATGAGCCTATACCATTCAACACGAAAAATAACTTTTTTAAAAGATGTGAAATCAAGTTCTATTATATCCTCCAACACTCCATAATATCAAAGTGTACTTGTGATTGTATTTGTGTCATATGCATGTGAATGACACTCCACTTCAAATGGTGCTGAAATTCCACTATCATAAGTTATGAATGCTAATCCACATTCCTTTGTAATATGTTACCTAAATGCATATGTACATATTATCCAATTAGATTCAAGGACAGAAAAGGTTAACTAAATAGTTTCAATGATAAAAAATATTTAGATTAAACAATGTTCATCATAATAGTTTATTTTTATATTACCTCCCCATTTACAGATCCTTTAACGAAATCTACTTGTTTTTTTGTCACTCCTTTCATTCCCTTGGTTGCCTTGTGTTCAATATTTGTCTTTAGCCAATGCCATGAGCATCTATCTGGCCATTTTCTTTTATGGCATGCAGGAAGTCCTCTATTAGAGTTTTTACCATGTCTATTATATATATCAGCCCATGCCTTCTCATCTTCTATTTTCTTTTGTTCAAGCATACTTCTCCATCCATTCTAACATAAATTTAGAGTTGTATGCAACATAAAAATGTAATGACTCCCATTCCTTAGCATCTACAACAAAAATTATAACCAATCATTGATCTAACCATTCTTTAAAGGATACATCATACAATACTTAAGATTTAAAAACTACTACTAACATTTAAGAGTACCTTTTATCCTCTTTGAAGTTATTTGACCCTCTAGTTTTCTATCTCCAAAGGATTGAGGTTGTTGATCACCCCATAATCTTGGAGCCTCCATATGCAATTGAGGCAAGTACTCAGATAAATGAACCATGGTTTGAAAAACCATGTACCCTTCAACCATGGAACCTTCAGGTCGAGCTCTTTGCCTCACAAAATGTTTTAGAACCTTCATATATCTCTCTACGAGCCACATTGTCCTAAGATGGATGGGCCCACATTTTTCAATCTCTTCTACCAGGTGTATAAGGTAGTGCTCTTGAGAATTGAAGAAAATTGGAGGGAAACACATTTGAATGTCACACATCAAAAGTGCAACATTCCTCTTCCAATATTTCAACTCATCTGGATGTATCTCTTTAGATGAGACCCACCTATAAATTTTAGTAACAAGCATTAACATATCACCAGTTATAATATTTGCAAATTGTATGTTAAAACATTTATAAAGACATTGAAAATAATATTTATAGAAGGAAAAAAATTAATTATTGAATAACAAATGATGGTTTAGAATACCTCAAATATTTGGACAATTTGTAAATTGTTTGTGCAACGTCATGGTTGAAAGTGCTTTGTATTGTTGTAGGAAGCACATACTGCACCAACATTGAAAAATAGATTTAAACTATATATTATCTTCTACATTACTAATATATTGAAAATTACAATTATACGACCAAGAAATATAACATATCATGAATTACCTTTATCCAATTATGCCAATCATGTGTTTTCATTCTAGAAAACTCTGAACCATCTCTTGTGAATATGGTTTTTAATGTCGCACCAAAACTATTGGAAATCTTATGGCACGCATAGTATCAAACATATATTGTTTCTCCTCTGATGTAAGAACCCATGGTGTAGGATCATATGTGTTATTTTCATGTAACCACATGTTTGGCATCATATTGACCGCTTTGAGGTCCTTCCTTAATTTTATTTGGTCTTCATTATTGGCTCCCTTTAGATGTTTCCATAAGCACTCTGCCACATTTTTTCCAATATGCATTGTATCAAATAGATGAGCTATTGGGAGATGCTCATAATACTCTAACTTATAAAACTTAGATAGTATTTTCATTCCCAATGGATAACCTCTCCCTTCCTTTTTGTCATATGTTGATTTCCACCTCAAAGGGTTCATTCTTTTTGGCCGCCTCCTTTCCTCTTCCTTTCCATTGAATTTATTTTTCTCATGCATGCGATAACGATGGTTTTGAGGTAAGAAGTGCCTATATTCATCATACATAGTTTTTTTAAAGATCCTTTGATTGCCTAGACACAATTTTTGGCCCACATGATGGACAACCATGTTTCCCTTTAGTCTGTAGGCCTGAAAAATTAGTATGGAAACCATATTTAGTTAATGGGTAGTAACATAAATAGAATGATTACAAATGAATATGATAAATAGATTACCACAACACACAGAGAGCCCTGGAGCATCGTGAATTGTCCAAATTAGTATTGCACGAAAAAGGAAAACCCTATCATTGTTAGGTCTTGATACATCATACATATTGACACCCTTCCATAATTCACATAGCTCATCAATGAGAGGCTCCATGTATGTGTCCATATCTTTCACCTAGTGTTTTCCTATGAATGAAATGTGAATTAAAATTTAAATATGTTCATGTAAATGTACACCATCTTCAAGAGAACATAGCACTAAGAAATTCATATACCTGGTATTATTAGAGTCAACATTGCATGCTCCTTTTTCATTGCCATCCAAGGGGAAGATTATTGTTAATAAGGAAAACTGGCCAAACAGAGTATGTTGTTCTAAGATCTCCGAAAGGATTGACACCATCCATTTCCAATGAAAGTCTTGCATTCCTTGGCTCATTTCTTAAATCAGGCCATTTTTCTTCAAGCTCCTTCCAATCTTTGCTATCAGCCACCATACACATGACACCATCTTGGCTCCTTCTTAGTGCATGATAGTCCATAAATCTTGCCAAATCCTTACATTTGAACATCCTCTCAAACCTTGGTGTTATTGGAATGTGGTGTAGAACCTTATAGGGAAATTTCTTAGACACTTGATCTTCACGATATCTATTGGTGTGACATATTGGGCATTGTTGTAAATTCTCATTTTCACCATAGTATAAGATATGGTCATTTGGACATGCATCATACATTTTGTACTCCATTCCAATGTCTTTCATTGCTGAAGATACTTCCTTTTGTGAATGAGGCATCTTATTTTCCTTTGGAAGTATCTTATCTACCAAGAGTCTACATGAAACAACAAAATATCTTTATATTATTCACCATACACAATATTCAAAACTTGAATGACATGGAGAGATATAGTTTAGAGAAATTTAAAATATACCTTAAGATATCAGTAAAGCATGTATTCATCATTCCATGCATAACCTTCAAGTTCAAAAATAACATAAGTGTTGCCAATACAGACAAATTTGCTTTTGGGTAAAGAGGTGTCCTAGCAAGTTGAGTTAGGGGTGAATCATCAACTTCTTCAACATATGTGTAGAAGTCTTGTATAAATTTCATTCACCCCATCCTCATTTAATTGAGAGGTGGTATCACCCATATGTGTGTCTTCTCCTTCATTGTGAGAGTCACTATCATCAATTCCATATGCTCTTTCATCAACATTATTATGAACTTGGATTGGCTATACATTACAATGTCGTTTAAAATAGTTAATAATAATGCGATATAAAAATTTCATATTTTCTAATAACAAGCATTTTTGAATTATCATTATAGTATACCTCTTCTGTATAAGCTCCATACTTCAACCTATGGATACCAACGAGTCGACGCTTCTTTAATTTTCTATTTTTGCACTTTTCACAAGTGCAATATATCATTTCATTAAAGTATTCACTTGTCCCTGGAGTAGGTCTCGGTACATGTTCGTCTGAATATTCAGATGAAGATATACTATTATCCTGCATGAATCATATACTTTAAATAATGAGCATCTACCTCTCAACTTGAGACTTACATTTTTATGGTTTGGAAATGAATAATTTCGTTATGATGTTTACATAAACTAAAACATCATTAGTCTAGAATATGAGGTCATTTGTGCCATTATATATTCCATCTACTCATGAAAAATATGGTCCTTGGCCCTTACTTATCCATTTTTTGTAAGTTAAAAGAGGGTCTGTTATGAGTGTTATTTAAGATCTAGGTATTATTAAAAAACTCATGACTATGATAATACTAATCTCCATTGAGATTCAATTCATTAAATAAATAATGTAGGTGATAGAAAATAAAAGTACCTGACTCTCCATTTTGTCCAAGTATAATGGCTAATCGGGTAATAGAGTCCTACAGAAAAAGTAACACTCATGATAGCAATACAAGAAAATATTTAAAGTAAATTAATAAAACTATCTACACATTCTAACTATTTACCAATATATATAAGACTAGAATGTCATCTTATCTTACCTTCTTGCACTAAAGCCACTCCACACCAACTAGAGCAAGAGAAGAAAATGAAACCTACAAAAAAGGAACAGTCGAAGAAATTAGACAAGGAAAAGCAATCTAATCTATTAAAAATGACCAACTAGTAGTATCCATTAAAGTTCATTATACTAATGGACCAGAGAGAGCTGCAGTTATCATCTGCAATCAATATATGATCTCCCGATTGTATTATAGACTTCATCTAAAAGCATGGATCTCTAAATGTCAATGATGTCCAATGACAGGGAAACGATTTATGAGAGTCATGATGAACTACTGTAGATGAATGATGATAATACAATATTAAAAGAAATATTATATTAATGTCCACTATTAATCAAAACAAGTCAATCGATTTATGAGAGTCATGATGAACTTCATCTTGGTGGGAATGTTTGCAAAGTGGTTGATGAGGAGCTCAGTGGGTTTAAAAATTATCGGGATCTTTATTACTCCCATTAATTGAATCTCTACTTTGGTTGAATAGTTTGTTTATGAATGCTTGATTGGATTTGTGCATTGAATGCTTCACTTGAAGGAGCTTTTGTTTGGGTACTGCCAAGGTGAGCCTAACACTCTTGCCATATTTTACAGGTACTTCTACCTTACAAAGATTATTGGCCCAGCTATTGTTGCATAAACTGGAATTCATCTTGTGCTCTTGCAGAACGTAGATTGCTATGGTGTAGAGAGATCCATGTCTTGTTTAGGTTTCGACTAACTATCAACATGCTGGACTTAAAGTCTGAAATTAATTTGGGTTCATACACAGATTTTGTATATTTAAGGTGGAAAGTTATTAAGGTGTGCTAACTTTGGATATGAACAGATACAATTTTATATGGACAACATGGGATTGGTATCACATGTAATCCTTTCAATGCAGATTTCTATATGCATCCAAGGGAATGACACGGGCTTACAAAGTGGTGGCATATTTTTATATCCACATTGGAAGAAGTGAGAGTCGTTATCTATGGATTAGTGAATTGAACAATGGATAGTTGTAGTTGAGGTGGAGTAGAGAGGTTGAGGACACCTATGTCAGATAGATGTGCAAATATTTTGTAGAGGTCACGTTGCAAGGCCGATGATGGTGCAACCAAGTCTATAGAAGAGCCACTAAGGAACCAGACTAGTGAGGAGTTGGAAAACTGTGGTGGTGACATAAGAGCTCTGATGGCATAGCAATAACAACAAAGCCCGTAGTGGTGGAAAATACTACATAGAACTAGACAACACTACCGATGACCTTTCTTCGTATTCTCATTTCACATCTAAATTATGTTCAGAGAAATGCCAAAACAGTTGTCCCATTGTTGTCGATCTCTATGTCAATATCATTATATTTAATGGTAAGTGAGTCCCTTGCAAGATTCAAAATGAACCAAGTAACATGGTCTTAGAGACTTATAGGGATAGTTTGTGGAAGGAAGAGTAATGTGGAGTTTTGAGGTTGTGAATGCATTACTTCATTGGATCTAACCAAGTTGTGAGTGTAGGAAAAGGAAGAAAGGGATTGGAGGAGTTAAGAAGCTTAAAGACCAAAGATTGCCTACTTGGACAAGGAGTTGAGGAGAGAGAAGTTGGCAAGGATAATAAGGCTAATAGGAAAAGGAGAGTTGCATAGTAATTGTAGTTTCAAATGCCTTTATATACATGTAATTTGGGTCATTATAATATGAAATAGATAATATAACATTCAATATTTATTTCAAATGATCAACATCACAATTGGAATCGAGTTCAATGGTTTGCAGTAGCATAATACAAATTTCCTAATGGATAAAGTCAATCTTATGATTAAGAAAACTAGTATAATACTTATTATACATACTGTTTATTTCAATTTTTCCATTCTTAAGCATGATTAGTATTATAATGTTTGTATCTCTCAACAATTATATATATTTTGCAAGTGTAACATATTATATTCAAACCAGAATATAAGCTTGCAATGTTATCATACTCTTTAAGATATCTGCTGCAACAAGATAATACTAGAGGAGAAACAAAACAGATAAAGATGGTAATGAGCACCACTATCTCTACTCTAATTATAGCTTCATCACTTTTTTCAGATTGTTGTACTTATAATGTATTCATGCATTCTGAAGAAAAAAATGATATCTGTAGATTGTGTCCATAGTTTCAGTTATTTTGTTACTTCTATGTATGGATTCATGTTGGGCTACCTATAACTCACTGTAGAACACCCAACAACAACAGGACAAACCTGCAACTCACTATAGAACACCCCTCAGGCTTAGCAGAGAATGAACCTAAAGACTTAGAAAGACTTTGTAGCCACTAGGAGTCTGATAAAGTTCTCTAGAGAATGGCCTCAGCTAAGAGAAGGTAACAGACTTATCCTTGATGGTTATGGTAACAGAATACTATCCATTCTAACACCTGAGGTCAAATATATAATAGAAGGGGTCTAAAAAATGGCTATGAGATCTGGATTGAATATAGATATGAGTTGTTGTCACCATAAGATGACTATTGGACTATTGATATTCACATTGCTTCAAAGATGGCTCACAACATTGTTTTGTTGTGTTCGTCTATGCATAGTACCATTCAAAAGTTATAATCCATGGAACATTTCACATATTTTCTTAAGCCTTCAACCTTGAAAACATAATTAGTACTTCACCGTACAAACACCATATAATTAATATAAAAGGAGAAAATTGTCACAGGAGACACCTCAACTTGATCTCATGTCTCGCATAAGGCCTACCACATACAAATAAATTATTTATAACTAAATGAATGAGATATACCTGTTCAAAAGAAGATAGATAACCGACTTGCTAAGGAGTAGCTCCTTCTCTCGGGATGCTTCTTCTAAAGTGTTTCCCTCCAAGGTTAGAATTTCTTGAAGCGACGACAAGCAGCTTGCAACAACCTGTGGCATGTATAAGGCCCAAATAAAGCATTTTATTTGCAATACAAACAAAAGAACATGTGCCAAATCAATATCAAAGCATCAATATTATAGATGAGAAATCAATATGACTTCCACTAAGGCACCCAGTTGAGGTTGTGATGTGCAAACCATTATTATATTCAATAGCAGAACCTCAATTCCATATTTTACAACAAAAGCATAAACAAATCAAATTTAAATCCAGGTCACATAATTTAATAAAGTAATACAATGAATAAGCATGGCAATCAGAATGGAAATCTTAGGAAAATTAGTTATTGTTTCATACAAATTATATATAGGAATTCTTGCGTAAGGACATAAATGAGAGAAAAGAAAGAGCAAACAGATACGCAAAAATCAAGGCTCGTTGTCTTCACGGAACCTCAAAACACAACCCCAAGCAAGTAGGAGCACAGTCACAATATACTTGCAGGATAAAAAAGTTATTTTGACCTATGATAAGGGCTTTGCAACAAATTCTAACATTAGTGCTAAAGCATTACTCCTTCAAGGCCTGCAAACAACTCTGTCAAGAGATTTAATGAGCCACTCAAATGAAGGGCTCTAATATGCTCCTATCAATCTTACAAATGATTTAGTAGTCCTAGTTGAAAACTACAAATACGATAGTTGAATACACAGGTAAGGCTAAAATGTCACTATACAATTATTTCTTTGAAACCAGATTATGAAATGGCTCCCCACCCCATTTGCAACAAAGAAGAGAGGGTCCTTGTTAAACAACTTGCATGCCTTGTGCATCCTTCCAACTATTACAAGCCTACAATCCTATTCTAGATCTGCTCTCTTTTTTCAAAAGGATATTGTCCAAACTTTCTTTAGGCATGTTTCCATATACCACCTCCAAGAGTTGGACTAAATTTTGATGTCAAAGATGGGTGATGTTCAACAAAATGAGTAGCCCAAATGTTTTCTCATGGGACATGATAATGGAATATTTTAAGAAAACATGGGCTTTTGGAGAGGCATTGAAACTACTTTTCCTTCTTACCAGCAATTCTATTGTTGCTAAATTAGTTAATTAGATGCATATATATGAGCACTAAATTACTAAAACTTATGATAATTAAGATAGGTAAAGATGGTGGACCTAATAACATGGTTACCTATGAAGGAGAGGAATACAACATCAAGAGGCAACTCTAGTCTCAATGATTGCAAAACATGAAGAGCATCAAATTGGTGGAACTAAGCCTATCTTCTCTTCCTTTGACACTAGGTGCAAAGCCTACAAATCGATTTCATCGAATCTGAAATATAATGACAAGATCCTTGCCTTGACAAGAGGTTGCCCTGCCATCCTTTGGTTTGAGAAAGGAATTAAAATATTTAATGACATGTACAGATTTGGAATAGACAGACCTTAAAGCTTTCTATAAGCTTCCCAATCTCACTTCAGAATGTATACAATGCTTAAAAATGTTTTCACAGCTCCCTCTACTGGAGTTATAATGGAGGATGAGAATGAGTTTTGGGATATTATGAGGTGGCTCAAAGGGACCCCTCTCCAAGAGGCTGCCTCCAAACAAATCCCTGAAAATATTTCCTTCCCCCAAACCTTTACATGGGCCTTAACAATAAGTGGAATGTTTGTGAGCCCATTCGTAGATGGACTCATAGATTTAATGTGTTTTGGTCTTCTTGTATTCAGTCAAAGAAATCTTGCTTTAGATGGCTTCAAATTCATAATAAGCTTATTGTTGGCTTCTAATATTTTTAAAATGTAAGAAATAAGCTTATTGTTGGCTTCAAATATTTTTAAATTGTAAGAAATATAAATATATGAATTAGAAGCCATCTATAGAAAGATTTCTTTGACTGAATACAAGAAGACCACAAAACATTAAATCTATGAGTCCTTCTACTAATGGGCTCACAAACATTCCACTTATTGTTAAGACCTTGGGAAAAGTTTGGGGAGAAGGAAATATTTTCAGAGAGTTGTTTGGAGGTAGCCCCTTGGAGAGGTGACCCTTTGCGCCACCTCATAGTATCCCAAAACTCATTCTCATCCTCCATAATTAGTCCAACAGAGGAGCTGTGAAAACATTTCTGAGCTTTGTATACATTTTGAACTGAGATTGAGGAAGCTTATATGAAGCTTTAAGGTCTATCCAAGGATTCCAAGCTTTTGTAATAAAGCTTCAAATCCACCGATTCTATACTTTTTATCAATGAGGAAGGCGATTCTATACATATCTAGTGTATGTTTTTTAAGCTGCAAATTTTTGCGCTTTTCTACTGATTGGGCGGTTATTGGATGTTACCATCGATAACACTATTGAATTGGGTCTTCACTAACAAACAACTGAAAGAGATATGAACAGATGGAATAAACAATGAAACAGATGATCGACATGAATGTGCAAAAAAATTGTGTGACCCCAACTGACAACAAACCTCGTAATATACACCATATCTTTGCTCAATATTGTTGCTCACAGACACTCTCGATACAAATTATGGGAATAGTTACATTTCTATGTCCTACCCAGCCTGGCCCAAACTGGGTTTTGATTATTAAAACTGTGTCGAGGAGGTTTTTCATTGGAAAAGATGGATGCCATCGGAGGAATTTGTAATTCACATGGATATATCATAGTTGTAATAATGTGGATGAACTTGAGCTGCTGAGGCTCAAGGTTCACATGAAGTATGCTCTCACTATGCACTGGGTTTGAAATCAGTTGTTAGAAGATTTCCTTTTAGTTGGAGTGGCATTTTGGAGGAATTATTCGCCCTTCTAAAACATCATCAAATGGATGATGGACCGCTATGCAGAGATGTAGTTAAACTTGTTCTCTACCTTGATAATGTCTCAAGTGACCCCCCTTGTAGTAGTGGTAGTATCAAAGAAGGTAAGTTGGGTATTCATGGTATGACCACGTATGCTTAGGATGGCCATGAAGTCAATGGTGAAGATGACACGTGGCATAAGATACAACCTTAATACCAACAATAACTTGAAGTCTGAGATGTTCTAGGAATAGTCGCCCCTCCTTGAAGAGCAATGGTCCGCATTGAGTGCACTCGTGAAAGAAGATGTGGAAAGTTGGCAACTTGCACTTTGGTTAACACTTTTCCTTGGGAAGGAACTTGACTTGTTTTGACAATCTGAAAGAAAGGAATTTCTCGTTGTCTTGTCTATTTAACCCTGGCATCAATGATTTGATCCAACTCAGCTAGAATGCTGCAATTGGGATTGATTTTTGTCTGCAAGAATGTCTCTGCAACATCCTCAGTGTCCTATATAGGTGGAAAATATGACGCAAGAGTTCTGCAATGAAGATTGTATGTAAACCAAGGTAGGAAGGAAGATTGAGCACGAAAAGAGATGCCTCCTACTTGCTTGATAATGGTATAGGTCTCATACTGAGGTGGAT
This sequence comes from Taxus wallichiana var. yunnanensis, assembly GCA_018340775.1. Lineage (NCBI taxonomy): Eukaryota > Viridiplantae > Streptophyta > Pinopsida > Cupressales > Taxaceae > Taxus > Taxus wallichiana. The sequence continues at coordinate 5,324,704 of JADAXU010000131.1, forward strand.
GAAGCCTGTGGTAAGGTCCTATCAGTCTTTCCTTCTTTAAATGAAGCTATACTCGATCACCAACATGAAAGGTGGGTGACATTCAATGTTGATCATGGCGTTGCTTGTTCTTAGCATTAGCTCTGTGCAAATTGGTCTACACCTGTTGTTGAATGTGTTGAGTGTGCTTAATGAATTTACCAGCTTTGTGAGCTTACTTTTGAGCCGAAGTATTTGTTGTAGGTGGAAGCATAGGAAAAGCTACATCAATGGGTGCCAAAGGTTGGAAACCCAAGCAAGCCTGAAAAAGACTATGCATTATAGAACGGTGCAGAGCCCTGTTGTAGCTATGTTTAATGAAAAAAACTTTCATCCCATGTGTTACTTCCTCGAATTGTACATTCTACGAAGATGCACAATCATCCTCTTTACAAGTTCCATTTGTCCTACAGTCTAAGGATGGAATGTGTTAGACTTTTTAGCTTTGTGTCCATCATCAACCAAATCGCTTTCCAAAATTTGCTCAAGAATATTCTATCCCTATCGGAGATGATAGCAGCTACCAGTCCAAAACAGATGAGAACATGTTGACATTGGAGTTGATTCTATAACTAATATGGATTTCTTAAATACGCGTGAGATTGCCTTCTTTGAGAATCTGTCAACTACTACATAAACACAATCACTAGCATGCTTGGTAGTAGGGTAGTGTGACAGGAAGTCCATGGAGGTTGAAACAGATTTTCACAGTCTCATTGAAACTGGTAGAGGTGTGTGCATACCTTTCTTTTCTTACAACCCTCTCCCTCCTAATGCAAAAAACCTAGCAACTTTTGTAGTTATTGTAAATAGAGGCGACATGATAAGTCCAGGTGCATTAGATTGAAGAAGAAGACTTTGATTCTACAGTCTCTTGATGAGGAAACAAAAAATGTTCCCATCAAGACTTCAAATGATGATAAGGCCTACAATGAGTTCAAAGGTTAACTCAATTAGGTCACTTTTATGCACCGTCACACTACTCTGGGGGGTCGAGACAATTTGTTTGCCACCCATTCTCACTTTACACATACACTTTTTTGTCGCTTGTATCATCGACAATGGCTCACAAAATTGATTGTGAGATCCATTTACAAGAAACTACACTTGTCGATGGATCCACATCCTCATACGTGTGCACTTGGATGGAAGGATAGTGGTTCATTCACACAGATCACACACACATGCGCCAAGTCTTTTGCTTTTGGTTTAAAGTTTGTTGATAAGGTCACCTGTGATGTGATGATTATAGACTGTTGCAGCTAATTGACAGGAAAACCCTATCAATATGATAGGAAAGATCACAATGATGCATATAACAAGTACAACACCTACACATTATAACAAGATAACCAAAGGTACCTGCAGCAGATGTACTTCAAAAGCACAAAAATTTAGTACTCATTAGTAGGAAAGAAAGTAAAGGCCCACCCGGCCAATCAATTAGGCACTCCCGCCGCCAAAAAACAAGACTTGCATTAATTTTCTAATTTAAGTAAATGTTTTTAATAAAATGAAAACAATATAATTAAATAGTAAAAGTTAACTTTTCCATAGACCATGAAAGTCTCGATCAAGTGGAGCTGCTTTGCACATGCATAGTTTTAGCACAAGAGAGACATATACTGAAATTTATATATTTTTTAATTTTATATAGTTTTTGTACTGCCGTATCCGGGGTCAAAAAAACATGTGTTTCAAGAACCTCCACAGAGCATGAAAGACGCTTCTAAGACACTTCCTCAGAAATAGTAATAAATCACATGATTGACATTATTCCAGTTGTTTTGTTTATGCCCCATTATATCACACATCAAAGATTCAAAGTGATGAAATTAAACAGCAAAATTCAGAACTTGTTGGCCGAAGGTTTCATAAAATCAAGTAGAGCACCTTGTGCTTATCCAATTCTGCTTGTGCTCAAGAAAGATGGCATTTGGCATCTTTGTATAGATTTCCGGGCATTAAACAAGATAACCACAAAAAATTGACATTCTCTTCCTCGCAGTAATGACATGCTAGATCAATTTCAAGAAGCAAAGTTATTCTACAGGATTGATCTCAAGAGAAGATATTATCATGTAAGAGTTCAAGCAAAGGGCACATGGAAGACAACATTCATGATCAAACTGAGTCTTTTGAGTAGCTTGTGATATCTATTGGGTTCACAAATGCACTTGCCATATTCATGAGATTGATGAATGACATCTTCAAAGATTTACCTTGACCAATTAGTTATCATCTATCTAGATGATAACCTTTTCTCCAACACTAAGAAGGTACATCTCCAACACTTGTAACAGTTATTCACATCCCCCAGCAAAATCAATTGTATGTCAATTTATCTTAAGTGTTATTTTGGTCAGACATTGATTTCCTATCTTGGATTCGTTACTGATGCCCGTGGAATTTTGGGGATCCTATAAAATATCTTCTCAAATGGCTGATGCCTACCATCACAAAGATAAGGAATTTTCTCAGTCTTGTGAACTTCTATCGCAAGTTCATTCTTGGCTATTCAGACATTGCCTCACTTTTTAATTAGTTGACAAAGACAAATGTATTATTTCAGTGAATAGAGGACCATACCCATGCCTTCAACACATTGTAGAAAAAATAGTGTTCTTCACATGTTCTTGTATTGCCAGATCTCTCACAACCTTTTGAGATCGAGATATATGATTGAAGATTTGTTGTTAAAGCCTTTTTAAAGCAGAATTGCCTTCCAATGGCCTATCACTCAGAAACCTTCTCTAAAGCCAAATGGAACTACTCCACTTATGATAGAGATTGTATGCAATGGTCCAAGCCATCAAGTACTTTAGACATTATGTTCTCATTAATGAAACTTTTGTTCATTTTGATCATTTTCCTATACAATTTTTTCAATCCCAAAACAAATTGAAGAAACTAGGCAAATGAAGCGGGCATCCTATCTACAACAATATCATTTGGTCATCAAATACAATGGAACCACCAACAATGTTGCAGATTGTTTAAATCATTCTCCTACAGCTCACACCTTGACTGTTGTTACCACTTCACATCTGGGATCTCATACTTTGACTTCTCAGTATGCAAAATGATCTAGACTTTAGGAAGACCTACAAAAGCGGCCAACATGCAACCTCTTCCAATCTAGCACCCTTGCAATATTTCCACATGAAGGGTGGTTGTACAAATTTAACAAGTTGTGACTACCTCGTGATAACCGAACTTCTCTTTTGAAGGAGGCACACTCCACTCTCTATGGTGGTCATTTTGGCAAGGAGAAGACACTTCATCATTTGTTGTGTTTCTTCTAATGGATTCACATGCAGAGTAATATCCTTCACTTCTTGAAGCACTATGTAGTCTATTGCCGTCCCAAACCAGCCAACTGGGAATCAGGCTTCAATGTCCATTTACCCATTCCCTCCAGTCCTTGGCAAAGATTTACATGGCCCTGATTAGTGGTTTTCCAATGACCATTCGACACCACACTTGTGTTTTGTGGTTGTTGATCACATCAACAGAATGGCTATGTTCATTCCATGCCACAAGACTAGTTCTACGTGACTAACCTAATTGTTCTTTAACTCAATTTGGCGATCACTTGGTCTACCCAGCAGCATTGTCTCTGACCATGAATACCAGTTTATGGGCCATTTTTGACATGTTTCTGTTGGGAAATTTGGGGAGTATTTTCTCTTCACTTTTCCACAACCCTTCATCTGCAATCGGATGATCAAACTGAAATTGTCAACCACACCCTTGTGAAGAGTCTGATGATATGCCGCCATACCTCTCCTGCTGATGGAATCCAAGCCTAACCCACATTGAGCATGCTTACGACCAAACAATCCATTCTTCCACATCTCATTCACCTTTTGAGATTTCCCACCCTTATCCTTTACCTGTCCATGTTCCAGGCTAATTCAGAAAAGAGCGAGATAAGGCCAACTCCTTCATACACCATTTGTAGTCTCTCTAGTACAAAGTTGTTCAGATTCTTTAGAAACTTCAATAGAAGTAGAAGCATCTTATGGATCGTTGTCGTGTCCCTCATCATTTTCAGGTTAGGGACGAAGTTTGGTTGTACATGAACCAACGTCGCTTCTAGAAAAAGCACACAATAAGGTCAAACCGCTTCGGCTTTTTGACGTGATCTTCCAGCACAGTTGGCCATCCATGATGTTGTCAATGTCAATCTTCTCAAACACTACCAAGAATAAACATTGGAGTCCGAGCCTCCTATAAACCATCACAAAGATATTCCAGATTTTTAGCTTTCATTGGATGTAGATAGAGTTTTCAACATGAAGACTCACGAAACTAACTAGGTAGTACTACTCCATACCTTGTTGCAAAACAAGGCCAGCTATCACATCGAGCCCAATGGATTTCTCAGCACCAAATGTCTCAAAATTTTCCTTCTCTTTTGAGAGCATTGGAGTCTAATGCTTCTATTAATGGGAGGAATGGTGAGGATTCCTTAGGTACATTAGACACGGGATCGCATTTTATTCCATAATTTAGATTTTATCCCATGGTTCTATCCTATGTATCCTATGTACTAAGTGAGATTTTCTCACTCCAAGATGTTGCATTGTTATGAATAGGTTAGCATAGAATAATGCTTGCCATGAGTTTAGGAAAATAATTAGCGGGATTTTTTCTATTCTCTTCCTACATCCAAAAAAATTAGATTTGTTATAATCTTTTCATTTGAGCATTATTTTGCTTATAAAGCCATGTACTCCTCCAATGACATTTAATCACGTTCGTAGTTTTTTTGGCAAAAATTTTGTGCCGCACAATGTTGTATTATAAGTGAGCCCACTCCTCAAAAAAGGGGCATATATTTTTCAATTTCCACGGCATGACAGAAAAACTTCTAAAGCTACCATTGAAAATCATTTGTGAGTAGCATAACACTTAAGTATGGCTGTAAATTATGATTACATGCAGGGGAGAGTTTCTATAAACCTATCTCTTGCAGGATTTGTGGGATTTTAAACCAGGTGCAGAAAGTATTCAAGTGTATTAATGGCATTGTTCATTGAAAGCAAATTCTATCTTTTTGGTCACACATGGTAGTTGTAAAGATGGGGACATCTGAAAGCAAATTTTATCCTTTAGTCCAACCATAGATGGCTGGTGATATTTTTATTGTCTCTTTCAATTTTAAATGGAGATAGCTGCAGGCATGTATAACTTGTATAGTAATTGATAGAGTGACTAACATTGAAACTCGAACATCATTGAAAGGAAAAATATATTATCCAATCAGCCAGTAATCAAGATTTGGATGCAGCAGTCCCAACTTAGTCTTTTAGGATTCAAATTTTTTTATAAATTGATGTGTGTGTGTGTGTGTGTGTGGAAAGAGAGAGAAAAAGAGTTCAAAAATAATAATTAAAATTTCAGATGATTGTTGAGAATCATTTTTGAGAACAAACATGAAGACCATGATTCATCCAATTTTGATTCGACATTCACAAGTTCACCATATAATTACTACATAATGAATATATTAAATGTTGAACAATGATCATGTACATTGTGTGTGTGTGTGTACACACGCATGCCTACATAATGTTCCAAACAATGCGGTTTGCAAGATAATGTTGGTTGTTTTGAATTTTCATGTTCCAAACGATCTGGTTTGCAAGATAATGTTGGTTGTTTTGAATTTTCTCCTCCTTTATTCTAATCAATCTTTCAGGTATTTTTTAAACATTCTCAAGCATTATCCTTGAAATAGATTCTATTTTCAATTTCCATAGCCAATAAAAAAGATGTAGTCTTATCTTTTGTTAAACTTCATCTGGGTATGCCAGCAAAATGCATCATTTGTGTCTGAAACATTTTCTTTGTGCTTTAATGAACAAATAAAACCCTAAATATGTACTTAGGTATTTTCCTTTGCTTCTATTCTTAGTTGTCTAAAAATATTTCATTGAGATTAAAAGGCAGTAATTTTCTTGGATTCGATGGACTGCCATCCAAGAACATTCATTTCTTGAACTTTCACAGCTCTCGAACTACCATAACAGATTTATGTAAAGGACATATAAGTGATATCTGGCATACACAATCTACATGATTAGATCTTGAAAAGATTAATATAGCAAAAATATGGAGCACACTCTGATTGGAAAGAAAGACATTTTGGATGTCGGGTGGATTCAAGAGGGAGAATGTGGTCAAAGCTGGGAAGGCCATGTATACTCTTTTCTCATTGTAACCCCAAAGAACCGATGCCATTCTACTGAGGGATCCTATCAAATGTTTGACAAAATGACAAGATATAAAATAGGGAAAAAGGAAGACTGGGAGCCATCCTGACAGGAACGAGGAGGTCATGGTTGAGGATGATTAGGAAATCTCATAGGTTGAGCTTTCCCTTCAAAACTATGGTGTCCGGGTTAAGAAAAACCTGAGTCAATGGAAGACAATGTGTCTAGTCACAAAATTGGAAGTTGGGCCAGATTCTCTCCAGCTGGAAGCTTCAAGGGAGTCTGACGAGGGGCCATTTATAGCCACCAGTTGTCACCATCTGCAACAATAGTGTGGTTGCATGCCAACTCTTTGACAAAATGTTGGCATGTAAATTTATAGATAAAAAGCCTCAGACAGGGCATCAATTAATGATTCGATCCATCTCTGGAAAAACTATATGTTTTCAACTAACATGTCTAGTGGTGGATCTTAAACGGTAATTGGAGGTCTCTATCAGGATCCCGTCAGATCATCAATGACTTATATATGAGGAAAGCATCTTTAGGACTAGGTCCCCCTGCTGGAATACAACATAGGCAAGGATTCCATCCTTTCATTGGTACTTTGATTGCGTGGAGGTGTTGCGGACTGGTTTAGGGGGCAACAATTTTACTCGCAAGCCATTTAAATAGCATAAATTACAATATTTAAATTCTAAATTGAATCAATGTAAACCCATAAAATACAAACTAATCAACTAAATAAATTCAATTCAGACATGGAAACAATAGACACTTTGGTGATTGTGGATGTCTTGCTCCTTCGTGGTCTTCTGGCAATGAATTTAACCAAAAAAGACAAAACCTAAATACGATTTGGCCCCTTCCATGATCAGATATCTCACTTTGTTTGGCTCTTACAACACAATAATTTTTGGGGCTTTTACTATACTTGCTACAACTTGTATGTGCCCAAAAATGTAGAGGTCGTGGGGGATTTTTCATAGGGTTTTTCTAGGAGTCAAGAACCCAACATGCCAAATGACCGGAAAAAGATTATAAAAGCCAAAAGATTTGAAAACAAAACCATCATCCTAAAAAAATCTCTGAAAATAATCTCCCTTGAACAACAAATATACATAGGCAATCAATGTATAAACAATGCACACAGTGTATTTACGCACCTCAAAAACAAATGATGGGCAAGAACTATACCTGCAAGCCCACAAACTTTGCTCCGCCTATGGCTGCTTCAGATGGGAACACCCAAAAGTGGTTTTGTATAATCTGAAAACCAAAGAAGTCTACACCGGTGAAATTTAGATGGCATCACCATCAAACAGGGCATGGGATGAAGTTATTTTTCCGAAGCTTAGCAACATTGGGAGGAGAAACCACTTTCACACCACCGTCGATCTCCGTGGAGCCACTGTGCACACAACATAGAGGAAAAATATCCTAATTTATGAAGAGTGCATGTGTTTCCGGAGAACAAATTCGCGATAATGAGAAATCAACAGTGGAATCAAGGTCTTCAAATGCCCTCACAAAAGTAGCATAGGTAGTAGCAAACGACGAAACATAACATTTCTATGTAGATAGTACCCTACCACAAAGTGTATTAAAAAGTAAAAAGTAGGAAATTTTGAGATGAAATTATATTTTTGAGACACAATTATATTTTTGTCTCTATGTTTTGTCTCAAATGACCCCCTTGTAGTAGTGCTAGAGATCGACTTTCTTGTTTTTTGTAATTGGTGTCAAGAGATTAAACTCGGTATCTAATTTTTAGTGTTATTTCTCTTAATGGATAATTATTTTTGAATTTCTCTAAATCCACATACATTATAGGCAATTGTTTGCCTTCATTCTTTTCAATTTGTTGATGAACATAAATGACCATTTGTCTAGTTTTCACTGCCACTTTCTTTTGTAACTGGATGTACAGTTTGTGCTGATTTGGCTTCAACAAGTAAGCTCTCACGATTGATCTACTTCTTGGATTCGTTGTTTTCCTTCATACTTCTAAAAACATGATATTTCATGGCACTCTTATTACCCTTGACAAAATCTTCATTTTCCTGAGATACTGAGAAGTTGAGAGGTTTCCTCAACAATTCACTGCCAGATTATGTCAAATTATCATCTCTGTCAAAGCAATCATGAGTTTCTGTACCTAAATACATTTTCTCTGGAGTCATATCTTCCATTTTTAAAGATGCAGTGTCACTACCCAAGGATAATTTACAACCAGATGTAGTTGTTTGTGATCTTGTTGAAATATATGCAATATGTGGAAGAATGCAAATGCCATGCAAAATGTTTGACTAAATGAATGTAAAAAATTTGGCCTCGTGGATTGTATTGTTCATAGGATATGAATAAAATGGGTTCATTGGAAAGGCCTTGGAACATTTAAGGCAATTACATTTAGCAGGTATAAGGCCAAACCCTACAATTGTTGTCAACATCCTCTCAGCTTCTGCGAAAATGGAAGCTTTAGAATAGGGCACATGAACTATTCGAAAGAATGTTTTGATGAGATGTGGTCTTATGAATCATATAATGAATGCAAAATATGTTATGTTTTTGGAGCCTATTTTCATGTTAGATTTTGGTACACCTTCTATGTGTTACACTCGGGTATTTTTATGGTGGTCCCGCTCACCGGTGAGTGGGTCAGGGGGGTTCGGGGGTGAAGCCCCCGAAGCAAATTTTCATGGGTGGTTTATTAACCCATGGGTAATGGGTAACCATTATGGGTTGTTTTTGGGCCCATGGTTTTTTCATACCCATTGTTTTAATACCCACGGTTTTGATACCCACGGTTTTGTATCAAACTACTTAAGCAATCGTATATTTATATAGTCTTATGCATATGATAGATAAACAAGAAAATGTATTGTAGATGTGCTTTGAATTCGGGTGTGAATTTCAGAGAGTTTCTTTGAGCATAGCTCTAAACGGATCAGGTGTTGTATGAGAGAGTGGAGGCTTGTAATAAAATCTGAGCAAGTGATTCTTAGTGGACGTAGCCCAAATTGGGTGAACCACGTTAAATCTTATCTCTCTATGTTGTGTTATTTATTCTGCACTTTTATTTGAGATCTGTAATATTTTATGCATATTAGTTTCTACTGTTGCGATTCTGTAAGGGATTATTCCGCATATTTTATCTCTTATTTCCTAACAATTGGTATCAAAGCCTGGTTTGGTTTGTTGAAGTGTTGAATCGCAGGGAAAGTTTTATCTTGAGTGGGAGCTATGGTAGATGATGGAAGATCTAGGGTTGATAAATTCAATGGGTAGAATTTCAGTCTTTGGAAGATGCAGATGGAAGATTACCTTTATCAGAAGGATCTTTATACTCTGTTATCTGAGAAGGTGAACAAACCCTCGAGTATGACAGATGCGGAATGGGATTTGTTGGATCGAAGAAGGCACTTGGAACGATCCGGCTGTGTCTTGCATCTTCGGTATTATTTAATGTTTCAAAGGAAAAGACTACAAAAGAATTGATGGATGCATTAGGGAAGTTGTATGAAAAACCCTTTACCTCTAATAAGATATTTTTAATGAAAAAGTTGTTTAATATGAAGATGTTTGAGAATAGTTCAGTAGCAGATCATTTAAATGATTTCAATACGGTTGTGAATATGCTAGTTTCATTACAATAGAATTTGATGAAGAAGTTAGGGCTTTATTAATTATGTGCTCTTTACCTGAAAGTTGGAATAGCCTAGTAATGGCGGTAAGCAACTCGGTTCCAGCTAACTTGAAGTTGAAGTTTGAGGATGTTGTAGGGGTGATTCTAAGTGAGGAAATGTGAAGAAAAAGCTCTGGGGAATCTTCTACTTCAGGGAATGATTTGACAGTGGAAACTAGAGGGAGATAGAAGAATAGAGGAAATCGTGGAAAATCGAAAGATCGAGCAAAGGTCAAAATCCAAGAGCAAGATTGTATGTTGGAACTATGGAAAGTCTGGGCATGCAAATAAGGACTATTGGGAGCTTTGAGACAAGAAGAAACAACAGGAAGAAAACAAGGAGGAAAATGTGGCATCGAGTAATGTATGCTAGGATGCTTTGATTCTTTCTTTTTGCATAATATTACCGAATCTTGGGTTTTAGATTCGGGGCTTCTTTTCATGTTACTCCACATAGGCATTATTTTGTTGATTATGTTCAAGGGGATTTTGGGCATGTTTTTTTTTGTTATGATGAGCCTTGTAGTATAGTTGGAAAATTTTATGTTCAGTTAAGATGCAAAATGGGAACATGGCTATTGAAGGATGTCGACATGTGCCTACATTAAGGAGAAATTTGATATCGGCGGGGCAATTGGGAAAGTGATGGTTGTATTGTGATATTTATAAATGAATCTTGGAAGATTACTAAGGGTGCTCTTGTGGTGGCAAGAGGTAAGAAGGTTGGAACCTTGTATCTATCCACCGATAGTACTAATGATTGTAATCTTGTGGCTTCGGATGCAAATACAACATTATGGCACTATAGGCTTGGTCATATGAGCCATAAGGGCATGGAAATCATAAAGAAGAATTTACTGGATATATAAAAATAGGTTTGGAGTTCTATGAGGATTGCATATATGGGAAATAGAAGCGAGTAAGGTTTCTCAAGGTTGGACCTACAAAGAAAGAGAGTAAGTTAGAGTTGGTGCATTCTGATGTGTGGGGCACTGTATCATCTCTTGGGGTTCAAGTTATTATGTTACTTTTATTGATGATGCAACAAGGAAAGTTTGGGTTTATTGTATTAGAAACAAATATGATGTATTTGACACTTTTGTTAAATGGAAAGCCTTAGTAGAGAATGAAATAGGTCTTAAGCTAAAATGTCTCAGGTCAGATAATGGAGGGGAGTATTGCAATGAATTTGATGATTATTGTTCTAAGAATGGAATCCACAAGCAAAATATGGTTCCAGGAACTCCGCAGCGTGAGAATGGGGTATCGAAAGGATGAACGGAAAATAATGGAACATGCTAGGAGCATGAGGTTATATGCAGGACTACTCTTTCTTTTTGGGTGGAAGCAGTGAGACTGTTGTGCACTTGATAAATAGAGGACCCTCAAGTGTCTTAGATGGAGACATACCTGAGGAGGCTTGGTATGGTAAGAAAGTTGATTATTCATTTCTTAGAGTCTTTGGATGTGAGGTGTTTGTTCATATAGAAAAGGATGATAGGACCAAGCTAGAGGCTAAATCAGAAAAATGTACTTTCATTGGTTATGGTGGTGATGACTTTGGATTTAAATGTTGGAGTATTAAGGACAAGAAAATCATTCGGTCTAGGGATGTGGTATTTAATGAGAAAGTCATGTATAAGCAACAGTTACAGGAAAATAGGGAAGAATCCAAGAAAGAATATGCAGTGGTAGAGGATCTTCCGGATGGGACAATGACCCATGAATCAGTTCAGGAACCTACTCAACAGGAACCCCAAACTCCTATAGTGAGGAGGTCTTCTAGGGTAAGAAAAGAACCTGAACATTTTTCTCCTTCTCTTTATTATTTATTACTCACTGATAGTGGAGAGACAGAGAGATTTAATGAAGTAATGTAGGTAGATGCTAGTAAGAAGTGGGAGCAAGCCATGGATGAGGAGCATAAGTCTCTCATGGAGAACTAGACTTGGGATTTGGTGAAGCTACTGGAAGGCAAAAGAGCATTGCAGAACAAGTGGGTGTACAGAGTTAAAGACGAAGAAGGAGGAAAAAAAGATATAAGGCCCGGTTGGTGGTCAAGGGGTTTGCACAGAAACAAGGTATAGATTTTGATGAGATCTTTTCTCCTATAGTAAAAATGACTTCTATTAGAACTGTTCTTGGAATAGTGGTAGCAGAAGACTTGTACTTAGAACAGTTAGATGTAAAGACCGTATTTCTCCATGGTGATTTGAGGAGGAACTATATATGCAGCAACCAGAGGGCTATGAGGTCAAAGGTAAAGAGGAGATGGTGTGTAAACTGAAGAAGAACTTATATGGCCTAAAACAAGCTCCACGTCAATGGTATAAGAAGTTTGATAGCTTCATGATGGAGCAAGGTTATATTAGATGTCATTCTGACCATTGTGTGTATACAAAGAAATTTGAGGATGAAAGTTATATTATCTTGTGTTTGTATGTTGATGACATGTTGGTTGTAGGTAAAAACATGCAGGAAATAAAAGTACTCAAGAAACAACTAAGTGAATCCTTTGATATGAAGGATTTGGGGGCAGCAGACAAATCCTTGGTATGAGGATAACTCGGGATATGAAGGAATGGAAGATGACTTTATCTCAGGAAGAGTACATTAAGAAGGTATTGGATAGGTTTAACATGCAGGATGCTAAACCGGTTGGGACTCCTTTGGCAAGGCCATTTTAAGTTATCAAAGGAGTAGTGTCCCAAGACAGAGCAGAAAGAAACCAGATGTCCAAGATACCTTACTTATCAGCAATTGGCGCGTTTGATGTATGCTTTGGTGTGCACCAGGCCTAATATTGCCCATGTAGTGGGAGCTGTGAGTAGATTTATGAGTGATCCGGTAAAGAGCATTGGCAAACAATAAAGTGGATCCTTTGGTATTTGAGAGGACCATGGAGACAGGTTTTGTGCTACTGATGGATCGACACCACTTTACGTGGTTATGTAGATTCGACACATGGTGGAGATGTAGACAACGGGAGGAGCACGACGGGTTATATTTACATTGTAGATGGGACAACAAAGTGAGTGGATTTCATGACTACAAAAGCGGTGGCTTTGTCAACCATGGAGGCTGAGTATGTTGTTGCCATAGAGGTAAGAAAAGAGATGATTTGGTTACAACAATTGCTTGAGGAGTTGGGGCATAAGCGGGAGGAATATAAGTTGCATAGTGATAGTTAGAGTGCTATACACCTAGCTAAGAACTCTACTTTCTTCTCCGGGAGGAAGCATATATAATTGAGATATCACTTCATCGTAACAACTTTGGAGGAAGATAAGTTGAAGTTCGAGAAGATTCATATTAGTCAAAATCTTCTAGACATGATGACCAAGGTGGTCACAAGGGATAAACTAAATCTATGTTCATCTTTGGTTGGCCTTCGTGCAAATGACGGTGAAGGTTGAGAAGCTTGCTCGGTGGAAATCAGTCTCTAAGTGGGAGATTGTTATGTTTGTGGAGCCTATTTTCATGTTAGAGTGTGGTACACCTTCTATGTGTTACACTCGGGTATTTTTATGGCGGTACCGCTCACCGGTGAGCGGGTCGGGGAGTGAAGCCCCCCTAATCGATGGGGGTTCAGGGGCAAAGCCCCCGAAGCAAATTTTCATGGGTGGTTTATTAACCCATGGGTAATGGGTAACCGTTATGGGATTTTTTTGGGCCCATGGTTTTTCGGTACCCATTGTTTTGATACCCACGGTTTTGTATCAAACTACTTAAGCAATTGTCTATTTATATGGTCTTATGCATATGATAGATAGACAAGCAAATGTATTGCAGATGTGCTTTGAATTCGGGTGTGAATTATGTAAATTTTTTTGAGCATAGCTCCAAACGGATCTCGGGGTATTGTATTGAGAGAGTGGAGGCTTCTAATAAAATCTGAGCAAGTGATTCTTGGTGGACGTAGCCCAAATTGGTTGAACCATGTTAAATCTTGTCTCTCTTTGTTGTGTTATTTATTCTACACTTTTATTTGAGATCTGTAATGTTTTTTGCATATTAGTTTCTCTTTATTGCGATTCTCAGTAAGGAATTTTCCACATATTTTATCTCTTATTTCCTAACAAAATATGCAAAAATAGTTTTTTTGAAAAGGCCTTAGAAACTTTCAAGCAAATCCATTTGGTAGTGATGAAGTTGTTGCCAAAATGGGAGCTTTAGATCGGGTATGAACATCCATCAATGTATAATGTAAAGTGAATTGACTTGACATCACTTACATAACACATATAGCATATTTAACTTGGGTAGGAACAATTTGCTTCATGAAATTGGTGTGGGACATGCAGGTATTTCATTTCCCACTTTTTAATTTACAACATTCTAACTTTTTGCATAACTATTCTCGAGTAATTACTTGATCTCAAAACTAAAAAGGGAGTTCTATTAAGTTTTCCTCATTTTTTAATTTTGGCCTCTTTAAGCACAAATTACATTGATGTGAACAATGCAAGTGAGATCGAGACAATAAAGTGGAGCACCATGACTTAGATTGTTCCCACCTTAATAATATTTGCTATGTGCTCCACTTTTTGTCGTGATCTCACCCACATTATGCACATGAATGCAACATGCGTTTAAAATGACCAAACTATAAAAATGGAAAATGGGCTATAAATGTTCATTTTGAAATTCAAGCTCAAGTACTTATAGGGGAACACGTGATGCATAAGTAGATTTCTCCAATATAATTTTGGAATAAGTGTGGGACATGCATGTATTTAATTCCCATTTTTAATTTAAAAATCCCTCTTTTGAATGGTAAATGAAAAATATTTTTCACTCAAATTGCATTTATATGAATAATGTGGGCGAGATCGAGATGAAAAAGTGGAACACATAACAGATATTGTTTAGGTAAGAAAACACTAAGTCAGGGAATAGGTGTGACAAGGAATTTATTAATTTTCACATTTTTCAAATTCACTTGTGGAATGGACATGGGACATGTAATTATTTAATTTCCACATTTTACTTAGAAACCCCTCTTCTGAATGGAAGATGAAATCCACTTTTTGTGCATATGGCCATCCACTTGTATGGCTCAATTATTGATGGTTTTTGTGTATCACCTATTTCCCTACAAATACTAATCTTGAAATTGAAAATGAACATTTATTGTGTCGATATCATCAACAAAGTTAGAAAAGTATGTCAAACACACACACAGGAAAATAACCTCTAGAGACAATTGGAATACTATATTTTGTAGTAATTCATGCAGCAACTTTAGAAAACACATCATCTTAATATGATAAAACATGTAATAATGTATCACTCAAATTGGAAGGAATGGATCTAGTATAGGGCAATATCCAACAATTTATTCTCCGTGACATGCACACACATCAACCACATGGCATCAAGAACAATCCACAATTTTAAAAACAAATTTAACACTATTAAACCTTAGAAAGCACTCATTTTCCCTATTCCAATTATTTTGCACATGTCCTACCCTCCAACATTCTCGAAGAGATTAAATATCTGGACTTTTGTAAATCAAATATTTATCTCTTTCTACGGTAATATGGCTTTAATTGACAATGATGTCTCTTGGTTATAAGCTAACTTAGAGAGTCTGTAGTGATTTAATTACAGAGTAGTTGTTCTTGGATAAATAATGAAGTTGGGGCTGCAAGTTTACTGTGTTTTAATTAAAAATAAATTGATAGTCTCTTCGTTGAATCATTGAAATCCAATTGATAAAATTTCCATCGTATGTTGATTTGACCTTCTTTGAATAACGCAAGAAGTAGAGCTCTTGGAACCTTTCTTCTCACCAAATGAAATGATGTTATGATCGTCAATGAAGGATAACAGATTCAGATAGAGACCCACAACCTTTATGTCAATATAACATGAAGAGTTGATGTACCCAAATTTGTCGCAAAGTGCTTTAAAAATCCCAAAAAAATTGCCTAACATGTTTATCACGAAATACACACATTTTCCCTTGAGGCTTGAGTGTTAAAATTTGTGTTTTTGGCATCCAAAAGACCAGGCACAATTTTGAAAGACAAGCGGAAATGCAAAAGACATGATTTTGGAAGAAAGCATAAGTGTGAAAAGCGCCCTCCAAAATGCAGTGCAACACTCGAGAGTGCATTGTGAGAAGAGCTTTGTAAGCATGCTTGCACACCTCAAACCCGCCAAATGAGAAATTTCATAAGATCAAAGAAAAGGCACTTAAAGCATGCTGCGAAGATAATAAATGAAGCTCTGCAAAGGGTCACAAACTATTGAAGCACATGGAAAAGGCTAGATGAGAAGTGTCGCAAAAAAAAGGAAAAATGTGCCTGAAAGATGTGCCTCCCGAAAGACGAATCCATAGCATTCCAAAAGAAGGTTGTTGGAGCATGACGGTCAATGGTATAGGTAGAATTCAAAATAACCAAGTATAGATATTTGGAGCCAACAAAAAAAACCATGCCCGCCAGAAGGCGTGAAAAATAAATATTATGGGCACCAAAGAAGAAGAGTATTGTGGGCATTCTCACCAAGTTCCAAAGGCATTGAAAAAAGTAGGTGAGGTGGAACAAGCTACATCAATTAAAAGGTGGTATTGAGATTAAGAAAGATGCTAATAACACAAATGAATCCAAGAAATGTTAAAATCGAAGCCCCCTATTATGTGAAAATCCAACAAAAAATACAAAAAGCAAATCTGTTAAAATAGTCCATTATTTTGTGAAAATGCGAAAACACCCAAACGGCCGTCAAAATTAATAGCATTGAAAAACGTCCAAACGCATCACAAGGAGTCAAATTTAACACCGTCGGAGAAATGACCAGAAGGTCCTTTCCCATAGGGGAACACCTTCGATGTAAAAAGGTCCTTAATATGTGTAGGTGACACTCACAATGATAACAATTTATTTGTCATCGAAAGAGGATGTTTTTGGTAAGGAAAGCCTCTGAGAAAAACCCTAAATCAACACACTAATTCTTAGTTTTAACAAAGGCAGAGGTCAATGAGTGAATAGAATTTAGGACCAACAAAATTTATTTCATCAATTAGAATATATTGTATTGAGTTGAATTAAAAGTTAGGAGTACTTGTTACTCTCACTTCCTAAGCAATAATTATAAATGGACATCCTTTTTAAAATTTTAGTTAATAATTTTTCCAAGTTACGTATATTATCATTTTTAGAATTTGTTGTAGGATGATAAGGATCATAATAAATCACTAATTTAGAGAAATTGGTATACAAAAGGAATAAAAATATCTTATAAAATTATCAAATAAGGACAAGTAATATTCCATGGATGGAGAGAATTAATCATAAGAGGTTCTTAGAATACAATAAATACAAATTTTTATACAAACTTGGTTACTCGTCTTGGTTACTTGTTATTTCTCCTATACGTTATTTTGTGTTAAAAAGTCATTTATTGTCATTGTACGTTATATGGTTATATGATGTCTTGTCCATAAAAACAAAAACAAGTGCTCACATAATTAATACTTGGTAGCATTTAAACATTTACCTAATTGGAGGTTTGGAGGATGAAGGACAATTGGTGTCCTCTCATTAGTCACCACTGATGAGGCCACACATACTGATTTGGTGATGTGTGTGAGTGTGTGTTTATTTCATTTGATTTTAGTGTGGTGTTTTCAGAATAATGTGTTATGGAGACTTCACATTGTGGGGGGGAAATAACACAATGTTTCAGTTTTTATGAGTTGGATGATATGTTTTGCACTATCATGGATTCCAAAATGTTAACTCCAGGAAGAGCAACTATGATGAGAGCCGAAGAATGCATTGACACATCATGATATGGTTGTAGGTAAACCATTTGAAAACCTTCACCCCTTTGTGGTTTGTGGTCAACCACTGGAAAACCACCTCACTCTCAATTTTTGGTTAGCCGATGGAAAACCAAATTTTGGTTTGTGATAATCACAAGGAAATCACATGATTGTGAAATCAGGTGCACTGTAGTATGGATGTTTTCCCCATGTTCGCACTAAGGGGGAATGATATGAATTATTAATAGTGCTCACGTAATTAATTATTATGTTTGTTAGTGGTTAGTTGTTATACCCGTGTTTCTATATCGAGTTACTTGTTACTCTCACTTCCTATTCTTTTAGAAGTTGTCTAGCTACCTTTGTGACTATATAATAACCATTATATTGTGCTGGAATTTAATATACGGATATTATATTTTGTGTTTCTACTGTGCAAAACTGATGTCTTCTTTATATGAATCCCACCCAAAAATGAATGAAAATTTTATAATTTAAATTTACAATGTTATAAAACAACATAAACCATTTTTAGCACTTTCATGGTTAGAAAAAAAAAACATTAAACAGGAAAAAATCAAGGTTTATATGATAATGGAAAAGGGGAAGGGTAAAAATAGTTTTTTTCACCAAAAAAAATCAATATCCACATGGTTTGCAAAAGTTTTTTCCTTTCCTCATTTAGGTTAGTAGTAAATTAAAAGCATCGTTATATATATTAACAAATTTCAAGGCCGTTATGTTGTTTTTGTAATTAGCTACAAGATATATGTGTATCAAATTTCTTTGTTCTTGTTATTGATTACAAATATCATATAAAACAATATAAAGTTTCTCAAAATAGTGTAATGAATTTTTAGCTCAAGAAACATAAACTTGTAAGTAATTCAAGGAGCTTGAAATGCTTTCTTTTAAGAAATCACACATATATTTAAAAATTAACAAAACAAATAAAAATGTATCATGTATTATATAAATATTTCAAGATGTCCTCAAAGCATGTAAACATATAATAGTACCCTTTGATAGCACTATTTAAGCAATGTAGCACCCATTAAAAAAGAAATTCAAACTATAATAGAATTCACACGGGTCACTAAAATTTGTGATCCAAAGAATAAATCTTTGGACAAGAAAACAATCTTAATTTCTTATTTTAAATTGAGAAAAAGTGTTTTAATAACATAAGCTTTGAATTAGTATAACAAACAATTAGTAAATAAAAATAAATAGAAAATATTTCATAACAATAAACATAGTATATTAAGAATAAATGTTGACATATATTGTAATGGTCACACAAAGCGAGTAAATTTAAATATCATTGAAATAAAATATACATCTGTTATACCGAAATATGTGAGACATTAACTCCGAAAACACTAATTATTCAAAAAAAATATTATGGTTGTTACATAAGTGAAAATGCCACAACAATATTTACAAAATTAAATCTTAAGCATTTCTCAAAGATTCTAAAGATAAAACATATGTACACATATTCACCACTCTAAGAACTTACATAAATATTATTTTATACACACATGTGCAGACATACACATACATGCATATGTAGTGCCCACACTTTACACACACAAATACAACAGTAAAATACCAGGGATTTTTTTTTTGACTTACATTGTTCACCACACACAACACAACATGGGCTTCAAGTACAACATTCGACTCGCATACGACAATCACCAAAAATCATCAACTCACATAGACACACTAAAACGACACCGGCAGGCTGACACTACACTTTTCCCAATGGAAGGTTACTAGTAGAGACCCAACCACAGGAACATGGCTTTAGAAACGGCGAACCCACAACACATCATTTCCTTAAATGTATTTTTGGTTAAAGTTAACATTCCAAGGACATTATGAGCTAGGATAAATTTTCTCGTGTGTCCACCCACATTTTCTTAAGTTTATTCCGCGGTTGAAAATACAATTCGACCTTCTCAAGTGGGCTTCTTATACTTTATATAAATTTCCATAACTGACATACATATTTGGCATAGATCAAATTGCATACAAAATACTTAATCATCTTCTATTATGTAAAAAAATTCTTCTCCAACGTTTATTTGATGTCTGCAGTTTTTACCCTTACAACTCAAGCGAAAGAGACTTGATGTCCAAAATGCAATCAAAGGATTTGACGGAGATAATAGATACAGGGCAGCTTTGCACCAAAATATTTCTCGATTCACACCGAATTTATTTCTCTACCATTGTACATCCTTTGTTTTCTCGAAGTTTGATCACACCATTTGACAATTCATATTCTTAACAACGCATGAAAAAGTTTAATTAAGTTATGAGGATTCCAAGATTGACCTTAGTCCTAATCTCCAATTCTCGTGTGCAACATTATATGATATGTTCTTATATCGCACTAAGGTCTCATTCTTAGCATCGTCTCAAAACAAAAGAGATACGAAAGCACTTGTCTGACACATTAAAGAAGCACATGGTTAAGCTTAATTCCAGTTTCCCCCAAGGCTTCAATCTCTATTATAGGTGTGATTAAGGTTAAAATGTATTTACCCTATAATCCTTTCGTGAAAGATCAAGGCGCTAAATTTTCACAAGCCCAAGACAAGACATTCATCTACGAGGGACAAAAGGGTTCACTAACGGGAATGCAAGACATAGAACAACTATATCATGACCTTCATTTAGGTCGTTTGGATCCAACAGGGATTCCATTCACTGATGAAGTTAATTTCTAAATCTAATTTCGTAAGGCCCGGAAATCTAATAGGATACAAGGGAGTAATATCTCTACCTACTCCACAGATGGGAAGGTTACTCCGCTTAGTCATTCCTTCTAACAAGGACTCATAAGGTGACTTCCAAAGCGGTCTTCACCACTCAGCCTCGTGTCGGACCTGAAGAGAGGACATTCTTCTCGCGATTTCCAAAACTAGAAGGAAACCGCATACACTGGATAGGTTGGACCATGACATTCCTAGATATGGGTTTATGACAGTGTCGCTAGACATAAAGACTAAGACGGTAAACTCCAACTAGGGGCTTTATTTACCTAACCTAGAGTGTTCCATCGAGCGCAAAGCTTAAGTTCGTTCTACGGTTTAAAATTTCTTATATGGTAAAAAGGAATCACACTTGCAGGAAAGCTATGCATGAATATTTTATTAAGGTTGAGTGTTCCCATTATAACTCTTTATTATGTTTTTAAGGTAAGAAGATAACCCAGTAACTTAATTTAATCGTTTATTGAATACTGAGAAAATACTACAATATATTAATTTCAATTTCATTTACTATATATATATCAAATCTTTCTTTTTCCATACACAACTAAGAATCAAATTGAACCGGTGAATTAGATGCACATTTCCTAAGATATCCCTAAAACTAGCATCTCATACATATTAACAAATTTCAAATATAACTTTTCAGTAACAAGAGACTACATTATACAGTTATTCATTTTACAATGACCTATAAAAATTTTAATAATAATAATTAAATTACACATCGCTTTTTTTTTTGTCGTCATTCTTCCATCCTGCAAAACCCACGTGAGCATGATATCAGTGATAAATCGCTGGCATGGCATCCACCCTAATCAATCATAATTATCTTTTTAGTTTCCCATTTACATTTGACAATAATTACAATTTGCAATCGAAATAAAAAGTCTAGAAACATGTATTCATTGCATTTCATTTTTCTTCATTTTATAAACCGAGAGAGAGAGAGAGAGAAGAGGAAGAGAGAGAAAACATCATTTTGAAAAGGTTCTAATACACGCAACAAGTTTCATTATAGTGTTTTAAATAGTTATTTATGTGTGTTAAAAGTTTCGGGGTGATTTGGTAACCCTACGAGGGTCCTGACTTTCTACTTTCACTTTTTTTTTTCACTGGCTACAAAACTACAAAACGGCTCGGAGGTTAAGAAATTGCTTCCAAATGTTATCTTCGATGAGCACGCACTCCACGATTAACCAGGAGTTCATAGCAACTGACGGAATTGAAAAAGAGTGAATGGTTTGCGTTTGGCGGTTAGTTCTCTGGGGCCACTGGTCGTAGTTCACCCAGTTGTAAAATGCCAAAAGTTAACTCGAGGGCCCAGAAAACCGCGTCCATAACTGACGTTCGATGGAGGAGCACGCAATGAGACATCTCCTACTAGTTCCCCTATATAATGAGAATTCATCAGAGTCAACGGGACTGAGAACTAGACAACCATGTTCAAATGGCGACAAGTTTTCTGGAGTGACAAGACGAAATTGGACCAGTTTGACCTCGTCAAACTACGACCGAGAGGCCTACAAAATGGCTTCGCCAAACTATCCCAAAAAGTGCTCTTTCCTATACTAAATGTTCCATGCATTTTTCTAGTATAAACGCTAGGGGTTTGCGAAGACAAAACGTGATTTCTCTTTCCGGGTTTCAAATGGTGGTCCAAAACGAAAGTCAACTTTCCAGTTTTAACAACTCTCTACTGTTGTAAACCAATGTAACAGGGATCCTATAAGAGCGTCAAAAGGATGTCAAATGATCATTTCGGGTCAAACCAAAAATCAAGGCGACTCCTCGTATACCAAGGTACACGAATGAAACTTCACATCTCGTTTCTAGAGTGGCGAAGGGTACTTGGTGAGTCTCCGAAAATTACAAAATTTAACTATTTAAAACAAGGAGAAGGTCAACTTTATCAGTGGAGAGTCAAATTTGTCTGGTCAAAAAAATGATATTGGAGCGGTCAAGAAGGGTAAGAGATTTCTAAATCATCTCGAAGCGAGGGTGATAGTTCATGTTTTAAAGTAGGCGAGTTATAATGGCTTTGAGAGTTGTGACACGACGCTTTATTGTTTTGCAATGAGTTGAAAAGACATTTAACTGCATTTAAGAATCCTAATAATTTAAAATTCTATTTAGTTGCAAAAGAGAACTAAAACACGAGAATTATGAGAGGTAAGGGAAGAAGGACCATGCCTGGAGAACGAAGTCGGTCGAAGCCGCAGGCTTTGGTTCAACATCTTGCTCGGGCACTTCGCCAATCGGTTCACGAGCCTGGATCTAACCTCCACCACGTCATACCAACTTCCCGATCACTTGAGTTTTTCCAACAGTATAAGTGGTTGCTTGAAATTTTCTGAGCTTTTTTAACATACCCACTTCGTACAAAACCTGTTAATCGATGATGCAGTGTATGAGGTGCCCCAAGCTAGTTAGAACGCATACAAGCAACAAGTCCACCACATGACAATCTTGCTCCAAGATTTACATTTCGGCACAAGGAGTTAGGATGCTTGCAAAGGTTATGAACTCACATATCTCCACGAATGAATTCCAAGCTCAACCGATCTTTATGAGCACCAGCTTGTTTGTAAATCCACAACTTGCATACAGATCTAACAAACCATGGTTGAGCATACTCTACAAAACATGTTGTCCATGATAAAACATCTATCTGGGGTATTTTACAAATAGTTAACGTGCTCTGACAAAGCTTTCACATCTTGCATCCCTATCTAACATACCCATTTTGTGCAGATCCTGCAAATCATGGCGCTCCATGAGACTGCATTTCTTTGAGTCATTCTGTCAAACAGTTAATGTGTCTTTTCTATTCATCCATTTTGTGCATATGCTGCCATCATGGCATTCCATGAGACAACATTTATTTGAGGCATTTTATCAAACAGTTCAGCACCTTTTAACATACCAATTTTTGCATACCCGTTATCATTGCAGTCCAGGAGACCACACATCTTTCAGGTATTTTGTCAAACAGTTCACATGCATTGTGTATGCCTTCACATTTTGCATACATTACCAGGGCAGTTCCAACTACAACATCTGACATGATTTTTCTAACCTTTTATGCTTTGATGGATGTGCATACCCTGTTTCAATGCTTCCATTTGGCATAGGCTGGAAATGCACTGGGCAAATGTAAACTCAACAGGTTGGAGACCTGTTTGTTGTATGGTGAAACAGTGTGCCTGCCTTATGAGGAAATCCGTGTCTTCTGTACGCTACAAGTAATATTCCATGAGAGTTGTCTCATTCTTTCATTTGGTCAATCATGAAACCGCCCCCCAAGTATTTGCGCCTACAACATCTGACAGAAATCCTCTAACTTCTATGCTTGAGCTGTCCACGCAGGTTATGGGGTGGGTTCTTTTTTTTTTACACAGGCAGGGAGAATGTTGCACCGACCGCGACAAGGCATTCTATGAGATGTCATCTGGCGAGGCATTCCCTGGAGTAGTAAAAAAGGCTCCCTTACGCACATTGGATTCTGTGTAAACACAGTGACCATAGAAATATGTGAAACCACATTTCTTCAAGCATTTTTTCCGGACCTGCGCATTTTCCAAGTGCCACAATGGACAAACCCCCTCCTCCACGCCTTCTTCAACCTCTGTGGGGTGCGTAGAATATGGTCAGAGCTCCCCCTCCCTCCATGGCGGCGGCTGCCCTCCTTCTCTCCATTCCACAAAACCAAAGGCAAAAAAAAATAAAAAAAATGAGCCCGAGCCCCCATGCCCTAACTCGCCCAAAGGAAAATATCATGGCCCTTTTGATTTTATTTTTTTAATTTCTTTTAAATTTATTTATCTATTAAAAAAAAACAACGGGGCATTACAGATACACACACACACATGTGCACGCACACATATATGTGTATGCACAAATATATACACATGTGCATGTATGCATGAAAGAATGCACATACCCACACATGTACACACAAGTACAAATAAAAACGTAAAATAGAGGACACCACTTATTATACTTTAAGTGGCATCCTTATGAGGGGAACAACATAAAGTGGAGATGTCATCTCAAAAGATAGACGAAGAACCTCAAATAAATCCACGAGATGTTGTGAGTGGGAAGCCAACGAAAATGATGCAAGTAATTTGGCCACCTAAAGGCAAACAAAGGAAAGATTAGTAGCCTCCTTAAGGAAAACCAAAGTGACTCATGTTGAAGGAGAAAACCTCAAGTCATTGCTTTTGTGTAAGCTAAGCCCAAATAAAGAGAAATTTCATGTTTTAACTATTTATAGTGACAACATAAAAACCATTCTACACCTAATTGTATCCATGTTTTCTTGTACAAGAAGATATACATTATTGTTTATCCTTATAAATCAATAAAATAAAATAAATTCAAGTAATTGATAACCATCCAAAACCTTGTTACTCTTCACATTTTCTATTTTAATTCCAATTATAAAAAGCATAATATTATAAACATTTACGTCAATACAAAATTTTCTAAGTGCATAAATAGTATCTATACTAGCAATCACATGTGAAATATGTGATGGAAACGTTGAAGGAAATTAGAAGTTAAAATGGAGGGAATGAAACATCATGATTTGAAGAGGGGCAATGAAGAAGGGGTTTAAGGGAGGTTAAGACAAGGGGTGGGGTGAATGTCGAGGGGAAGAAATGTGAAACTTTTCTTTCGTATGACCATGAAACGTGTTTTATATGAACGGCGTGTGAAGCTAGTGTGTAGGTCATCGAGGCACAATGCACTATGAAGACCTACACACTAGCACACGTGTGTGTGGTGTGCTAGGGGCATTTTTAGGGGGGGCGGGCTTGGGGGAAAGCCACATGAGGGTGCGAGGGGGTGGGTGTGAGTGGTGCATATTTTGAAAATGCACTCTCTAAGATAAACACACTCTTTCTCTCCACACTTATCACTTCTCAGGTATTTTCTCTAAAAAAGTATTCATACACACTAATATGTCAACAAATTATTATATTTAAATGCATAAAATACACAGATAGACTCTCTCTGATAGGATGCAACCTTCAGTTTTCATGGTTTTCACCCTTATTTAAAAACGTCCACTTTAGTCGGGTCATTGTAAGAGATTCGATCTTGGCCGACTTGTATGGTTTTGGACCGACATATCCTACATCTGATCTTTCAATTTTATATTCTTCATTAGGTTGTTTATCCCTCCAAATCAGCCTTTCCATGTACCTTTGGAGCCATATATAAGCAAGTTAAACTCACCTCATTTACTAACTCGGAATTCTCATGATCTCCTATTGATCAAAAAACAGCGCTAAAGGCACCCAAGGCTCCCTAAATCTCACCAAATCTTATGCACAATCATTAGGGAAACAATCACTATAGGTCTCAAGCATTCTTACAGGTCAAGGAATCAACTTCTCTCATTTACAAGAACTCAAACATCTTCATCTCAAGAGATCCAAACTCATTTCCAAGCATTATTGAAGAGGTTCTAATTGCCAAATCATATTTGAATTCATTTAGATATAACATGTTAGGTGGATAACAACATGTGGTTTGAGGCCTCTTAGGTGCGGTGCTTTGTGAGCAAAGCATACGTTTGAGCAAGGATTGCAATTTAACCCAACTATTGTTTGTTTTGTAGGATTTCCTACCCTTTCCTAGGGTTTGATATCTTACTCAAAATATTTAGAGGGATTTTGCAGCATGATCAACTAAGGTGTGACAATGACATAAATTTCCATACATGTGAAAATCTCATAAAGTTACATAGCAAGATTCAGAGTAGATTCAAAACCATACAATAGGTGTAAAACCATACATACAATCCTAGAAAATCTGTACGGTTTTGCACCGGGTCATTTTCTAGCTACAATTCTAAAAATAAAGCACTTACAGGTTCATATCTCCTAGTTCTAGTAGTATGCACAACTAGAACTTCCTGAATCCATTTGTAATCAACTAAGTGCACTTGTTCTCTTATTTCTTTTTATCTTATAGAATATTTTATATAATATTTGTAATAATTAATTTTATTTTGATTTGCATAATTAATGTTGGAAATTAATTGATTAGAATAACCTCTTATAGCTCCCCTTACATCCTTTTTAGTTTACCTAACTCACTTTATATATATATATATTTTTAGTAAGGGTGTAAAAATATATGTGTGTGTGTTTGCATGTGAGTGTGGGTGTTCATGTGGTGTGTGTGCATGTGTGGGTGTGTCTCATGTACTGCATGTGTGTATTTGTGTGTGTTCATGTGTGTGTGTGTGGTGTGTGTGTCTATGTATGTGCATGTGTGTGTTTGTGTGTGTATGCACGCACGTGCATGCGTGCATGTGCATGTATATACACTTAAAGTTGGTGATTTACCACTTGATAATGTAGTATTTTCATAATCCCTTAAATCATGAGCCCGCTTATTATATCATACTCCATCCTTAGTTCTTTTACAAGACTTGCTCTACTTAGTTCTATTGCAAGATTTTCTATTCTTATTACAATGATCAATCATCTACAAAAAAATGTTCACATAAATCACAAGTAATCCACTTATCTTAATTTATTTTTATATATATTTACATCATTATATCATCCTTTGTTATGATCCTCATGTGCAGATTTCACTAACGCCTTGAGGTTTTGGTGTAATGGTTTGTTACATTTGGTATCAAAGTGACCACCTAGGTTCGAGTCTCCAGCACGGGTAGCTACGTTGGCATTGCAGTGTTCACCGGGGCTCGTATAGGGCAAGGCGGGGTCCCACTATATGGGTGCAAATCTAGCCCGGGGTCCGGGATACGAAGCGTGGTGGGATGTTATGATCCTCATGTGTGGATTTCACTAACGCCTTGAGGTTTTGGTGTAATGGTTTGTTACATCCTCCTGACCAAACCATTCAACTATTTTGTCGATTAGGAAAAATGGCTCCACCAAGGATGACTCAATGATTAATTTCCCAATTTTATTATCTTTTATGGGTTGATACTTTCACTATGGGTCGTACTTAATGAAAAATTATATCTACAAAATCCTATATAAGTAAGTCTAATTCTCTCATTTACTCACCTAGAACTTCCAAAAACTTTGCTAGCCAATGTCTATCAAAAGGCATATGAAACTCTCCTAAATTTCCCTAATGTAGTAACAAACAATAGGAACATCCCCACATCTTCCCAAGTAAGCACAAGTAAGCCAAGTCATTACAAAGTAATAACAAGTTATCAAGTTATCAAATATAGGTGCATCAATGTAGTAGTATGTCATATCTCTAGGTGGAGAACTATGTGCAATTCGAGGCCTCTTTAGAGTAGTGCCAAGGTAAGTGATAATGGATTGCATTTCAACCCATCCTCTAACCTTTATATAGTGGTTTTACCCTAATTTAGGGTTATGGGTTAATTTGGTTGATTTCATAGTGTTTTGCATATTTACGAGACCTAATACTTCACATAAAAGCATATTCTAGTCATTAGATGAGGTTTAGAAAGTTATACAACATCATTTATTTCCCATACCAAACTATCCATTAAGTAGAAAATGGAAAATACTTTGGTCAAACAAAATGATTTTGTTCATGTGTACATTGTATCTCTATAAACATAGATAAATTATTTGTTGGAGATTTCCAACCAGCTCATCCCTTTATCGCACCTAGATTAGCTTCTACACTAGTCAAATAGCTAAGTGAACTCGCCTCTTTGTGTTTTACTCTATTTAACACATGTTCCAATTAATTTATCTGTTAATGCTCTATATGTGTGTACATATGTAAATAATAATGATAAATAATATAAATAATACATCCTTTTCTAACCCTAGCTTAAATTTAAATAAGTAAATAAATTGTCACCTTTCGACGCCCTTTATTTATTTATTTGGGTTAAATCATTTGTGAACCCTCTTATTGATTGAAACCTTAACCTATTTGGATTAGGTCACCCTATTTTAAATCAAGTCTTCTGTTGCAAACCCCTAGGATTTCATCTTTGCTTTGTGCATTCCTTTCTTCTATGCCCTTCAAATGAAGTAATCAGATTAATCATAAACCAATTGAGCATATCCAACTCCCTAATATACCTATAAAGTGTAGGTATCATATGACTTCCTCTTTTATTCATGTTCATAGTGTGTCTTTTATTTTGAGAATATCCCTAATGTTGAGAAGGATTTTATTTCTAACCTAGATCCTCTAGAAAATCAAGTAGACCTCGTTCTTCCCATAAGATCTAATTGAATCATTCATGATGATCATAATTATATTGACCAATATCAAGTTAAACTCTTATCTATTTTCTGTCAAGACCTTTTCCAACATCCATCTAACATTGAATGGATTTTGTATATGTTTACTACCTCTAAGGATTCTCATAATGCTCAATCCCAAAAACATCATGAAGAGTCTCATTTTCATGTGCTTAAACCTTTATTTACTATTTACAAAATGATTTTGCTTACATCCATTCCTACTATGGGTTCATCTACTATCCTCCTTCAACAAATTACAATAACTATCCCAAATTCTATTATTATTCTGCATATCTTGTGCATACACATGGGGTCTTGAAATCTTCCTTTGTTGTATGTTTCCTCAAAATTTCTTTCATGATTCATATAATAAGGTGTTTCAATTAAATAAAGGCATGTCTCGAGCTTCAAATATCATGGATTCTAATCAATTACTTCATAATCCACTTGCACCCAAAGTGAGATCTTTTCCTTTACCCTTAGGGTTTTTGTCTTTTATGCTTCATATTCATGAGAGTAAAGGTGATCATGAGCAACACCTTCTCTCCTTTCATGTTGCTTGCTTAGATTATTCTTACAATGATCAATTTCTCACTAATATTTTCCCTAGAAACCTTAAGGATTTTGATTTATAATGGTTCTATGACCTAAACATTCACTATATGAGGGATTGTAATCCATTGTATAATCAATTTATTATGCACTTTTCTATCAACATTGATGATAAGATTTCTTATGCTCAAATGGATAAAATGCAACAAGGCTCTAATGAACCAATTAGTGATTATATCTTGCACTACAAGACATTACTTACAAAAGTGAGAAATATACTAGGGAACAATGAACTTCAACACCTATTTACTTAGAATATCTAATCTCTCTTACAATAATTTATTGTGTTTAATTTTTGTTATATTTTGATATGAGCTATGTCATACTTTGAAAGAACAATAGGCCAAGCTCCAAGCATTGAAAAAGTTTAATTATGGGCGTACTCCACCTAATGCATCTACATTTATGGTCCAAGGCAAACTTAATTACAAAGGAAAAATCAATGATGAAAAAATTGAACCAAAAGAAACCGTCAATTCCACATCTCAACCTACAAAGCTTCATTTGTAATCTCCTCCTCAAAGGAAATTCAAGTGGTTTCCTTCCTCACTATATGTGAGCTTACAAAAGTTACTTGAGTGTAAACTTTTATTTCTCCCTTCACCTACTAAGGTTGATACGATCAAGCCTCGAGCTAAATATTTCGACTTTAATGCCTATTTTGAATGTTATAGATGTATTGGGCACTCCATTAACAAATGTTTCAAGATTTATTATGTTATAGATGTAGTGGAACAAAACATTAATGAATTAGGTGGATTAATGACAGAAGTGGGTCCCCTTGCAACTCCAGGAAGAAACGTAATATCATATATCTTCAAAAGTTTAGGTAAATTTGAGATATCAGTTTTGCACACGAGGGGAAGATAGATAGACAAGAGTAAAGAAGAAAACACTGCACTACTTGTGTCACCCCGAGAGTGACTAGGAATCGTGACACTAATGCAAAAACCTAGGTGTTTTTTCTCCTTTGTTCTAGTTCAGGTTTTGTTGTGGTTTTATGTTGGTTATAGGCCATCCCTGGACTGGATAGTTTAGGTGTAATTCTAGTCATGTATCATTTTTGGCTTTGGTTTCTTTCTCACGGCCAACCATAGGATTTTAATGGTTGTATCTAGTTCTTGACCGCTCCTGGAATGGTTGTTCTTGGTGTTTTAGATTCTAGGTTCTTGTATTCCTCAATTTTATATCTGGTTTGTAGACCATCTTTGTAACAAGGAAGGACCCCGCCAAAACTATCCTTTTACCCTATATAAAAATGTTATCAAACATCTAATTGATATTAATGCTATCAAAATTGATTCCCCTCTAGAAAAATTTAACCCTTGATTCAACAAGACTCCTAAGCTCGAAATATTCAATGAGCCAATTTGTAATAATTACACTTCCTAATCTAAGAGAAACTTCGAGGTGTATCATGCATATAAGTCACGACCTCCTATGTTTTCATATGACCATCCATTTGATTCTCTCATTGGTATAATTACTTATTTTTTTCCTCATACGCATCTCATTACATTTCATGATGATGTATTTCTTATGTGATTTATATTCAAAAAAATTTATCAATAACATATCCATATTGTATTGGTGTATAGTGGTTCTCAGCACAACATGTACACTCTCATCTTACTTATTGGGCTATGTATGGTGGGCCAAGAATGTGTCTCGATGTATTTCACTCCTAAGTCTTTTGTTCTACAAGGGTATTGATGAAATGAATAGGATACACATATAAACCAACACACACTAGGTTATTTTAAAGGGGCTATAACGAGCACCGAGGTCACACATCCAAAGGGCGGTAATTCCTACCCTAGGACAACTTGAGTTTCTAAGGCCCATGGTCAAGATAGAGGAGAGTACCCTCCTAGGATATCGGTTAATGGGTGAGAAGTATGGATCTATGGTGGATAGGACAAGCATGCATAATTTAACTGAAATCTAAGTAAAGGAAAACTAAGGAGATGATCAAATAAGATCACTAAGCTAACTAGTATCAATGTACATATAAAAATAAGCTAACATAGATAAATGGGGAAGGAAATGAACTAATCTATGAAAAATGACAAAAATAATTAGAGCAGTTACCTGTGGGTGGTCATTGATGCATCTATCTCTAGAGAAGTAGCACACCGAGAGAGAATCACTATTAAGTGGAGAAGGGGAACACCATTCTGTCCTAGACTCATTATAGATGACTTAGTAGTGCAATAAATCTAACCAAGAAGAAGATTGTCCAATATAATCCAAGTCAAGTGCAAGATGAACCAAGGGCTAAGCAAGAAGATGTGAAGTTGGTGCAAAAGAGTAGAGAAGATGGCAGTTCCTATGATTATGGCTTCCTTCCTTTATAAATGTAAAAGTGTGGTGTTTGTATATATGATGCCATTACCCGTGGGTGATGGCATTGGCTAGGAAAAAATGAATACCAACACCATCTCCCATGGGCGATGACGTCGGCCAAGGATGTTAAATGTCATGTAAAGTGAAAAAAAAGGTGTCATGGATCAAGCAAATGGATGAAAAAAGTGCTAAATGATGAAATGCAAGTAAGGTTTCAAGAGTGCAATGTGTATGAGACATAAAAGGACAAGGATAACTAATGCAATGACAACTAAAGCTAGGACCACATAGTGGTACTCTCTCTTTGTACCATATATAACCCATGATGACCATGTGAATAGTCATACCCCATTCCTGGTAGGCCCCTTAAGGAACCCACTCAAGAAATAGATGCATCAGTGACCCTTATCTGCACAAGGAAATTGTTAGTAACAAGTATGAAAGATGAAAAGTAAAAAATTAGGTGTATACATATGCCCCAACCATTGATCACCGCATGTCACAATAGTGAAACATGA
The DNA here is from genome assembly GCA_018340775.1 of Taxus wallichiana var. yunnanensis. Classification (NCBI taxonomy): domain Eukaryota; kingdom Viridiplantae; phylum Streptophyta; class Pinopsida; order Cupressales; family Taxaceae; genus Taxus; species Taxus wallichiana. Next base: position 5,356,910 of record JADAXU010000131.1, read on the forward strand.
GGTGGTCAATGGAATGAAATAGTCCGTAACAATGAAATCAAAAGTAGATAATGAAAGTAAGAAAGGACTAGATACAATGGTCATGTGCATACCACGATAATATCATCCATCATGCCATGTGTGGGTGTAGCCAATGCTATAAGAACCCTAAAAACACAAAGCTGAAAGGAAACACTAGAGGATCATCAGTAAAATAAGACATAAATAACCTAACTAGGGGACCATGGGAAGGATGTCGTGTCATAGTGTCGAGATGTTGTAATGTCATAGATATCATAGTTTCATAGCTAAGTGGTGGGTAGAAATGCTGAAAAAGTGCAAAAACCATATGGTAGAAGCTACAAAGAGAAATTTTCATATATCCAAAGGTATAAATAATGAGAAGATAGATGATTAGCCCAAAAGGTAGATAAAAATACTAAAAAGCACAAAAATCCATAAGGTAGATGCTATGAGAATAATATTGTCGATATGTATATAAATCCAAGCAAGACCATAAGCCTAAGTGAAAATGCGCAAAATACCACAGCGATCCAATGAGAAAGAACGAGGTGTACAAAGCCAACATGTTGATAATGTTGTCAATGTGAAAGAGAAATTTGATGAAGTAGTGAATTTGAGAAGAAGGACGAGATATAAGTACCGAAACTCTCAAGTTCCTTTATGTATGAAACTTTTGAGGAATTCAACATTTATCAGTTCTTTGAATATGTGACCTTCATTGGTTTGAAGACAATATGTGTTAGGACCTATGATATCTTTGATGAGGTAGGGACCCCACCATTTCTGAGCATATTTACCTTCTTTTCATGTGTATAATCAAGTTTAAGGACAAGGTCACCCATGTCGAAAGTATGCAGACAAACAAGTTTGTTATGTTGTTTGGCAAGGCATTTTTATGTTTTTGATTATGAGTGTATGTTTTGTCACGTCGTTCTTCTAATAGGTCGAGGTCATGGAGATGTGCTTCACATATTTCCTTGTCTAGAATGATACCGTGAAGGGAAATACAGAGTGAAGAGAGCTCTACCTCAAGTGGAAGGACCGCCTTGGCTCCATAGGTAAGTGAGAATGGGGTTGCCCTAGTGGCCATATGGACACTGGTGTAGTATGCCCATAATGTAGGATATAGCTTCATATGCCAATTTGTGTGTGATTCATGAATCGTCTTCTCTAAGATATTATTGATAATTTTATTGGTAGACTCAACTTGTCCATTGCATTGTAGATGATATGGTGTTGAGAATCGATGTTTAATTTTGAACTTAGCACAAAGTTGCTTCATTTATTTGCATTTAAAGCTCCCACCATTTTAGATATGATGGTGTGGGGAATTCCAAAGTGGAAAATTATTTGATTAAGGATGAATTTAGATGTAGTAAGGCTAGACATGTTAGTGAGAGGCATGAATTCAACCCACTTAGTAAAGTATTATGTGGTTGTAATGATGAAGACATGACCGTCTTGAGATCGAGGCAATTTCCCAATGTAATATAATCCCAATATACTGAAGTTTCATGGAGATGCAATAGATTGCAACTCATCCAAAGGTAAGTGAATCTAATCATCATGATATTGGCAAGGTTTACATTTTTTGGCAAATGTGTGAGCGTCAAACTCTAGTGCATGCTAATAGTAACCCATACATAGGCACTTTCATGTAGTAGCATGACCGCTACAATGGCCACCGCAAGTGTCTCCATGCACTTTCTCTAAGACAAGGGGAGTCTCATCTTTGTTAACACATCAGAGTAGGGTGCTTTCAAAGTTACGATAGTATAATATGTAATATTTAAGTACGTATTTAATATCATTTTTACTTATCCGTAGTCATGTTCATGGGCAATACCTTGGTAGGTATGGTATTGTATGAATTGACGTACATCAACATACTAAGGAACCTATGCAGGGCCGTGTGGCTCAATCTAAAAAACATCTTGAATGTATCGAGGATGTGAAGTGTTTGGGGTGTGACTTATTTGTATTATAAGAGTGTCATCATGAGAATACAAATTTAACTAAAATGGATTGGTAGACATGGACAAAGAATCAATCAAGGAATTTTATTTGTGTGGGATTGGTTCTATGGTAAATGAGGGGAAGCATGATTTTAACCCCTAAAATAAGTCAAAATAAGATTTAAGTTTTTTCCGTGAGATTGATATGCACCACAACCGGTTGAAAAACCAACTAAGAATCCTAAATTTCATATAGATAGGATAGGAGCTTAGCTAAGGTGGAATGTATGCCTAAGATAAAAGCCTCATACTCGTCCATGTTGTTGGTTATTTTGAACTCAATTTGATAGGAAAGAGGGAAGTTTGAATAGAGAGGTCGGTGAGTACACAACCTGCCACAACTCCTTGGAGACGCTTTACCTCATCGAAGTGTAGTGTCTATGTATCCTCATGGAGATCAATGGTGTCCTCATCCTTGATTATTTTATTCATTAGTTTGGTTTTAGGAAAGGGAAGTGCTTCACTACTAGTGTCAGAGGACTACGCCTCAAGACCGGCCGTGAAGTTATAGTAGTAGTCTTTGATGGAAATGGCATTGTTTATGCCCTCAATGAGGAGGATGTCCTCATCGGGTAATGCATCATGGATAGTTTAAGGAGCAGAGATGGGGGCAGCATCTAACTAGTCCACTATGACTTAGCATTTTACCACCTTTCATGTGATGATATGGAGATCAAACCCCATTAGGAGGGCTATCCAATTTCTGATGTGATCCATTAAGAGGATAACATGTGAGAAGAAGTTTTATAAGGGATCTATATGGATAATGATGTAAGTAGTTTGATATAGCATGTAGTGATGTAACTTTATAGCTACATAATATATGGCTAAACAAGCCCACTCAATGGATGTGTATTGTGCTTCATAGTCTAGTAAGGCTCAACTAACATAATAGATGGAATGCTCCTTTCCTTTTTATCTTCATATGTCATCATTTCCCCTATTGACACTAGAGTGAAAGAGGTATATAGTAACAAAGTTTGATTTGGTGAAGGAGGCTATGTTGTTGGTAATGAGTACAAAGAGTGTTTCATATTGTTGAATGCTTTTTGACAATCTTTAGTCCACTCTAGTTTAGTATATTTTTGAAGGAGACTATTTATGGCATGAGTGCGATAAGTAAACTTGGGGAAAAGTCATCAAATTTACCCAAGTTCTCGAGGAAAGTGTGTATGTCTACTATGGAGGATGGTCGTGGCATGTCAATAATAGCTTTAATATTTGTTGGTTCAACATCGATACCACATTTAGACACTAAGAATCCTAGGATTTTTCCATGTGTCACCCCAAATATGCATTTTCCGGGATTGAGGCGAACCTTGTATTTGTGAAGAAATCCTAAGGAAATGTCTAGGTCATGAGTGTGATCATTAGTGCATTGATATTTGTGAGTAGATCATCAATGTAGACTTCAACTATTTTATGTATGAGGTCATGGAAGATGTGTGTCATGACACGTTGATATGTTACTTTGGAATTTTTGAGTGTAAACTAAATTTTTACATAACATTAGGTGCCCCATTCCATAGTAAAGGTATTTTTGTGTTGATATTTGGAGGTAATATGAATTTTATTATATCTTGAGAACCCATCCATAAGAGATAACATTTCATACCTTGTCGTGGCATCAACGATGGTGTTGATGGAGGGTAAAGGAAAGTTATCCTTAGGAAAATCAAGGTCAAGGTTTATAAATTCAATGTAAATGTAGATGGCCAAGGTATTCTTTTTCCAAATTGGGATGATGTTGGACACCCACTTAGAATAATCCACTATACGAATGAATTTCACGTCTAAGAGCTTGATGATTTATTTATGACATAAATCATTGATCTTAGGTGGGAACTTTCTTATCTTTTGTTGAATGGGAGTGGCATTGGGATAGGTAATGATGTTATGGGAGACAATTTCAAGATCAATGTCAGGCATATCAGCATATCCCCATGTGAATACCTCCTTATGTTTTTATAAGACCTCTATGTGGCACTCACGTAAGTGAGGAAAGAAATCACCAAGCATGACTATGTGTGTGGATCATCATCAAGATGTACACTAATGGTTGATTCATCCAACATAACATTGTCATCTTGGAAATGATATGGGGCCTTAGGTAACTTAGCTACTTCATCCTAGTTGGGATCAATAATAACGACATAATCGTCAAAGCACATAGGCATCTTGGAGAATTTTCCTAACTTATGATGATGTCGAAGGAATTTTTTCTTCTCATGCATATAGGAGTTCTATAATAGCCTCATCATTGTCTAGGGTAGGGAGAGGCCCATGGTATTCCATGTCAATTTCTAGGCCTATGTATCACCTAATGTATCTATGTTTCCTAGATATAGTTTGTAATACATCTAATACCTTAGTGTATAAGGTGACCTCTTTGGGTTTAGAAGCAACAATGGCCATGTTAGGAGCATAAGGACCATGTTTTAGTGTAGAGGCTAGCTCACAAGCTGGTGTGGGTGGTGGAGTTACTACATGAGCATGATACGAAGCATAGTCGATATTTTCTTGATGAACCAAAGAGTGTTGAGGAGTGGTTGATTAACAAGAAGGGTGTAAGGAAGTTTCTCTTCCTCATCCTCATTTTGCTAGTATCATAGATAGGCTATTCATAGGATGTGTCGATGGTATTAGTTTCAAGTCAAGAATACCATATTTAGGCTAGGGAATCTTGGTAGTGAAATACTTCCAAGTGCCTAGACTTAGCTTATGAAACAATATAATATTCGTCGAAGGCAATCCCTTTTCCTTTAAGATCAGGAACCTCCTCCTTAGTTGAAATACAAATTTTTCTAAAATACTTGGGTGAAGTGGTGGGGGTGATCAAAAAATAGTTGTGCATATCCTAACTCATTACATTGTGGATCTGGTTGGAGGTTGAGGCATATCTCATTGGCTCCTCTGTATCATTTTGAGGAAGAAATTGATCTCGAGGTAGAAGAATCAGAGGTAGCCGATGCATGATATCATCAAGTAACTTATTTTTATTTGCTATGGTTTGAATATCATTAGGTTCAATTTCATCTGAATCTATTAATGTAATTTGGATTTCGGACCTAAGATCAAAGAAAATGAGTAGGAGGTACTTTGGATTTTGGGAGTAGTTGGCATTAGGAAAATCTCATTGGGAAATGGTATTGGGATCAGCATCATGCCTAAATCATTGGTTAGTATGGATGAATTTTATAATTGGTATCTAGATGATGTGACTATTCACATGTAGCGTGTTCATGGTCAGCCCAATAATAGGTTGTATGAGATAGGATAGTCTAGAACCGTGAGAACCATATTGGTGGCACAATGGAAAAATTATCTAGATTTGATGATGGTCTAGTTGAAGCTATCTTGTCGAGAGGAAAGTGAGATAGGATATTTACTTGGTACTTAATCGACATCATCAACAAAAGCTTGGTTATGGGAGAAAGTTCCATCGTCGGTGGGTCCTAAGAAGTATCAAGCAATGGTGTATTATCAGAGGATTTATTTGGCTTAATAACAAGATATTTATGGGCTTGTTTACATCTATATTTTACCTTATCCACATTGATATATTTGGAATCTATGATGTTATGATCATATTAAGGATCTATGGTGCCCATGATGTTCTTCATGGGGATTTTATGACGCTTATTTTGATGGTTAGAGTGATATATCTCTAAAGATTGATATTTCTCATAACACTCTTGTATAATGATAGAGTAATCAAAAGAAGAGACAAGGAATAAATCAAGGGCTTCTTTCATAAGGTCCTTAAAACCACAATGAGATTTTCCTATAGTAGCATGCCACCAAAAAAAAAAATCACCTCTAAAGTTGGGTAAGGCTTGTTTTGAAGGGGGACATTCATGGAGTGGGAAGCATTTAGAAAATTTTGGAATGAGATAGAGGGGTATGAGGGGAGGCATAAAGGAATTCTTGATATTCTTCCACTAATTTCTCTCTTAGAGGATTCAAAGGGTTGATTACATGCATTATGATTTTAAGTTTAGGCGATGAATTGGAAGTGCATCCAAATTCACGTATGAGACAGATCTTATTTTTTTATTTTGAGGGCTTTCTCCAATGTGTTGGGAGAGAAGGACCTAACCTTATATTGGAGAGTAGGTGTAAGGGCCTTAAGAAATATTTGACATAAGCTCTAATTATCAATATTATGATTAGCTTTTATGGAAAGTGTTTTCCATTTCTTAATGAAATCATGGGCAGATTTATGCGTCCCTTGCTTAAGGTTTATGAATATTTGTAAGGTGTTTTTGGTAAGATCTTGTTGTTAAAATTAATAAATGATATATTTAACTAAACCTTATAAATCAACTATCAAGTTGGGAGGAAGTTGGCTGTACTATTCTAATGCCTCACCTACAAAAGGTTTTCTTTAGAAGTTTAGTGGTTGCATAAGTGTTTGTTTGAATCCATTATTTGTAGAGGTTTTCAAAGGTCTTAAGGTAGAGGTTGGATCTACATAGCCATCATAAGAGATGGTAGGGACACTCTCTTTCCATGGTAGCAATGAATGGAGCTAAGGCCTCATTTTGGACAACTTACAACATGATTGCTCCAAATTGATAGAGGAGGAATATGACTCCCATGTACATCCATCAACAAGGGAGGTGTGTAAGAAGGCATGATAGGCACCAAATTCTGATATTTTATCTAAAAAATATGATTTTTCATTTGGATCATGCTAGTTGTGGTGGTAGTTTGGGATAAGGCCATCTGATCTAGGAGCTTGACTATCACTATGTTAGGATCTATAAAAGAAGAATGACCTTTGTTTGTGGGTGCTTATTCATGATCGTTGTGTTCATTAGTGGTAATTTTGGGAGATTCACCCTTATCAGTCCTATATGGAGGATTCGATCATGATAGGGTATTCCTTGGTTAGGACAGGGCATGGTCATTTCCATGGCATTGATGGATATCTTTCAAAAACCTCCATCCTTGTCAGGGTTAAAGTAATCATTTTTTAGATTCTTAATGATGGATCTAGGATCTATTTTATCAACCTCAAACACATTACATTCTCTTTTGAGTGACACTACTATGACTTTTTAGAGAGGACATGGTTGGGATAGGAGAGTCTCATGGGATACATTGTGGTGAGTAGTAATGTTAGTGCTTGTAGGATGAGAGCTAGAGCATTTATGAGCATGAAGAGGAGATGTGGACACAAACTAATATCCCATGGAGAAATGCAGGGGATTTATTTGTGCCAAAAATATGCTCAGAGGTGAAAAATTGTGATTTGGAAGCTAAGAACTGATTATCTTTGAAATGCAATTTAATATGCATAATATTAATGCTATAAAGCATGAGTAAATAAATGAACAATGAAATAATGAAATGGATCTAAGAAATTAAGTAATAAATAATGAAAAACCTAATTGCAAAGAAAGGGTAGAGATCCTTAGTTGATTCATAGAGTTCAGAAGAGTGCACTGAGTTGGGAAACAGAGAAATAGGAATCACCGACCGTCATACTGGAGATCGCAAAATTGTAGATCTAGAGGATTTGACTGGACTAGAGTGCTTGGAGAGGAACAGGAGCTCCTGTGGGCCCCTTAGTTATTTTTATGATATCCTAGGTCTAAGGAAATACTCATAAACCTAAATTCTCAGGATCACAAGATGTTCATTGATACTCACCTCTTGTCACTACGAATTTGCATAATGATTACCGAGGTCACTGGAAACATGTAATAAATAATACACCTACAAAACCCTTAAAAAGACATAAAATAATAAAATTTAAATATGCAAAATGAGGGGTCAAATTTTCCTTAGTTGCCACAATGATGGATTTACTACTGAGCATTGCACTAAATCTCATACCTAATGTAGTTTTATTTGTGTGTGTGTGGAATTGTACCCTAGGTTGCTCTTGTGTGTGTCTCACTTGGAATAGCGATCAAGTAGCTAGATGTAGAATGTAAATAATGTGTACATGGAATAGAATGAAACTCCCCCTATGATATGTGATGCGAGAAAACTAGCCCTTGTGATGGAGCTAGATGGATGTAATAGAGCTCTTAGATGCCTTGATGGATGCAACCCTAGGTGGTGATAAATAGTGCTTAGTACTTGATCCTTTATTATGATCACATAACTTTATATTTATATGATTCCTTCACTTGAATTGTGTAATTAACCCGAAAAGGCCGACTACCAAAAAGGTAAGATGCTCAAATGGCTAGAAAGGACCCAAAAAGTGAGAGTAAAGTATAAAGGGGACATGAGTGCCCAAAGGGGACAAGGGCGCCTGGTGCTAGTGTCCTGGTTTGGCGCTAGATTCCAGGATGAGAAATTTAGAAGATTAAAAAGGCATACCTAGGGTGGAAACACATGTGTAGGTGTTATGATGTACCTTTTTTTCGATGTCGACGTGTGTGATGTTGTTGTCGTTGTCGATGTGTGTGATGTTGTTGTTGTTGATGATGTTGACTACCGCTTCCCATACAGATGGAATGCAAAAGAGAAGCTGACAAGTAGTCAAATACGCATGTATGTGATCAAAGTATGTAAAAATTGTATAAGTAAAGTATGAAAAAATATTGAAAATGTGAAAAAGGAACATGTGCACTTGATCCATGATGAGAAATGGGTGCAGGAAGGATCTTGTAGATGATGTCAACGTGCATGAGTTTTTCAAGTGATCTCACGCGATGTGATGGAATAATTGTAGGGAGAACTTTCGGTGTCATCAGGCAACCTTTAACAGCTTCCCATTGTGTAAAACACCATTATAGATGGTGTACATATGCTAAGGAATGTCTACACTGTAAAATCCATTGTGTATGGATTTTTGTAGACTATGTTGAACTATCAATCACTGTATAACTTCCCCCTAGTCTCAAGTAATCTAGGAAATACCATTGTATTTCCCCCTTGTCTTGGGCATCCAGAAAGGTCATTGTACTAAGGACCCAAATATGATTATGAGTGTTTCCAAAACTAAAAATTGTGTTTTATTGGTATCGTGTTGTGTATAACACTATATAGGGTGACTGATTCACCCAAATTATGCCCCTCCTTGTTTGGGTTCATGCAATGTCAGTTGAAGGAGTATGTGGCCCAAAAGAGGACCAACCATTGTGCTAAAATTGTGCCCTGTAGGGGGGAGGGGATGTGCTTGGTAGAAACCAAGGCACATGCAAACAAGTAAAGCTAGGAAAACAAGTGTCGAGTACAAGAAAATACAAACGCTCATGTAATGTAAGTAGACAATGTGTAAGATAAGATGAAATCGAGAAGAAAATGTAGACCATGAAAAGTGGGTTGCAAACATGGGACATCACTCATGATATCATAATAAAATCAAGGTCGTAGTGGCCGTAAGTAATCATAGAACAAGCAAGACATAGGGAAAAGCTTGCAAACAATGACAAGTAAAAGAAAACAATGTATCAGACAACCATGGAAGCAAATAGTCCTGCAAAAAAAATGTTGCACATGAAGCACCCATTAGCATGTTAGAAAGATAAAAATTATGTCAAGGTGTGTATAATCTGATAAAGTAAAGTTCTAAGTACAAAATGAAACAATAGCACTTGTAGTGTATGAAAGTGGATGCCCCTGGAGCCTCTGTGGGACCTGGTAAAAGGTATTGTGCCAAACATCCATGTTACATGTAATGGATCTGTAAAATCTTTGATCACAACTATAAATGCAAGTGAACGTGCATGTGTGTATGATAAAGATAATGACATACAAGATATCTATCTAGTATGTGTAATAAGGAGCATGTAACAAGTAAATGTAAGCAAGAGTAAATGCAACCAAGATATGTAGTATGTTATGGATGAGATGGAATGGAATGCAAAGTGTGAATGATAGGAGAAATGTGCCCCCAAGTAGATATGTATGTATATAATTAGGTTCATTTATTTATTCCCCTCAATACTCAAGAATGAACCATAAACGAGAGTGCGTCATCGGGAAATGGTTTGAGCAATGTGTTGTATGTAGAAAGAGGTGATGAATGAAGTGAAAATTGTGGCATGTTGATGATATTGTATGTCACATAGGGAATGAGTGTTGTGTGATGATTTAGCCTAAAGCATATATCACTAGATGGATGAGTAAGATGCTAGTATGCGTGATGATGTAGCACAAGGCGTATATCACGAGATAGATGAATAGGATGGTGGAAAATGTGATCATGTAGCTCAAAGCGTATATCATGAAATGTATGGATGGGATTTGAGAAAGCGTGATGATGTAGCACAAAGTGTATATCATGAAATGAATGAATAAGAAACATAGAAAGGGATGATGATTTAGCTTAAAAGCATATATCACGATATGTGTGAAGTTGATGGCTAGGAATGTCAGATTGTATGATAAAATATTGATTGATTGATTGTGGGAGTGTGATGAGGTCCATTTGAGATGCATACCCTCGGCGGTTGAGTATGGATTGTGGAACTAAAGGGCGTCATAGGGTAGTGAGCATAACATGTATAAGTAAATAAGTATAATTTGTAATATGTGTAGGAGATGTGGTGATGACATGTAAAACGTGTAATGTGTAATGAAGAATGTAATGTAATGCAGATATGTGGATTGTAAAAATGTATAATAATATAGTATGTAGAATGTATACGATGGATAGGTATGGAAAGCACAAAGTGTGGATGATGCAAAATAGATGGAAGTTTGTATACGTATAAAAGTGAAGATGAATAATGTCTAGTATGTAGCATGTGAGGTTCATGTGTATAATATTCCCTCAATAGTCAAGTGTGAACCACAACAAAAGAGTGTTTCATAGGCAATGACGATGCTAGCTTGTGTTAATATGTAAATGGAAGAATTTAGGTGTGCAAGAGGTTGAATGTAATACACGTGTTGATATTAGGGGGTGTGAATGTAATGCCCCCAAGTGTGTGTATGATGAAGAACATAATCATGTAATGTCATCTAGGAGGTCATCGGTATCATGATCAAAGATAAATGGGGTAGAGTTTGAGACCGGTAAATAATAGTGTCAAGTTGATCATGTAAAGAGCTATTGAGGCATAGGTTGTACATGCCCATAACATATTCCTCATCAGTGAAAGGAGGTAATGGGCATCCATGTGCATACCAGTGAGTGATATTTTGTGTATATCCAAGAAAGGAGTTGTTGCAAATGAACACACAACCAAAGGGCATAGGAAATGAGATATCAATATGATCAGGGTCTAATGTGCCCCTATGTAAGCAAGCCAAGACTTCCCTAATGTGAGTGGAGAAGAGTGAGGGGTGCACATAAGGTAGACTATAAGATGGAAGTCATGCATACCATAAGCAGTCATAATATAAATGAGGATCATGAGTGGGGGGATCAAGGTTCTCGAAAGCGAAACCTAGCTGATTCAAACTAGCATGTGAAAACATAGTGACATCACAAGTAGGATCAAATGGAATATGCTCCAAATAATAATCATTCATGAAAAGTGTGCATGTGAAAGGAGGTCGTACCAATGGAGGTGGCATATGAGAATGTGGAGGATCTGGAATGATGCACGAAGTTGGGATAGGCCCCTGATTAAGGATCATAGCAGTCGTAGAGGCATGGGGAGGTGTAGATGTAGTTGGTACATAATCTATCATGTAAATTACACCTTTAAGTGACAGTAAATGAGGTGTTTCTTCAATAGGTTGGAGTTCACCCATAATATTAGTTCGTAGGGTAAGAAGTGTAGTATGAGGATCACGGTCTTAATATTTGTATGGATGACGGTCATGAAAAATAATATACTCGATGCCTTCATGTATGAATTTGACACAATGATGTATAGTAGAGGGAATGACTTGCATAGCATGAAGCAATGGCCTACCAAGTAAATAGTTATATGAAATCAGAAATTCAATGAAAAAGAATACAGTGTTAAGGGTTTGGGCCTACGGTGATAAGTAAATCCTACGATGGAAAAAAAAATCATTATATGCACGAAGGGAAAGAAATAATGGACTAACATTAGAAGTGTAAAGACCTATCTTTTCAAGGAATGACATAGGAAATAGATTGAGTTGTTATCACCAAAATCCGATTTTTCGTGCTCTGTGTGAATGAACAACCAATGATTTTGGGTAACATTGGACCATCTCTCAAGTTGTGTGACTTACTATGAGATGGACCTAGAAGAGAGAATCCTCTACCTAAAATTAGCACTAAAGTAATCCTAAAAAGGAAATGCAACTAATAATCCTATCATATGATTCAAGGGACCAGGGAGAGAGGAAAATGCATGAAAATGAAGAAATCCTACACTAAGGAGGTGATAACACCAAGAGAAAGGGGAGTGAAATATCACGAGGGAGAAAGAGAAGGAAATGGAGTAGGAGAGGCCACCAAAAGTGACAGAGAACCAATGCAACATTCACCATTTGATCCCCATGAAAGACAACAAATAAACCTACAAATGAGAAAAACATACACAAAATCCACCAAAGCAAAATGGAGAGGCAAGGAAAATGCAATAAAACAAATGTCGAAAAGGGCTGAAGGAACACCACAAAACACAAATTTTATTTCTTCAAGTTATTACACAGTCCATTAAAATTGATAGATAAAGGCAAAATACATTTTCTAGGCCCATATGAAGGCTTATAACTCACGGAGTTGAGAAAATAGCTGCACAGAGTTTCCCCATACCAAAAATATCCCATTACTTCTTAAAATGAGAACTTTATAATTTATGGAATATGAGGAAGAGAGAGAGAGAGAGAGATGGAATCCTAGATTCCCCCTTTCACCCACCAACAAATTTCATTAATGACCCTGAAAAAAGCATGGGAGACCTGTAAAACCCATCCCTTCATGCACCTTAGCTTGCTAGAGAAGTAAGGAGGACCATAATTCATTAAATGTGGTGGTTGAGAGCCCGAACTATTCATTACATGTTGGAGATGTTTTGCCATTTTTTCCCATCTAATCCTTCCAAAAAAATCATGATTCCATGGTGAAGAGGAGGTTGAGAGCTTTCCGAGAAAGTCCAATTTCATAAAAACGAAGCTCAGATCCAAATACAAATACTCTACTTCTTTGCCCTGTTTTTTGCATGGTTTCTCAATTCGCTTTACTCATGATTTTAGGGTGTCACTACTTCAAAATAGTGGCACCTCAATTTAGCACAAAATTACTCATCTTTTTCCTTCTCTACATATTTTCTCAACTACTCTACTTCGAGCCTTTAGGGTGCAATTGCTTTGAAGTTGGAGCCCATCACATACACGCAACACTTCTACTTTACTTTTTCCTAGGTTTTTAGACTACTTGACTTGAGTTTTTACTCCCACCTTCTTCAAAGTAGGTGCCCCTCATAACCCCACAAAGTTGCCTCCTCGCCCTTTAGATCTACGGGTTTATGACCCGACTTTACTTAGTGTTTAGGGTGAGCTTTAATTTAAATTTGGAGCGGTCAAAACCCCACAAAACTCCATCATCATGTGCTTCTTATCTCGTGGATCCAAACCCCACTTGCTTTGAAGTAGCGTCCCATCACATCTCTGCAACACTATTTTTCTTCCTTGTTCTTTGGAGTCAGTGGGATGGCTCAACCCATTTTTGAAGTCACTTTGCTTGATTACTTTGAGAAGTAAAGTAGTAGTTCAAACCCCATTACTTGTTTTCATCCTTTTTTGCTTTTTGGGTTTAGGAATGTGCCTTACTTCATTGCTTCACTATCCTTAGTTTTTTGGGGTTTTAAACTACTTTGCTTCTTTATTTTAAGTAGTAGAGCAACACAAAATCCCCCAAAGAAGGAAGTGGATCGTATTTTTGAGGTGTTGCATTTGAGTTGCTTTTGAGAAGTAATGCAGCTATGTAAACCCGCCAACCTCCCAACTTTAATCATTTTTACAATTTTTTGGCTAATCATGGACTTCTGAAGCCTATAGAGAGAGCAATGCCAAAAATGACCGCAAGTGCCCAAAAATCATGAAATATCCATATTCATCTATTGAAGCTTCATCATCTACCCAAGTCCATTTTGTCAAGTTGTCCATTTTTACCAAAGGGTAAAAATGGATAACAATTTGGCAACTCACAAGGACATTTACCTTCTAGATGAGTTGATCAGTGGCCTTGAAACATCCATTGGGCATGGAGTCATGCTGATAACCTGAAATTGAAATCTGATCCGAACTTGAAACTCAACCCCTTGAATCTGCATGAAGCACTTTTGAATCTGAAGCTGATCTATCATTTCTTGAATTGACCATTCACATTAAAAAAATCTTCTAAATTAATGTTTTATATGAGTGGAAAATTGTTTTGAATATGATATCTTATCTCTTTCCTCTGCAAACTGATCTATTGAGTCTAAATGAATGCATCTAAAACTATCCCAAATCTGATTTCTTCCAAGTTTGAAGAGCTGAAGTGAATCATGGAAAAAGGTGAAGCATTGTAGATTTTTGAAACACATGCACTTGAACTGCCTTAACAACTTACTTTCGTAAACATGAACACTTCCTCCAATGAACTGTGCAACAACAATAACAGAGAAAACACTGTGAAAAGATGGAAAATCATACATGCTCCAAGTGTAGACATGAAAAGTGTGCACAAGCACTTCTTTTACTGAAAGAAAACCTATCCTACCCTACTCTAACAAGAGGCAAATATGAGCTAAAAAAACCTGCAAATAGGTTGTGAGAAATAGCTTCCCTTTGTCTCAATTTTAGACCATGTGACTAATTTTTCAATGAACATGGTCATAAGTAAGAGTAAAAAACTAACTAGGAGATGGTTCTTCACTCTATCCATCAAGGTATTAAGTGGAAGTAGAAAAATACCTCTTTTAGTTTCTCTGCATTTGGATTTTAAAGGTATTTTAGTTGATCCTTGGTACACCGAAGCTCTTCCGCATACTTTGAAACAAGCATGACTAGTTGTAACTATTTTTTTGGCTCTAGGGAAGCCAAATATTTGATTGGAACAGTCTTATACTTGAAGTTTTCCCATCTATTTGAATCGAACTCCATGAATGGATTCATCATGTAGATCTTCTTCTTGAAGGTGGATGCTTGTATGTTGATTTGGAATCGATATTGCCTCAAAAAAACTCCTTCTCTGCCTTGATGATTAATTTGGGAATGGTGTCATCATCTCTTCCTTCATCCTCCTCATCTAAGATGAAGCTTGAAAGACCAAACTCATCAATTTTTGCTCTTGAGGATTGTTATGGAAAACGAGGCTCTTAGATGTTCTCCTCCATAGTTGATTACGTGAAAAGTGGCAAAGAATAGTCAACATTCATTTGAAATCCTTTCTCATTTTCAAGTCCATGGGTGACCTTAGCAACAAGAGGATCTTGGTGTTGGAAGAAAAGTGGTGGGGCACTAAAAGTTGTGAGTTCAATGGGCTCTTTTCCATCAATGCAATCCTCACGATTCTAATAAGAAATCAACCTCTTTATTGTCCACTTGTGCCAAATACTCTACCTCCATAGCATGAAACTCCTCGTGATAGGTTACACATTCAAATATGTGCCCTTGGTAGATCAATGCAACCTCCCAAAAGTGTTATAAGCTTTAAACATGCGGGGCAATGAGAATTAGTGCATTCCACTAAAGCATCTTGACACTTGGGATCCTCTCTTACTTTGTTTATTTTTTTGGAGATAAAACAACAACCTATATGAATATGGTGACATTATACACACTACATTCTAAGCACAAGGACTATTAATCATCTTCTTGTTTTTCTTGTTCTTCTGCAAAATCATCTTTACCACTTGTTTCTCAATCTCAACTTATTTTGAAGGCTTATTCATCAATGGAATTTGACTGAATTAGATCTTGTCAGTCCAATTATTAGAATTTTGTGTTAATTATTCTCTGTTGGGATCTTCCATTTTCTTCCCTGCTTGATTTTTTTATTTTCTTCTTCCCAAAATGGATTTGGGAAAGCAAGAGGAGAGGTGGGTTAGGTCTCAACTAATTTTTGCATTTTTGTGGTGGGGGAGAAGGTTTAGGATATTATTGTGGAGGGATGAATTTTTGGAAGGAAAGAGGGTAGAGAAATGAAGGTGTGATGGAAGGGTAGAAGATGAAGAAGTAGAATCCATAATGGGGGCAACATGCAAAATATAAGGACTTTGACCTTTGGCTTGGGTGGTTGATAAGATATAGGCATTGGATACTGACATGGAAAAGGCTTAGGAACATCCCATTGACATGGTTCTTCAACCTTAGATCCATTAGCCTCTAATGCTTGTAATGAAGAAATGAAACCAACCATTTGAATGAGAGATTCACTCATTACCTCAAGCCTTTGTTGTGGGCTAAGCCAACTAGGTATAGGATCTCCCCATGGACAGGGCTGCCTAAAACCAGGTTTTCTCACATGAAAATATTTTTCCCTTGAAATATTGAAAAATATGCTCCATTCTTTGAATTCTTCCTTCAAAATCTTCATCTCCAGGTGTAGAATGCCCTCCAAAATCTACATAACTATGCTCTTGAATAGCTCCATAGTTTGATGAATAAACAAACTGATTTACACTTGGATCATAGGGGTATGCATGTTGAATATGATTTTCTCACAAGGTTGATTTAAGTGTGATGTAATAGCTTGAAGATGGATTTTGCAAGGTTAGAGGTGGGTTTGAATGGCATTATTACTGCTTTGTAAATATGAATTCCATAAAGGGAATGAAGTCAAGATTACATAACTTCATGAATGAAGAAAATTGAAAGATATGGAAAGAAAAATGGATGGAAAGGGAAAATCTACAACTTAGAGAAAGGGTGAGTTGGATCAACAGAGTCATCGAATGTGTTTGAACATGCCTCTTTGTGGAGTTTCGGGACTACTCTGCTTCATTTCACGACCTATGAGTTTTGGACCCCGATTACTTGACATCTAGGTTTTGAACCCCTGTTGCTTGACTCGCAAGTTTCGGACCCCCGTTGTTACTTGACCTATGGGTTTATAGACTCTAGTTACTTGACTGTGGGTTTCAGCACCACTTTTCTTTGTAGTAAGTTCCCTTCATTTTTCCACTTTCCTTCACCATTTTACGGGATTTGGGAGTGTCTTTGCTACTTGTTGCAGACCTCCAAAGGCTATAATTTTACCAAGAACACATCAACTTGGAAAATGATGAAAAATAAGCTTTTAATAATTGTCCCACCGGGCATGCTAAAATTTTTATCACCAAAAATAGCAGCCTCCAAGTTTTCATGCCGTGTGAATGAGAAATTGATGTTTTTAGGTAGCATTGGACCATCTCTCAAGTTGTGGGACTTACTAATTGAGATGGACCTCTAGAGAAGGCTAGATCCATCTACCTAAACCTATCACTAAACTACTCATAAAGAAGTAAATGCAACTAAATAATCCTATCCTATGATTCTAAGGGACCAGGGAGAGAGGAAAATGCATGAAAATGAAGAAATCCTACACTAAGGAGGTGATAGCACCATGAGAAAGGGAGTGAAATATCTTGTTGAGGGAGAAAGAGAAGGTAATGAAGTAGGAGAGGCCAACCAATAGTGACACATGACCCAATGAAACATTCACCATCGATCCCCATGAAACACAACAAATAAACCTACAAATGAGTAAACATACATAAAATCCACTACCAAAATGGAGAGGCGAGGAAAATGCAATAAAACGGATGTTAGGGTTGAAGGAACACCAAAAATACAAATTTTATTGCTTCAAGTTGTTGCACATTCTGTTACATTTGATACATAGATGCACCAATACATTTTCAAGACCCATGTGAAGGCTTACAACTCATGAAGTGAAGAAAACAAATGGATAGAGTTTCCCCATACCTTGAATATCCCATTACTTCTCAAAATGAGAAGTTTACAATTTATAGAAGAAGATGAGGAGAGAGAGAGAGAGAGAGAGATGTAATCCCTAGATTTCCCCCTTCACCCATAAAAAAACTTTCATTAATGACCCTTAAAACAACATGGGAGACCTAAAAAATCCATCCCTTCATGTACCTTAGCTTGTTGGAGAAGCAAAGAGGACCATACTTCATTAAATGTGGTGGTTGAGTTCCTAAACTGTTCATTGTAGGATTGAGATTTTTTTCCATTTTCTCCCATCTAATCCCACCAAAATTTTATTTTCATGATTCCATGGTGAAGATGAAGTTGATAGCTTTCAAGAAGTCCAATTTTGTAAAAATTAGAGCTCCTAGTCAAAATTTATGGCCAATTACTCCTCTTGAATTATGTGGGAATTGAGGTCACATTACTAGTTGTTTCACCCTATTTGTGGGTCTTCACAACTACTCTAATTATTTTCCATGTTCTTTGTGTGGTTTCTCGTTGCTTGCTTGCAGATTTTTGGGGTATCACTACTTTGAAGTAGTGACACCTCGGTTTAGTGCAAAACTACTCAACTTCGCCTTCTCTGCACGGTTTCTCAACTACTCTACTTTGGGCCTTGAGTTGTCGTTTATTTGAAGTTGGAGCACATTTCATCCACACAACACTTAATCTTTACTTTTTCCTAAGTTTTTTTATAATACTTGACTCAAGTATTTAATTCCCACCGCTTCAAAGTAGGCGCCCCTCACAGCCCCGCAAATATGCCTCCTCGCCCTTTAAATCTGTGGTTTTATGACCCGAATTTACTTGGTGTTTGGGGAAATTTTACTTTGAAGTTGGAGCTGGTTG
Source organism: Taxus wallichiana var. yunnanensis (assembly GCA_018340775.1). Taxonomy (NCBI): domain Eukaryota; kingdom Viridiplantae; phylum Streptophyta; class Pinopsida; order Cupressales; family Taxaceae; genus Taxus; species Taxus wallichiana. The sequence continues at coordinate 5,375,575 of JADAXU010000131.1, forward strand.
AAACCCCGCAAAACTCCATCACCATGTTCTTCTTTATGGGTTTCAAGAGTGACCTTACTCACACTTTGGAGATTGCTTATCTCATGGATCTGAAACCCACTTGCTTTGAAGTAGCGGTCAATCATATCCCACAACAATAATTTTATTACTTGTTCTATGGGTTTGTGGGGTGGCTCAACTCATGTTTTTGAAGTCATTTTTTTGGATTACTTTGAGAAGTAAAGTAACACCGCAAACCCGTATTACTCATTTTTTTCCTTTACTTTCTGGGTTTACGAATGTGCCTTACTTCATTGCTTCAATCTCCTTAGTTTTGCGGGGTTTTAAAACTACTTTGATTCTTTGTTTTAAGAATTAGAGAAACACTTAATCCCCACAAAGAAGGAAGTGGATCAAGTTTTTTGAGGTGCTTTACTTGAGTTGCTTTTGAGAAGTAATGCAACTATGTAAACCCGCCAACCTCCCAATTTTAATCATTTTTGTAATTTTTGGCTAAGTGTGGACTTTTGAAGCCTATAGAGAGGGAAATGCAACCAAATGATTGCAAGTGCCCAAAAATCATGAAAATTACCTAAAATATCCAAATTCATCCATTGAAGCTCCATCAACTTCCCAAGTCCATTTTATCAAGTTGTCCATTTTTTTAGGGTAAAAATGGATAACAATTTGGTGAATCACATGGACATCTACCTACTATATGATTTGATCAATGGCCTTAAAGCATCCATTGGACATGGAGTCAACCTAATAACCTAAAACTAAAATATGATTTGAAATTAAAACTCAACCACTTGAATCTGCATGAAGCACTTCGAACCTATTAGTGCGAGAATCACATCACCCATGAATGTCTCTGCAACCGATGATGGGTTGAGACTCTCAGTTTGATTACACAACATGGAGAATATCTCAAAGTGTGGGACCTTGTGAGTTGAGAGAGCTCTCTAGATTAAGGTAGTTCCTATTCCTCTATTTAGGTGCATATAAATAAATTTTACAGAGGATCTACTCTAAGCCTACTCTATCTTACCAAGGAGACAAGGTTGAGAAGATGTAAGAAAATAAACCTAAGCTAATGAGGTGATGCACCAAAGGAATGTTAGACACCCATTCTATAACTTAACACAAACCACAAGAATGCAATACAACACCATGCACAGGTAACCAAACTATGATGAGAGATCAGAAGGAAATAATGAAACACATGAGAGGGTCGAGAATCATCCACAGACATATATTATTGCTCCAAAGTTGATACAGTACATTATAGTGGCAAGAGGCAAAACTTAGCATTACAACTTGAATGGGGAGGTTAGGACTCCATGAACTTGTCTAGGCACAGAGGAGAAGGGAGGGTGCAAAACAAAAATGTCCAACCCTTTACAAAGAGCCTAGCTCCTTCTTTTATAAATGTTGCTCAGAGAGAAGAAGGAGAGAGAGGTGGGAAAACTAATTTGAAGCTCAGCTACTGGCCATCAATGCCTCTGTAAAATCCACCCCAAATCTATCATGTCCATCACTTTGTGTCTCTTGCTTAGCATGTTGAAGAAGGGAGAGCAGCGGACCGAATCAAATCTGATCTAGTTGTTGGGGACAATCAAATTGCATATTAATGGTGTGAAGACATTTCCCCATTTTTCACCCACCAAACCTCTTTGCAATTAAAGTTTCAGTTTTCATGGCATAGGCAAGGTCGAGACCTTTCCAACGGTGCCAAATTTGTTGAATTTTCAAGCATTGGGTCAAAATATATATCCATTTGAATGTTTGAGTCGAGTCCATACAAAAATGGCAAAAACCAGTGAGCAGAATGGGTCGCGGGCTTGAAACTCACTTTGTGCCCTTTGGCACAAAAAATGCAAAATGCAAAATTTGCCCTTCACAGACCGCAATTCACTTTTTGGCGAAAAAAATCATTTTCGGGCCCGATGGTCCACTTTTTCCATTTGGGAAAAAAGTCACTCCAAGGCCCGCCGCCCACATGCAATTGAGGCTTGACACGTGGCTCTTTGGGCATCGCAGAGGCACGGCTCATTTTTTCACTTTACGCCTTCTTGGGGAAAAAAGTTCAAATTACCTCCGACGACTGCCGGCCCTGCTTTGAATTTTCAACATGGCCACGTGTCCTTTTACGGGCCTTAGGCATTTTTCTTCATTTTGGCTTTAAGATCCCCTGCGGGCTTGCGGGCCCAAAATTCACTTTGTGCCCTATTTGCAAAAGCACAAAAGTTTTAAAACTCCCATAGACCCACTTGCAGCCCACTTTTTTACTTGGGAAAATTTCCCTCTTCGGGCCCGCCGCCCGAATTTTCCATTTGGGAAAAAATTTCAAATCTCCCGCCATCCTGCCTCTCCGCATTGGCAAAAATCCTTAAAAACTCCCACCGGCCCACTTTTGGGCAAAAATACCTTCCAAGGCCCGTCGGCTTGTAACTTGTAAAATATGAGGAGTTAGAAGGACTTCTTTATATCTTTGGAAAGGGGAAGAAATTTCCCACCTGATGAAGATGTTTTCAGAAACCTTAAGTGATTGGAATATCTAAAAATTGGATTGAAGCACTAAAAGAGGAAAAAGGTGCAGTTAACCAAAAATAAGCATGAGCTTATTTTGGATAACAATTTGGCTAGTCATAGGGATATGTGCCTGCTAGATGAAAAGATCAGTTGCTTTTGAAGCATCCATTGGGCATGGAGTCATAAATGATAGCTTGATTCTGATCTGAACTTTGAAAATCTGATCCCTGAGCCACTTGGAAACCACTAAAATGGAGCTGATCTCACCAAATGCCATTTTCAATGCACTATGCAAGAGCAAAAAAACACCACAACACACTATGTACAAAATTGAAATCATACACACCCCAAGTGGGATATGCAGAGTGTGTAAAATCACTTCTTTTACTGAAAGAAAACCTACCTACTCTATTTTAACCAGAGAGAAAGAGAGCTCAAACAAATCCCATGAACTGACAGGAGAAGTAGCTTCCCTTTCTCAAAAAGGGCAACCATGCAAATGATTTGAAACTAAATATGGCTGCTTATATGAGTGAAAAAATGACTATAAGCTGATCCTCCACCCAAATCATCAAGGTGTTAACTAGAAACAAAACAAATACCTCTTTTAGTTGTTCTACTTTTAGACTGAAGAGGCATTGCAGTTGATCCTTGGTACTTTGATACTCATCCTCATGCTTAAAAGCAAGCATGACTGGTGTTGGCTTCTCCCTTGGCTCCAATGAAGCCAAGTACCTGATTGGGCAAGGTCTAATCCTTTGAATTTTCCCACTACTCGATATTTAACTCCAAGAATGGAGTCTTCAGCAAGTCTTCCTAGATGGATGGTGTGGAAGAGATGATGACATCCTCTTGCTCTTTCCTTTCCTCCTCTTGTGAAGAACATGGAAGATTCTTGTCTTCCAACCTTGGTTCCAGAGGGCTGTTGTGAAATGCAGGTTGTTGTCCTTGAATTCTCTCCTTCATGGTAGTAGGATCATGTGCTTGGAAGGTGGATGATGGAGGATAAAATGATGTGATCTCCATGGGATCTTCTCCATCAAAGAAATCCTCCAAGTTAGACAGATAATCTACCTCCTTGTTGTCCTATGCATGTGCTTAACCTCCTCCATGGTGTCCTCCTGATCTAAAAATTTCTCACCATGGTTCCCCTCATCCTCAAACATGAAGTTTGAAAGCTCAAACTCTTCTTCAACATTAGAGCTTGAAGGGGATGAAGTGGGAGGAAGAATTGAAGGTTCTTCTGTGGCTTGCTTTGTACTTGAAGCCTCTTGAACTGTATGGTTCTCCTCCATTATGGATTCATCAATCAAATCAAGCCCTTCAAATGAAAGCAAAAATATTCAACAATTCTTTCTTCATCAAGTGGCTTCAACTCTGACTTGATCTCTTCTAGTTGCTCCTCTTCAATAGGACTTGGAGCTGATTTTTCTTCTTCATTCATGACTGATTGTGCGGCTTGAATTGGATCAACATTTTCTTCAAATAAAGTGCCATCATGGGCACTCCATTCAGGGAAAAATGATGGTTGATCATCTCCTTCTATTTCTTGTTCTTGCTTTTGCTGCAAACTCAGCCTTAGCCACCATTGGCTCTTCAAACTGACCTCCTCTGTTGGCTTAACCATCAAGGGGATCTTTGTAATCCCAAATCTGAGAGCCCAACTCTTCAAATTTTCTATCATTTCTTCTCTGTTTGGCTCTTCTTCTTGCTGCCCTTGGCTGGTTGTCTAATTTTCATCTTCCCAACATGGATTTGGGGATGCAAGAGGAGGGGTAGGTTGGGATTCAACCAGTTTTGTTGTTGTTTGTGGTGGAGAGGGAAGTGGAACTTCTTGTTTCTTTAGAGGGAATGACTACTTGGAAGGGAAAAGGGCAAAAGAATTAAGATGAGATGGAAGATTAGGAGATGGAGAAGGGAAACAACATTTGGGCAGCAGACAATGGGCTTGACTCTTGACCATGCTGAAATGATAAAGTTTGTGAAAGAGAAAATGAAGGACAAGGAGTTGGTGACTGACTTACCCATTGACAAGGTTGTCTTGTATCCAACTCATAAGCCTCAATCTCCTCAGCCCATTGTGCAAGTTGGGGCAGCATTTCAATCATGAAGTCAAGCTTCTCCTGAGGGCTAAAATGTCTTGGCATAGGGCCTTCCCATGGACAAGGTGCCCTGCAACCAATCCTAAATGCCTTCATTTGTATTATAGCCCTTGACTGAACCATGCCAACCTCCATTTTTTGAATCTTCTCTAGCAGATTAACTTCTTCAGGTGTGGAACTACCTCCAAAATCTATATATCCATGCTCTATAATAGCTGTATAGTTTGGCAAATGACCAAACTGATTTGAATCTAGGTCACCTGGATATCCATAGTGTTGATTTTCATTGTGAAACCTTTCTGGAGGTGTATTGAAGTAACCGGAGATGGATCTAAATAGCACTATTACTACAAGTGTGAATTCTAAGATGGAAATGAAGTCATGATTGCACAACCTCATGGAATGGAAGAAAATGAAAGATGTGGAAGAAAATGAATGAAAATGGATGGAAAAAGGTCTACAACTTTAGAGATTGGGTTGTTGACTAGATGGAGTCACCAGATGTGCTTTGCATGTGCCTCCAAAGGTTGAATCTCACCAAGAACACATAAACTTGATGAAATGAAGTGGTAAGGTGCTTCAAACCCTGTCCCACCCGGTGTGCCAAAACTGTTAGTGCAGAATCACAACACCCCTAAATGTCTACAACCAGATGGGTTGAGACTCTCAGTGTGATTGCACAATAGAACCTAAATCTGATATGTCATTGCTTGAATTAACCAATCAAATTATAAAAATATTCTAAATTAAGGTTTTATGTGAGTGGATTTTTTTAATCTAAATCTTATCTATTTCCTCTACAAATTGATCTATGAGACCGAATGAATGCATATGAATCCATCCCAAATTTTATTTCTACCAAGTATGAAGAGTTGAACTAAATCATGGAAAAGGATGGAGCATTGTAGATTTTTTGAAACACATGTGCTTGGAATTGCCTTAACATCTTTCTTTCCCAAACATGAACACTTCCTCAAATGAACTATGCAATGAAAAAATGAAGAAAAAGCGTGTGTACAAAGATGGAAAATCATACATGATCCAAGTGGAGACATGCAAAGTGTGCAGGAGCACTTCTTATGTGGAAAGCAAACCTATCCTAACCTACTCTAACAAGAGAAAAGAGAAGCTAAAAGAACCTGCAATAGGTTGTGAGAAATAGCTACCCTTCCTCACAATTTTAGACCATGTGACCAATTTTGCAATGAACATGGTCATAAGTAAGAGTAAAAAACTAACTAGGAGTTAGTTCTTCACTCTATCCATCAATAGCAGACCAAGAATTTATCTCAATGGCTTGCATTCCTAATTCTTCGTACTACAAGGGTATTGAGGTAGCGAATAGGATACACACAATATTTTTATTTAAAGGGACTACAATGAGTATTGAGGTCACATATCTAGAGGGCCATAATCCCTACACTAGGTAAACTTAGGGTTTCCAATGCCCACAGTCAAGATAGAGGAGAGTGCCCTCCTAGGATATCGGTTAATGAGTGAGAAGTATAAATTTATGGTGGCTAGGACAAACATGCATAATATAACTGAAATGTAAAGAAAGGAAATCTAAGGAGCTGATCAAATAAGAGCACTATGCTAACTAGTATCAATGTACATATAAAAAAAATATAACATAAAGAAATGGTGAAGGAAACAAACAAATCTATGAAAAATGAAAAATACAATTAGAGAACTTACCTGTGGGGTGGTCATTGATGCATCCATCTCTCCAAAGAAGAAGCACACCAAGAGAGAATTTCTATTGGCTGGATAAGGGGAACACCATTCTTGTACTAGACTCACTATAGATGACCCAAAGAGTGCAAGTAATCTAACCAATAAGAAGAGTGTCCAATCCAATCCAAGTCAAGTGTAAGATGAACCAAGGGCTGAGCGACTAGATGTGAAGTTGGAATAAAAGAGTAGATCATATGGTAGTTCCTATGATTCTATCTTCCTTCCTTTATAAATTTCAAAGAGTGGTGTGTATATACACACTAAGTAAAAACCTAACACCAAAACCATCACCCACAGGAGATGGCATCGGTCAAGGATTCTAAATATAATGTTAAGTGAAAAAGAGGTGTCATGGATCAAGCAAATGGATGAACAAAGTGCCAAATGGTGAAATGAAAGCAAGGTGTTGGGAGTGCAATGTGTATGAGACATAAAGGGACAAGGATAACTAATGTAAGGACAACTAAGGTTAGGACCACATAGCTATACTTTTGTGTGTATTGTATCTACCCCATAATGACCATGTGAATAGTTGCACCCCATTCCCTGGCAAGCCCCTTAAGGCACCCGATCAAAAATAGATGCATCAGTGACCCTTATCTACACAAGGGAAATTATTAGTAACATGTATGAAAGTTGAAATGTTAAAAAGTAGTTGTATATTGGCTATACTAAGCAATATATACAATTTAGTGCATAATATTATAATTAATTTATTGGGAACATTTTGCTCCCTCTTAAAGAAGAATCCACTACGTTGTTGTACCTTTTAAATTTACAAATACCCTTGTGTCATATTTTATTCTTTGAGGATACCTTTGGATTTATAATCTTACGGATATTCTTTTATTATTCATCAATGTGAAACACACCTTTTGTAATCAGGTTGTTATAGTTAATGGTGTCCCTTATGAAGCTCATCTACTCATTCGTTTTTCTAATTTAGCAACATTTTCTGCACCGATGGCTATTAAACCTACTCATTCTATCTCTACAAGTTGTATATTACATGTGCCTTCCCCTAGGTTTCCTCCTATAAGAAATCAATCTCTTAAGTGTATCCTAGAATCATAGCCTAAAGTGACATATTCTAATCTTATTATGCATAATATTCTATTAAGACCCAAACCTCCTACAAAGTTACATGCTCCTCTCTTCACCATTTTTATGACAATATACGGTAGCACTTTTTGCAAAATATTTCTAGAAAATATTCAAATATTCTAAAAGATACAAAAAAAATTCAAATATGTTAAAAATATAGAATCAAGAACTAAGCATGATTTGATTTATGAGTTCTATACTTTACATATTATTTTTTTATCACACGATTTGATAGCTAGCATATTATCTATTCTATACACACATGTGTTTCATGAGGTATTTGAGCATGATGTAGCATACACATAAATCGACATGATCATATATGTTGGACATACCCTTTTACCCATTAGACTTACTAAGCTATGGGCATCTTCTACACTACCTGGTGTTATTATTTAATTTATAAACACGCTTCACTTTCACATCCCGATTATTCTTACATTATATGTTGTGATATATGTTATTTATCTAGATTTTTGGGATTAACACATGTGGACTATATAGTATTGGTACATCTTATTCCATGTGCCTACCTCCTACCATATTTTTTATCACTACCCATTATATTTATTTTCTACTTTTCTTGTGTATGGCCTTTGGCTTTCTATGTGAGTGTATGTGACACTATTTTTTCCTTTATTTCGACATGTTTTTCCTTTTCTTATGCATCCATTTAGACCTTATTTTTGTGTGCGATAGTATTTTGTCCCTTGTATGTAGTCTTTGGCATTCTCTATGACATTGATTGTTGTAATTTTGTATTCTTATGTATTTATATTCTTGTCTACTTGCAAGCTTTTTGTGTGTGTAATCTCTTTATGCTATGATTTCTCTCTTACATTCTCTTACATGGTCAAGTTCTACATGATGTCTACTTACAACCATATTTTATGCATTATAATGATGATTAAATGTGATATTTGACATGGAGACACTTTAATTATTTTGATTCAAGTGAGTCGTATAATCTATCTCACTCACCTCAAATGAGGGTGAATTTAATGGGGTTATCACAACAATATCTATGTAGTTCAAGCACACATACATAGTAAAAATTACAAAATATAGTGGAATAGGCTACATGAACACAAGTACATGAATAGATAAAAAGCATTTACAAAACTTCACTCTAAAGAAAACCATCTAACAAAGGATAAAACCATCAAATGTATTTTCTTAATGGATGGTACTATCTTGGGCATCTTTTGACAACCAATTTTAGAAATTGTGGGAACATATAGATTTTCAAAGGCCTCTAGTATAGATTTAGATACAAATACATAGTTTCAATAACAAATTCATTATATTTCGATATAAAATGTGGGGGTGTGATGATATTTTTAATCCAATATCAAGTTACACATTTTCTATTTTGGCACACATTTACATTTTCATAGTTTCAAAGGTTATAATACATGGTGGCGACATGAGTGTATGATGTTCCCTTTTAAATTTTCACATTTGGAACCTAATCACATTTACAATGCATGGTGGGGCATGAGTGTACTTCATTCCCTTTCAAATTTTCATATATTTATACATTTGGAATCTAGATCCATATGCAATGGTGTGGTTCCATGGTTAGATGACTCTACTTTGGGTATAATGACACCCATATGCATCATTCATCTCTCTCTCATTTGAAGGTCATTGTGCTAAGTGACACCCAAGTTTCTTTTGTCATCCTAATATGTTAGGTAACCCTAACCTCTTTGGTTATTTCAATGTTGGACACCCAATTCCATTTTGGTTCACAAGTAATTCTATAAATTGGGGACTAACCACCCTTAATCCTCCACTGGTATCATATAAATCCCTCTCTCCAAGTGATTCAATAAAGAGGATCCTACATTCATAAGGAGAACATGAGTACTCATTCCAAGATTTGTTTAATTCAATTTTCAAGTTTCAAGTCGATTTACGATTTTGAGTTAACGTTCTATTCTTCTATACGTACATTAGCTACACTCTATGTTACAAGTTTCACTTTAGGGATCTTGTAGCCACTTAAGCATCTCAAGCGAAGAACAAATGCATTCACACACTCAAGTATATTTTCCTTTAAGAAAGAAAATTTCATTTCTTATTTTATAAGGGGAGTTAAATGTAGATACCTAAATCACTTAATAACGTCATTACTAACTTAATCCCTTAACTTGTATTTTGAGCCTAATTTCTATATTTTAGTCCATCATTGGTCCTATTTCAAGACTCGTTATCCTCATTACTCTTCTCATTTGTCTAAATAAATTCTCACATCAATCACACACAATCTACTTATCCTAATTTTCATTCACATAACTTTTCAACACTATATATTCCTCCTAGACAAAATTGTCCAATGGTTTGGTTTTGGGATTAAAAATCCTATCTAAGACCACCCAATGGTAAATTTCTTAATTTTGTAACTTTTATGGGTTGCTAATTTCACTATGGTTCAACCTTAATGAAAAATTATATACACAAATCCATATATAAGAAAGTATAATGTACTCATTTAATCACTGGAAATTTCAATAGCACCCTAACAAATATCTGTCAAAAGGAATACAAAGATCTCCTAAATTTTCCTAAAGAGAAAAAGCATTTGGAGTAGCCCCTACACGTGTGTGAAGAACTTCAAGCTAGGTTCAATATTCAAGCTTCCCAAATCAAAATACCTCAAATCTAAGTCAAGCACAAGTAATCCAAGTCATTACAAAGCATTATCAAGTAGTCAAGTTATGAAATATAGTTTCATCCATGCAATATTATGTCACATCTCTAGGTGGATAAATACATGTGGTTTGAGGCGTCTTTAGAGTAGTGGTGCTAACGTAGGTGGTGTATGGATTTCACTTCAAACCAAATATTAACCTTTTTACATGGGTTTTACCCTAGGTTAAGGTTTTGGATCAAGTTGGTTGATTTAAAAGGGTTTCACACATTTTCAATACCTAACACTTCACCATGAAGCATATTCTAGTCACTCACATGAGTTCAAAAATAAGCATCATCTATTTCCTAGACCAAAATGTCTAATGATATAAAACCACCAAATGATTTGGTCCAAATTGAACGGTTTTATCCTTATATATATTATACATCTATAGAATAAGAGATGAAACATCTATAGGAAATTGATTATGCTAAAATGTAAAATAATAGCCTAATCTAATGCAAGTTTTTAGTAAATAAATGAATAATGTAATACTGAAATAATACCCAAGAAAAATAAGCTAGAAAATATGAAACCCTAATGTGCAAAGAGGGTTAGAAGATCCTTAGTTGATTCGAAGAGGTTGTTGACTATGTTGTAATGGATATCAGTTGAACGGAGATGGAGGATCATCACACAAAATCCTAAAAATATATAGATCGGCATATTTGACTAGATTGGAGTGCTTGAAAAGGATAGGGGCACTTGTGGGTGCTCTGGTCTGATTTTGGGCGCCCTGGTCTACATAAATGCTTAGAAAACCTCCTCTAAGGTGTTGTAAGAGGTTCGTACTTATTCTCCTTTTTTTCGTGTGTATGTCGTTGAATTCTATTGAATGTCTCTATAAATCCATAATAAATGAATAACCAAAAACCCCAAACAAAGCATCAAAACCCTAAAAAATAAAAATGTAAATGAAAGGATTAAAGCTGTCCTAAATCTGCCAAAATGATGGACTTATCATTGAGTACTGCACTACATCTCAGACCCAATGTAGTTATGTGTGTGTGTAAAATTGTGCCCTAGGTTGTTCTTGTGTTATTCACACTTTGTGAGTAGCGAACAAGTAACTAAATGTAGAATGTAAATAATGTGTGCATGGAAACAATAGACTCCCCTCCTATGAAGTGTGATGCAAATGAACCAACCTTTGTCCCTTGTGATGGAGCTAAATGGATGCAAATGGAGCTATAGATAACTTTAATGGATGCAATCTTAGGTGGAGATAGTATATTCTTAGTGTTTGGTCCCTTATTATGATCACATAAATTTTATATTTATATGATTCCTTTGCTTGAATTTTGTAATTAACCCCGAAAATGTCAACTACAAAAAGATAAGATGCTCAAATGGGTAAAAGGACCCAAAAAGTGTGACTAAAGTAAAAAGAGGACAAGGGAACCCAGAGGGGATGGGGACACCTAGCATTGGCATCCTGGCTGGGTGCTAGTGTCTAGAATGATAAATGTTGAAAGGTGAAAAGACAGACTGAGAAAGTAAGAGTGCAAGACTGAAAGTAGAAGCATAAAGAAAAGAAAGGTGGCCAAAGACATGGGTTAATCAATGTTACTTTTATTACTTAGGAATCATGTAAATAGTAGTATGAATAAACATACATGTAGAATTTTAAGTGTAAACTAGGTGTTGAGACAATGGTAAGAAAATAATGTAAACACCCAATAAGACAATGTAGACCATAAAAAGTTGGTTGTAAACATGGGATGCTAATCATGATATCGCAAGACAATCAAGGACGATGAATCTAAAATCATACAAGTGTGCACACAAGACAAAGGGCAAAAGCCCACATACAATAGCATGCAATGATAAACAAGTACAAAAATATAACAGTATAGCCATGGTGGAAAATAGTCCTACAAAACAAATGTTGTACATGAAGCACCCGTTAGCATGTTAGAAAGATAAAAGGTATGTCAAAGCATGTATAATTTGATAAAGTAGTGTGATATGAAACAAAATGAAATGATAACACCTGTAATGTATGAATGTGGATGCCCCCAGAAGTAGTTGTGGGACTGGTACTAGGTACTATGCCAAGCATCCATGTTGCATGTAATGGTCTTGTATAATCTACGATCACAACTAGAAACCAAGTGAACGTGCATGTGTGTATGATAAAGACATACAATATATCTATCTAGCATGTGTAATAAAGTGAACAAGTACAAGTAAATGAAAGCAAGAGTAAATGTAACCAAGATATGTAATATGTTGTGGATGGATGGAATGAAATGCATAATGAGTGATAGGAGCCATGTGCCCTCGGATTGATCAAGAATGAACTGGAAATGAGAGTGTGTCATCAAGAAATGGTCGAACTATATGTTGTGTGTAGCGTGATGTGATGGATGCATAGTGATGATATGCAACCAAGAGGTGAGGTGTGAGAACGTGTGATGATTTATTCTAAAGCATATATCACAAAAGGATAATAGAAGTGATGATGTAGCCTATGGCGTATATCACTAATGGAGGAATTTCACATGATAGAAATATTGAATGGTTGAATGTGTGAGTGTGATGAGGTCCATTTGATTTGTATACCCTCAAAAGTCTAGTATGGACCATGACACTAGAGTGCGTCATCGAGTGGTGAGTGCAGCATGTATAATTAGATGAGTAAAAAGGCATGATATGTGTAATAGATTTGGTGATGAAAATTTGTTGTTTGTGTAATGTAGGAGGTATAGTGTGTAGTGCAAGATGCGTGGCTGAGATGAGATGTGTATATGCATAATAAGATGTAAGATGAAGGATATAGGATGTATGTATGTAAGATGTGTGATGATGTGTGATTTTTAATGTCTATTGTGTAGTGTTTGAGGTTCATGTGTATAATATGCCCTTAAAAGTCAAGTGTGAACCAAATCTAAAGAGTGCGTCATTAGGTAATGTTGATGTTAGCATATGTGAAAATTTCTATGTAAAATTCTACGATGTGTGGATATGGGGGAATATATAAGCGTAATGACCTCCCCAAGTGTGTAATGGTGTACATGATCATGTGACATTGTTTAAAAGATCATCGTTGTCATTGTCAAAACCTAATAGAGCGGTGTTAGAGATGTGATAAGCAATAGAATGGGGTGGGTCGTACAAAGAGCCATTGTGGCGTAAGGTGTAGATGCTCATTGCATACGTTTCATTAGTGAAAGGTACCGAGAAACTCATGTGCATACCAATGAGAAAGATTCAGAGAATAAGTAGGAGATGATTCATTAACAATAGAAACATTTTCAAATGGCATATGGAACATGATAGAAGTGTGGTCAATGTCTAAAGTACCACCAATATAGTCAAGCCAAGATTTCCCAAGTTTTAGTGGAGAAGTACATGAGGGGCACATGTGATGAAGACTATCAAATGAAACACACGAAGACCATAGGTGACCGTAATGTGACAATAACCATGGTAAAGGTGAGGTGAGTGAATTGGTGGTAAAATGTCATTAAGCATCAAGCCAAGCCTAGTTAAGCCCTCATGTGCAAATAGTATCTAAACAAGTACGATTGACTGGAATATGATGCCAAAAATATTTTTTGATCAATAGCGTGCATGTGAAAGGTGGGGGTGGAGATGTAGACTAGTTATGGGAAGGTGAAACACCATCTAAGGTGTTGACAGGAACCCCGATAAAGTATCATAATATTGGTGGAAGGAGGGGTACTGAATTTTTATTCTCTTGGGCCATCAGTCACAAAGGTTTCATTGAAATAGGATTCATCTACATCGATAGGAGTAAAATTAAGTTGGCCTAATGCTTTATCTATAAGGTTAACGGTATCAACTTCATCATCAGAATCCTTAGAATCATCTGTGTTAGCATTATCATGTTTTATAGCCTTGTCGAGTATATTGCTAGGAGTTTTTTAGGTGGAGGAGTGGGAGGAGTCTCAACAGGTGGAGCAGTAGTGGTCATCAGAGCATATACGATGGGTGAGATAATCACTATAGTGTGAGTAGAAATAGTCAGAATACTTGGAGCGGTAGAGGAAGAATGTGAAGCGCTAGATTAACCAATGTTGTATGCATCAATGCTACTATATGGAATATGTTGTATATTATTGATAGGTATAACAATAACAGGGTTTATGCAACAAAATTTAAAAGGTTCAGGATTTACATAAATAGTATGTTCATAGCCATCGTGTAAGAATTTGACACATTGGTGGACAGTAGATGGGAGAACTTGTATGTTATGGATCCAAGGTCTATCAAATAATAGATTGAATTGAAATGAGGCATTGATAACATAGAATTCGGTGAGGATGGTCTTAGGCCCGACCCAAATATGCAGTGAAATAGTCCCTAGACATGTGCGAGTAGTAGAGTCATAACCCCGAATAAGAGTAGAGTTATTAGAAATTAGGTTATCATTAATACCTAATTGTTTGAGAAGGGAATGAGCACATAGGTTGATATCCAACCCATTATTAATAAGTACATGTTTGATGCAAGTGGTGCTAATAATGGCAATAATAAGCAAGGGCACACATGGATTGTTTTTAGCGAAAGGTGATATGTCCTCATGAGTGAATGATATAACATGTGGCAGATTTTTGAGAGATTGAATGAGGTGTGTGAAGGCCACTGCAAAGTTATCAATTTCTATATGAATGGCACAAATGGGTGCTTTTAATTTTTGACAACAGTCTGGTGCATTACGCAACAAGTCATAGAGATAAATTTTAGCTGGTGTATTTTTGAGTTGTTCAATGATATCACAACCCTTATGAGGAGCAAGAAGGATCCATGGATGTGATAGGTGGAGGAAGATAAGTAGGTGGAGCCATAGGAGGAAGAGTGTGGTGAGTAATTACTACATTGATGGAAGGATCAACCATAGGCATAATAAAGTGAGGAGGATGTTGAGTACAAACTTACATGAAATCAGCAACAATAGTAACTATACCAGAGACTTTAGTTGGTGTGAAAGAAGGATAATATGATTGAGTCATGACTTGATAAGGAGAAGACATATTCAAAAGAAAGGGTTTGATTGGTTCGGGTTCACCAAAATGATTATGCTAAAATGTAAAATAATAGCCTAATCTAATGTAAGTTTGTAGTAAATAAATGAATAATGAAATATTAAAATAATACCCAAGAAAATAAGCTAGAAAATATGAAACCCTAATATGCAAAGAGGGTTAGAAGAGCCTTAGTTGATGAAGAGGTTCTTAGGCGTGTCGATTGGAGACCAACTTGAACAAAGATGGAGGACTATCACATAGAATCCTAGAGAAATGTAGATCCGGTAGATTTGACTAGACCTTATAGGGCACCCGTGGGCACCCTGGTCTGATTTTTGGGCACCCTAATCTACATGATGCTCATAAAACCTCCTCTAAGGTGTCGCAAGAGGTTCACACTTGTTCACCTTTTGTCATGTGTATGTCGTTGAATTCTGCTGAATGTCTCTATAAATCTAGAATGAATGAATCACTGTGAAACCCCAAACAAAACATCAAAACCCTAAAAAAAAAAGATGCAAATGAAGGGGTCAATTTTTCCTCAGCTTCCAAAATGATGGACTTATCACTGAGCATTGTACTACATCTCAAACCCAATGTAGTTCTCTATGTGTGGGTGTGGAATTGTACCATAGGTTACTCTTGTACCAGTCACACTTTTGATTAGCGAGAAAGTAACTAGATGTAGAATGTAAATAATGTGTGCATGGAAACAATAGACTCCTCTCCTATGAAGTGTGATGTAGATGAACCGGCCTTTGTCCCTTGTGATGGAGCTAGATGGATGCAAATGGAGCTATAGATTCCTTTGATGGATGCAAAATTAGGTGGAGATAGTATATGATTAGTGCTTGGTCCCTTATTATGATCACATAACTTTATATTTATATGATTTCTTCACTTGAATTTTGTAATTAACCCTAAAAGGCCGACTACCAAAAAGATAAGATGCTCAAACAACTTAAAAGTGTTGGCATGGTGTCCTAATACATGTTATCATTGATGAAAACCACATTAATGAAAAATTTTATGTTTTGGGATGATGTTATGATGTTGTTCGATGTGCTAACATACTATTTTAGGTGTATATCAAGTTACAATGGGATTTAGTGATGCATGCTTGCTCTAACAAGCCTATACAGGTGCCTATGAGGTATATCTTGGAAGTTTGAGCTTATTGATTACTTCGGAATCATGTTGATAGGTTTGCTAGCATGATTTGAGGGTGCTTGAGCACTCACAACAAAGTGGAATAGTGCAGATACAAGTGGTTCACCATGTTACAGTGCTCATTGGGAGCAGGTATGACAATTATGAGGTGTGACAGAGTGGATTGGAGCCATTTGAGCTCATGGATGCATGATATCAGGTATATCATGATGAATGAGGTATGTTTGGGTCATTTTCAGAGGTTTTATGTTCATTTATTGCATTATTTCAGTTGGCCCTAGTTGTTACTATGAGGATCTAGTATGCAAGCATAGGTAAGTCTTAGTGATGGAGATATTGGGAAATGGTATTGACATTATGATGATTTTATATGTTATAGGTATAAATTTTGATTCTCTCAGAAAAATTTCAGGTGCCCATGATGTGTATTTTTCCATATATGACTGATTTTGTAAGACATGGTCAAGAACAAGTGAAAATCAAGCTCAAATTTGAACTTATGATGCTCATTGAATAATAGTTTATTTACATGGTACCTTGTGGATTTTAGGGAATATTATAAAGTGAGTTTATAAAGTTTCAAAAAAATAATGAGGTCATTTATTTGTCACGTTTTTATAAACGAATGTTAAGAAGGTAAAGTGGTCTAAAACCCTAGTTAAACCCTAGCTAGAGCAATGATTGTGAAAATGAATTTTGTGCCCCATTTTTATTGATAAATAAAAATTTATGATTTAATGTTGTATAGGATTCCTCATGATTTCCAGAATTTTATGGTTGAGGTCATGGTGATGAGTGCATCCCACGTAAAAATTGCATTTTCTAGGAAAGAAGGATATAGAGCAAGATGGTCCAAATGAGTAGCATGCCAAATTAATGTGTCATGATTATTGGGAGATAATATTGATTTACATGAAGTTTCAGGAAATGATCATATAGGTACATGGTGTTTTGAGGCTCAAACAAGTTGATTGGTCAAAGGGTAGTTTTGGGGTCTCAAATAGTAGGGTCCAATGTTTTGGCCATAACTTGAGCTAAAAGTGGAATTTTGAGGTGATTAAATTTTTGTTGGAAATTAAATTCATATATATTTCCATTTATATATGCATTTCCCCATGATTAGGTTATTTGATAGTTTTTCCAATTAATTATTTCATAAATAAAGTTTTAGGCGATTCGGGACATGATCTGTTTTAGTGAAATTTTGATGTTGTTTGAAGCATTATAAGGGTTGGGTGATGCTTTATATCACATGGATAGTGAATAGGGATGAATTTATCATCCAATTAATCAATTTGGAGGTCTTGAATGTATGTATAAATGAATTTATGAGCTAACAAGAAAAACACCTTTTTGGGCAGTTGATCGGTGAAGGCAAACGTAGTTGTGGTTTGCATTAAAGGATGTTTCATGAATTCTAACTTGATTAGTTTTTCTCTACAAGTTATGAAATTTATTTTGAGTGGTCACATGTAATGTTTTGTTTTAGTAAAATTTATTTGGTGATCAGATGAAGTTTCTAGGGTGTTGAAGGGTGAAAGAAACAATTGTTTTGAGATTTGTAAAGGGAACTAGGCCCAATAAATGAAATAATTTGATTGGTTGATATTAATTGTGACCATGTATGAATGTTTTATGATATTTTAATAATTTATAAGGGTTCATGGGTCATGAAAAATTATGGTAATCATGTTAGGGAAATTTTAAGATTGTGTCCATGGGGTTTTGAGCCATTTTTGGCACATGTAATGAGTATTTTTGCTAGGACGACCTATATGGGTCAATTGTGAATGTTATAGTGATTATTATGGGATTTTAGGATGGAATGGTCATGCAAGTGGAGGGAAAATGACCTCCTTTGAATTTGAATCAAGGAAAGGGTATAAAATGGAGTTTTTGGGTACAATGGTTCTAGCTTTTGAAACCCCTTTTATCTTCTTTTGAATAACCCTTTTGCTATGAAGAAAAACCATTTGGGCCTAGCCCAAAACACTTGGAATATCATTCTAGGATAGATGTTGATTTAGTTCTCATGAGGATAATTTGAGCAAGATAAAATTTGGTGTTGTTTCTTTGAGAGTGAGTTGGAGAAGGAGGGAAAACTTGGGTGCTTGAGTTTGAATGTTATCTTCATAGCATGCTGATGTTATTTGCAGGTGTCTAAGGAATTTTCATATCTGATCTTGAAGGTTGAAGAAATTTTCATATTTGTATTTCTTCATATGTATTCATGAGACATTGATTGTCTTGAGAGCACTCTATTGTATCTTGTGGATCATTGTTGAAGACACTATCTTTTGTGATATGATTTGAGCATATATATAAGTGTTTGGATATGATTTTATCATCAATATATGTGTGTTTGATATCATATTATGTTCTTTGCATTAATTTTACTTCATTTAGAAGGTTTTATGCTTTGATGTGTTATATATGGGCATGTGTGGTTAGGGTTTGAAGCACAAATGTTGAAAAGTTTTTAATGGGGACTAATTCATTCCCCCTCTCAGTCCTTATCACCTCCAACAATTGGTATCAGAGCAGGCCCTTGGAAATATCCTAATAAGATAGATGGATATATTTGGTGACAAGATGACACCTATAGATTTGGATACTATTCAGAGTAATACCTTCTTGATAAGGAAATGGGTAGGTGAGCATGGCGATAAGATCAATAAGATGTCTAGAACTCATGATGATATTATCAAAGTCATGAAAGCTCAAGTTGAAGAGGCCCTAGCTGAGTTGAAAATCAAGAGAGAAGAATGTCTCAAACATGAAGTTGAAAGAGAAGAAATAGTCAAGGTCCTAACGAAGCAACTTGAGGAGACACAAGATGAGTTGAAGATCAAGAGGAAAGAAATAGATGATTTGAAGAAATATCTAGGCACCATGAAAAGCAAGGTACTATATTTTCAAGGAAGTTCTACAAATCTAAGTAAGATGTTAGAAAATCAAAAGGCCTATGGTGATAGGACATGCCTAGGATTCAATGAGGGCTCATCCAAATCAGAAAATAATGAAGAAGAGTCAAGTCAAGGATCAAATGAAAGAAGGAAACCAAGCAAGGGAGAAATTTTAAGGCTTCCACCTCCTAGAATATCACCTATCAGGAAGCCAATTGCATATAGGTATGGTGTTTTTCATGGTAACTATTATAAATGTGGTGATTATGGACATATGGCTAGTTATTGCAGTCCTAAGGTTGAAAATAAGGATGATGGCAAAGGAAAGGAACATTGTGAAGAGAAGAAGGAAGAAGAATGTCAAGACAAGAAGGAGAAAAAGGTAGGTCAAAGGTATGGAGTTGAATGCTATCATTGCCAAGAAAAGGGACATCTTGCAAAATATTGCAAAAATGAGCCATCAAACACAAAGAGGTATGTAAGCACATTCAAGGGGTATTGTTATGCTTGCAATGGATATGGTCATAGAGCTTATGAATGCAAAGGAAGGAAAGTGGAATGTTTTATGTGCCACAAGATAGGGCACATTTCAAGGTTTTGTAATGCAGGTCAATTAAAGAAAGAGTCACAAAAACCTAAGCCACAAGCTCAAATATACAAAAGGAAGGATGAGACTAGTCAAAGTGCTAAAGAAGACTCCAAGGATGTGACTAAGCTAAAGGAGGAATCTATGCAACAAATGAGAAATCAGAAAAAGAGGATACATTCAAGGTTCAATAAGAAGGTTTGAGACCTACTTAGTTATCTCATCAAGCTCTACCATGGTGACATATGAATCTATTAGGCTTCATAGAGGTGTATAGGTGCAAGAGAAGCATTGGAGTGAGGGGGAACTATCATGATGTTCAAGTAGTTTTTCATGATGTGATTGTCAAGTCTCTTATGTTGTTTCTCTTCAAAGCATACATGTCAAGTAATGTGCAAGTTGTCTAGGTTCTTGATGTCATATCTAAATTTGTGATATAGAGACCTCATGAAATGGAATAACATCTGTTTGGTATGTCTTGTAGTCCATAATGTATGTGAAGCTTTGAAGTTGTCACTAAGGTGGTATGAATAGTCTCAGTAGTCTACTGTCATTTCAAAATTTGAGTTCAAGTCTCTTTATAATAGGAGGATACTAATGTCAAGGTTCTTCAACTCGATGTGTTTCTGTTATGTGAATCGAGAAAGAATGGTTATAATGTTCATATATTACCAGGAAATTTGATGCTCCCAAGTTTTCTTGAGTTGTATCTCGATGATCTCTACTATTTTATGATATGAGTCTTGAGATGATTATATGGAATATTTATAAAGTATAATTTGTCCTTAAAGATGTTTCATAGTGTCATTCATGTGTGTAATGGTACAAGTCTTGTCATTGTATTGAAAAGCAGGTACCTTGCACTCATATTAGTATGTTGTCAATCTTGTCAACTTGTGTGTCAAGTCTATGCCATGGTCCTTATATGTCTTGGTATGTATCATGTGTTGTTAATGTGGGGTATAGTCCTCTAATTCCCTTGAAGGTGGTGTAAGGTGATCAAGTCCTACTTGATCAATTTGATCTCAAGAAGTGTGACTGAGACAGTGATGTGATCAAGAAAGCACATTATCAGGGTTTACAAGAAAAAAATGAGATGCTACATGTATGTCACATGGTTGTTCATGATTGATAATCATTTGAGAAGGTGCTAAGTAAGTTCAAGAATGTTTTTCAAGGTGGTAGTACCAATTTGAAAAAGATAAGAGAAAATTATGTAAAAAATTCTAGTTCACTATTATTGACTAGGTTTACACAGTCTCCAAGAAGTGGTATGTATAAAACTCGCATTTAAATGGTCAGCGATAGAATTTGTGTCTGAAATGTTGTATTGATCATCTAGATTCATGGGGCTAAAGGATAAAAGTGGTTTGGAGCTCAAATTATGCATAATTATCTAGATATGAATGACAGAGTTGGAGACTTTCTCTAATTTCAGAGTTGAGAGGGTTTTCTCTTCAAAACCCTAACAGGTGGATATCTTCAAAAAATTTAGAAGGTGATTTGTTAGTGTAAATGGGATTCATGATGCATTCAAAGGCTACACAAGAATTTTTTGTCATGGTTAGGTTGGTTGAAGAATATTTGGTGGTGATCCTCCATGTTTCATGGTAAAAATAGCTTGTTAGTGTACATTAGCAGAGGTTCTCATGTATGAGTATGTTCCTTCTCCGTCTCTTGTGTTGATTGCATCTTTGGTGTGTGTTTGAAGTAATTCCAGATGGATTAGAGGATTCCTTTTCAATTATCCCAATGAATGTAAGGAGGATGATTAAGAGGATTGTCAAATGTGTGACTAAGTTGACATCATTTGTGTTTAAGTGTTAAGATAACCTTCTACATGTCTATAGATGACTAAGTATATAAAATTAGATGGTTAAAGTCTTTAAAATATTTATCTACATCATATAAGTCTTAAGAATAGTAAGAATAAAGGAGAGATGCTTGATGAACTTCTTGAATCATGTTCTTGTGTCATAAAAGTTTAGAATGATCACCTACGGGTATAGGAGGCAAAATTGCAAGATTGAAGAGGTGTGACTCATGATTCCAAGGTTTATGTTCATTTAAAAGGTATGACTTAGTTATCTATCCATTTTTTCAATGTAATTGTGCATGGAGAAGGTCTTAGGTGTCTAGAAGGCATGAAAAACATGCATTTGACTCAAATTTGCACTCTACAGCCCTGTAAAGGCTTATTCTTACATGGTTTTAGCTGGAATGAAGTGAGAAGATGTTCCCTCTATCATTTGTTTGAGATTTCCATGGTTTATAAGTGTGAATTAATGATTTCATAAATGAAATACTCATGTTTTAATCTTGTTTGGTTGACTCTTGCACTTCAAGAATTATATTGAGACAAGATGATTGCAAGTTTATGAGACAAAGGATGAATGGTACAATGGTGCATTACTTCAAAGGGAAAATGAAGTTTTCTTTGAGCTCGTGATGCAAGTGTTTATATTCCTCAAGACTTGTTATTTCCCTCAAAATGAAAATATGGTATTGTAATGTTACTTGTTGCCTTTTAACCGTGATGGAATGAAGTTAGAAAGAAAATTTGTTGATACAGGTGCATGGTGGTTAAGAAAGTATACAAGAATGATCAAGTCAGGGGGAGTACCTTAGTGTTTCTTCATGAGTTTTCATAGTGATCTCATGAAAATGGTGCTCACTTCTTGTAAAGGTATGCAGTGACCTATATCAGCTATATATGACTCTAGAAGACTGAAATGTTGCATTAGAGACTACTAAAAGATGTAATGATGATTCTAAGGCATGATTACGTGGCTAGTGGGTCAAGTTTGGGCCTAGGAGCTAGAAATAGAGGTATTAAGGCCAGGGGGAGAAAAATTTTCATGGATCTAGGCATGGTTGACATGTCAATGGATGTTGAAAATGGTCATCTTCACACTGAGAAGTTTGTTATGGTCCTACAAAGTATTGTTCTTGGTATGAAAAGTGTGCTCAAGCCCTTATATGCATGTTCTTGGCCTAGAAATGGTGGTTCCTTATCTAGAAATTTTGAGCAATGATGAAGCATGAATCTTATGACATTGTTGGCATAATTTAGAGGTTGAATGGTACAAATATCTACTACTAGAGTGTTCTTGTGAAGCTCAAAACAGGGGTATAGAATAAATTGGATTTTTTTGCTTGCACTAGAGGTGGAATGGTGTATTTTCCCATAAGAAGGTTAAATGGATTCGTTTTTCATGCTTTACTGATGTTTTCAGATGTTTAAAGCACTCTTTTCAGGGGGAGCTTGATGTTTGCACGCTTGACATAAGGCCAAGAATAAGATTTTTGGAGAAAATCAAGAAAATGGAGAAAATTGAGATCTTTGGTTGATGTTTCAAACCAAATCATGGAAGTATGATGTAGTTGAAGGTGAATAAGGTGAGTATTATCTTAGAATTTTTCATTAATGTAAAAAGGGGGAGAAGTTCAGGGTGTTTTCCATCAATGACAAAGGGGAAGATTATTAGCAGGGTGTCTTAATAGGTGTTGTAATTGATGAAAAACTACATTAATGAAAAATTGGATGTTCTAGGATGATGTTATGATGTATTTGAGGTGATAACATAATGGATCATATGTATATCACCTGTTACATAAAGTGGGATTTAATGATGCACATTTGTTCTAGCAAGCCTATATGGAGTTCCTATGAGGTATTTATTCGAAGTGTGAGATTATTGATTACTTGGGAATCATGTTTATAGGTTTTCTATCATTATTTGAGGGTTCTTGAGAACTCACAAGTAGTGGCATAGTGTAGGTACATGTGGTTCACAATGTTATAGGTGCTTTTGGGAGGAGGAATGACAACTATAAGGTGTGATAGAGTGGATTGGATCCATTTCAGCTTCATAGATGCATGATATGAGGTATATCATGATGAATTAGGTATGTTTGGGTCATTTCAAGAGGTTTCATGTTCATTTATTGCATTATTTAAGTTGTCCCTAATTGTTACTAGGAGGATCTAGTATTCAAGCATAGGTAAGTCTTAATGAATGGAGATATTGGGAAATGGTATTGACATTATGATGATTTTATATGTTATAGGGATGAGTGATGATGCTCTCATAAAATTTTTAGGTTCCCATGATGTGTATTTTTCCAGATATGACTGATTTTGTAAGACAGGGTCAAGAACATGTGAAAACCAAGCTCAAATTTAAACTTCTGATGCTCATTCTGAATAGTGTTATTTGCATGGGACCTTGTGGATTTCAAGTATTCTTCTAAAATTAGTTTGGAAGGTTTCACAAAAATAATGAGGTCATTTTTTCCTCACGTTTTTATGAACGAATGTTAAGAATTTAAAGTGGTCTAAAGCCCTAGTTAAACCCTAGCTTGAAGCGATTAACAAAAAGTGAAGTGTTGTGAAAAATTTTTTATTGATACATAAAAATTGATGATTTTATGTTTTATAGGTGTTGGTCGTCAAATAGGACTTTACGAAGAGCAACAGTCAGGGGACAAGAAGTCCCTCCTCTTTAATGGGAGAGGTTCCCTTATTCAGAAACGAACCTATTTACAAATGTACAAGACATGATTTGTTGGTTAAACTTGGATATTACGAAAGTGTTTTCTATGAAGATCATCAATTACAAAAGGACTGAGGAAAAAGAGTATGGGAAAGAGCAGAAAGGCAACATACAGAATTATAGATATCAGAGTAATTCTTTATGTATGCGAAGTCACAATAAATTGAAACAAGATCATTTGTATTGGATAAATGAGATGGAATTCAGAGACACAAAGTTCTGTAAATAACATCTGCTAGAACACAAAGTTTCTTAACATAACACAGATTCATTAATCAAGGACACAAAGTTCCTTCTTGGTTATACAAGATCACCAGGCTTGCAAAGTTGAAGAGTATGCAATCGGTGAGACTAACAAACTTGAGACAAATGATCTTCACAAAGAAAATAAATGAAAGCTTAGGAATAACAGAGATCAGATAGACAAAGAATGGAAAGTCCTTCTGTATTGATTTCTTTATAATCTATTTACACTTTTCGAGAAAATAAGCCAAGTTCTTCCTCCTTTTACTGAATGGCGTAAGGAAGGCCATTATATAGCTTACAAATCAGTTATTCTTCGTAACCGCTTCTTTAACCAAGAACAGTTAAGGACCGCCAATCGCAATACCTTAACTTCTTACAAAGAAAACGGAAAAAGAAAGGGAAGAAGAGAAAAGAACAAGGAGAAGAAGACAGGTGGCCAGTCACTGAGAGGGACCCACCGACTTCAGAATCCGCTGCTTGAATTTCCTTAACGCCTCAGCTATGTCTCTGCCACGAGGGACTGACGTGTTGGCCGTTGACTGAGAGAGAAGGGTGATCAATGCGCATTTAATGCATACCCACCAATTTGAATAAGCAGGATATTCGGGTAGAGCGGCAAAAACTGGTACGAATGACACTGGGTTCACTTGGGACATGTGAGACGCGAATGCGCGAAACACGCGGCTCGGCCGATTCGGGTGAAACAGGGAGAAGACGCACAAATGCATTTTGGGACATCTGGGATGAAAACACGCGAAGGACGCGGTTCGGGCGAATCGGCCGAAAAGGTGACAATGAGTCCGGAAAAGTTTGGGACATTTGGAACGCAAGTACGCGAAATACACGGTTCGGGCGTTTCGGCTGAAAATGGAACAAAAGGCCCGTTTGAACTTGGGACATTTGGGACATGAAAGAGCGAAGTACGTGGTTCGGGTGTTTCGGCCGAAAATGGAACAACTTGCACTTTTTGACTTGGGACATTTGGGACAAAAAGTTCCGAAGTACGTGACTCGGGCGGTTCGGGTGAAAATGGAACAACTCGCACGAAAAGTTTGGGACACTTGGAACATGAAAGAGCGAAGTACGCGGTTCGGGTGTTTCGGCCGATCGGGGAACAGAGCGCAATTTTGAACTTGGGACAGTTGGGACGAAAAGCTCCGACGGGCCCGAAAATGGAACAACTTCGGGGATTTCAGCCGATCGGGGAACAGAGCGCACTTCGGAACTTGGGACAGTTGGGACAAAAATGTCCGACAGGCCCGAAACACACACAAAATGACCCAAAACTGCAGACTTTTCTCAATTTCACGACTTCGGTACATTAGAGAAAACACTTAAACTCAAAATTTTGAAATTTTTACTTTCATCAGAGCAGGGAATTTTGAGTGGACAAGCTGGCTCCTTCTGGGGATGACTTGGCATAAATTCAAGGAATGAGACAAGGCAAGAACTTAGACAAACTCGGGGAAGCAGACCAGTACCTTATCCATTGGGCAACGGAGTCAAAAACAGACCAATACAGAGGGCAACACACCAAAACAAAAAGGAAAGAAAAGCAAAAACGCCGTACATGTAATATACAAGGACTCCCTAATCACCTAGGACTTGAACAACTTGAGATACTCCCACTATAAGGAAGTGGGAGAGAAGAACCATCCATGTAATCAAGATAAAAGGAATTCTCACCAAAGAAAGTGTCCGATCTTGAAAGGTCCGAGCCATGTGGAATCAAACTTGCCATGGCTGCCACGAGGTTCATGCCTTTTATCCCATAAAGAACACAAGTTGTCTCCAACTTGGAAATCTCTCGAACCTAGCTTTCTTGTCAAACAGACCTTTACCTTCTCTTTGGTGAACAAATATCCTATCAAAGAACCATCAATCTGTCCTCATTCGGTTTGTGCAGTACATAATTCTCTTGTCCAAAGCATCTTCGAAACTAGTATCTTCAATGGCCTTCATTAGGTGCAAGGTCATGGCGGTTCCACTCACCTTTGCAATTAAACTTCTACTCCATATACCACTTGAAAAGGAGACATTCCAATAGCTCTCTTTGGTGTAATCTGTTTGCCCAAAGAGCATCATAGAGCTTCTTGTGCCGAGTTTGGTTGAGACTCATGACCAACTTCCTTATGATAGTCACCGATTTTTGTTAGTGGATTCGCTTGCCCATTTCCCGGGATAATAATCAAGAATGAGCCAGGAGATGCCATATCCGTAGTAAATCCATTATCTCAGTTGAAGAGAAATTTGAAGCATTATCTCATTATAATCTTATTAGGTACACCATACCTTACTAAGATGTTCTCTTTAATGAAGCCGCACACCACTTCAAAAGTAGTGCTCTTGATCGAGAATAGCTTCCACCCATTTGGTGAAATAGTCAAGTGGCAGTTAAGACATGAGTGTGACCAGCACTAGAAGCAGTGATTAAGTGTACCAATGAAGTCCAAACCCCATCGTTGAAATGGTTCCTCAATCACAATTGGCTTGAGAGGAAAAGAAGCCAATTTAGGTCTTCCCACAAAAGTCGACAAGCCTCACATTTATCAACCCACTTGGATGCATCTCACGAACAAGGAAGGCAGTAGTATCCTCCACGGAGTATCTTATGAGCTATAACCATTGATGAATAGTGCCTCCACATGCCCGATCATGAAAAGCCGAGAGCAACTTTCTCTGTTGTTCCTTGTCCACACACTTCAAAAATATCCCATCTAACCCACGCTCAACAAAGCATTTTCCCATAATACATATTGATCGACCTCAATTTAATCCTCTTTTTCTTTTAAAGTTAAATGAGAGGGGCATTCCCATAGGTGAGAAAATGGGCGATGTCAAGCATACCATTCACAACCGAACTAAGGAATGAATCTAGTAGGAAGGCCAACTTTGTTCTCCAATAATTCATGCTTAGCTCCTTCAAAGAATGAGCTCACAAAGACCTTTTCCATGAACCAACTTGGTCACTTAATGTCAATGTCATACTCTTGGACCTTAGCAACCAGTTCCCTCTCTTGGATCCAAATTCTTGTTGTGTGAGAATTGACTTAACAGCTTGATCGGAACCAACACCATGGAGTGAGAGTTGAGGATATAAAACGAAACCGCTTAACAACTTTAACCACCGCAAAAGCATGCTTCTCCATCATGGCGTATTTTAACTCATGATCCTTCGAATATAGCTCATGAACGCAATTGGGAGTTCATGCTCATTAGAGTCTTCTTGAGTTAAGACAAGAAAGCCAAGGTATTATCTCAGTAGATAAAGAATAGATGATGAAATCTTTGCTGAAATCGGGACAGATGTGCCAAAATCGGAGTTTTAGCGATAGCTCTCTTAATACCTTCAAAGGATTCCTTCCTTCGAAGACAAACCAAATTTTTGCTTCCTTTCATCATCCGAGAAATATTCAAAGTTAACTCTACAAAATCAAGGATGAATCTTCTCAAAAAATTGATCTTACCAAAGAAGGAGTGTACACCCTTTTTACTGGTTGGGAGAGGAATTTGCTAGATAGCTTGTACTCGTTCAGGATCAATCTTAATACCATCCTTGGAGACAATGTGCCCTAATAGTTTTCCCTCTGTGACACAGAAAATAGATTTTTTAGGATTCAAAGAAATTCCATGCTCTCTGCATCTTAGCAGAACTGTCTCTAGGTGATCAAAATGATCCGCTCTTGTCTTGGAAAATACTGTCAGGTCATCAAGATATATGACAATACACTTCCCTTTCAAACTTCCAAAAAAGATCCATAGCTCTCTCGGAAAGTGGCACAAAGATTAATAAGCCCAAAAGGCATTCTTTCAGTAGGCAAAGGTACCCCAAGGAGTAGTGAAAGTTGTTTTGTGTTGATCCATATCAACCCTCACTCGATTATAGGAGAATCCATCAAGCATGGATGGCATTTCAAGAATTGCAAAGATCCATCAAAAGGATAATTATCTTTGTGAGAAGGCAAAGGATCTCACCATTTTTCTTCCTAACCCAATAGGATGTTGAATGTGGGAAATGATTTTAGCCTTTTGTATTTCCTGAAAGATGGTGTCAGCTATTTTGGGGTTGTATTGCCTCTGTTTCTGCTTGAAAGGCTTAATTCCAGGCTTAAGAGGAATAGAGTGCTGCATATCTTTTGGTTTGAAAGCTTTCAAATCTTCATAAGAGTAAGCGAGAACATCCTTATACCTCTTTAAAAGATCAATTGCTTTTCTCCTCTCATCTGCTGTGCAACATTTTCCAATGTTCACGAGCTTGGGGTCAGTAGAACTCCCAATATCAATCTTATCATACTCAGCTGATTGCTGAGGCCCAGTGGAAGCTCTAGATTTCACATACCTGTCATGTTTATCAAATAGTTCCTCCAAACTCACCAAACCTTTAGGAATCTTGTTTCCTTTGAGATTGAGGCATCCATCTTGATCTGTTTTTTCCCTTGGGCGACTGCTTGGTCAAAGGGCACACTCTCACGAGGTAGGTTGTCACTTCCCTCAAAATACAGTTGTTCGAAATTACCCTTGAGTTCCAGGAAGGAAAGCAAATGTTGATCATCATTGAAAACTTGCCAGTTATTGGTATTGTCAGGTACACTAGGCCGATGGACCATTTCAATAGTGAACTTATCCTGAGAGAAGTCAGGATGGGGAATCAGTAGTGACCCCGAGACTGCTAGTGAATCAGCCCTGCTGTTCTTCTCCCTAGGTATTGCCTCAATGGAGAAAGCATCAAGAAATTCAATGGAATCCCAACCCGATTAGGTAATGCTTTAGATCCCATTTTTACTTGGAAAAGGCTTCTCACTTGCTTTACAATCAATTCTGCATCACCACGTGCCAGAAGATTCTTCACACCTTGTTCTTTGGCCACTTGCAGTCCAAGAATGAGAGCCTCATACTCTGCTGTATTATTAGTGTTTTCAAACTGCAACTTAAATGAAAAAGGATGTAGGCATCCTTCAGGTGACACTAGCAGACACCAGCTCCAGAACCAGCTGAGGAACAACTTCCATCAAACTCTAAAATCCAAATACCATTAGGATCTTTAGGTGACATTCTGGGAAGTTGGATTTCATCAGGGGACATAATCATGTAATTGCCATGACCCATATCCTCATAGAGTATTTGTGCTTTAGGATCATCCATTTTTGCACAATATACTCAGATTGCTTCTCAGGCATCAACTTCTTCATTTGTCCATTAACAGGTATGAGTGCATGCGACCAGTCCATTTGGATTTCTCCACCCACATCTTTGCAGAAGTTCCTACTTAGCAACATCCCGTATGAAGGAGGGATATCTGCTACTAAGATGGTAGCCAACACTTTCTTTTCAGGCAAAGCAGCAAAAGCCACTTGTGCATCTTTAATTCTTCCGACCAGGGGCACTTCTTTACTCTCCATGGAGTAACAAGATCCATAAGTGCGTGTGAGGGTCAGGCCTAAAGCATGAGCTACTTTAGTAGGCATCACGTTATCTGAGGCTCCTGAGTCAATGACACAATTCGAGCCTATGACCAGCTATAAGAAGTGTTACATAAAATGGTTTAATTTTGTCACCAAAGCGAGGTGTGCAGCCACTACTAGAACTGAGTGTGGTGCAGGGAAGTATGAGGAGTAGGTAAAAGGCCTTTAGAGGTGGTTTTGGAGTGGGAATTAACAAATTGAATCATTTTGGCAAAAGCTTTGGGATGAGTTTGATAATACTCGGCCTCTGAGATTTGAACCTTAGTCTTTTTAGATGATCGATAATATCAAAAGACCCAGAAGTGGACGGGCCATCATCATTTGAAATTCTAGGCTTATCAACTTTAGGAGAAAAAGAAGGAACTTTGCTAGTAGGATTGACAGGACTCACCTTTGGCGTAGATGAAGTAGGGATAGGAGATCCTCTTTTTGCAATTACAGGAATAGTTGCCGACTGCTCCTTAGATTTCTTTATGGGCTGCGTCACTTTCTCCCTCTGATGTGTCTGCTCTCGAGTCATGACAGCAAATGATTCGCTATTCATGTCTGCTACCACTTCATCATAATCATCTCCATCATCGATGCCCTCAGTGGTGAAGAAATTAACCCGAGATCCCTCAAGTTCCTCTGCCTCATCATCAAATTCCTCCACAAACTCCTCGCAAGCTTCATTATCCTCATCATCATCTGGCTCTTCAACTTCACAGGTTGCATTCACAGGAACCTTAACAGGAGGTCCTTCAAGTGCTAGTCTTGTTTGAGAAGAAGGCAAATGATTTCTGGGCTGAAAATTCCTCCTTGGAACATCTGCATAAGGGGCATGCTGAGCCAATTGTTTCTTTATAGCAATGAGATCATTCGCAAGCTTTTGGACCAACGGATCAGTATTAGGTCCAGGAGTGGAGGAGGAAGAAGCAACAGACTTAGATTTGGAAGGGTCTCTCCTCAACTTCCCTGACATGATCAGATCATCCTCGACACTAACAGCAAGAGTTTGATCCTCCACCAATGTTGCGAGATTAGCCCTTCTCAGCGCATAACTGACTTCAGATGATTGGGCATTTAAGAAGAAACATTTTCGGATTTGATCAACAGGTCGAGTATTTACAGGAATTTTGTTGATCAGTCTGTTGAATCGGGCCACAAATTCTCTCATGGGTTCTGATGAATCTTTCTTTATCTGAGAAATTTGGGCAAGCAAGGCATGCACATCTTCTGCTGGCTTGAAACGGTTTTCGAACTGAGTTCTCATTGTGTCCCAGTCGATGATAGCGCCAAAATTTAAGGTGGTAGAACCAATCAGCAAAGCATTATCTTGTAACGTCTCAACGAACAGTCTCACGGAGACGTCTTCATGCTCAACTCCCAGGACTCCACATGCAACAATGAAGGCCGCGATGTGTTCATCCGGATGCACTTTGCCATCACCTTTGAACTTAGGAAAGTTCTTCCGGTTACCTCTGGGTAACTCATGCAAAGGCTGAGGAAGAGCAAGGGGCCCGACACGATGACCCCAGGGCAATGGTGCCGCCATTCTTAGAAAAACGGCTTGAGAGGAACCGCAACACACAGCAAGAATCAAAGCTCAAGATTAGGGCTAGCCATTGGCTCAACAAAAACCACCCGTGGGAATTCTATCTTGAACAGCGGAGTGCTTGTTTAACGAGTCCTTCTATTTGTTCAAGGGAAAGGAAAACCCCGCTTGCTCCAAAAGCTGAAAATGAGAGTCTTCATTACCGAGGGTCCTTTCTCCTCGAGTAAAACGCGGAGTTGCCGAGATCAAAGGATGATCGAAAAATTACGTAATGGAATATGATTTTCCCAAGTGAGTCACCAAAAACTGTTGGTCGTCAGATAGGACTTTACGAAGAGCAACAGTCAGGGGACAAGAAGTCCCTCCTCTTTAATGGGAGAGGTTCCCTTATTCAGAAATGAACCTATTTACAAATGTACAAGACATGATTTGTTGGTTAAACTTGGATATTACGAAAGTGTTTTCTATGAAGATCATCAATTACAAAAGGACTGAGGAAAAAGAGTATGGGAAAGAGCAGAAAGGCAACATACAGAATTATAGATATCAGAGTAATTCTTTATGTATGCGAAGTCACAGTAAATTGAAACAAGATCATTTGTATTGGATAAATAAGATGGAATTCAGAGACACAAAGTTCTGTAAATAACATCTGCTAGAACACAAAGTTTCTTAACATAACACAGATTCATTAATCAAGGACACAAAGTTCCTTCTTGGTTATACAAGATCACCAGGCTTGCAAAGTTGAAGAGTATGCAATCGGTGAGACTAACAAACTTGAGACAAATGATCTTCACAAAGAAAATAAATGAAAGCTTAGGAATAACAGAGATCAGATAGACAAAGAATGGAAAGTCCTTCTGTATTGATTTCTTTATAATCTATTTACACTTTTTGAGAAAATAAGCCAAGTTCTTCCTCCTTTTTGAATGGCGTAAGGAAGGCCATTATATAGCTTTACAAATCGGTTACTCTTTCAGAATCGCTTCTTTAACAAAACAGCTTAAGGACCGCCAATCGCAATACCTTAACTTCTTACAAAGAAAATGGAAAAAGAAAGGGAAGAAGAGAAAAGAACAAGGAGAAGAAGACAGGTGGCCAGTCACTGAGAGGGACCCACCGACTTCAGAATCCGCTGCTTGAATTTCCTTAATGCCTCAGCTATGTCTCTGCCACGAGGGACTGACGTGTTGGCCGTTGACTGAGAGAGAAGGGTGATCAATGCGCATTTAATGCATACCCACCAATTTGAATAAGCAGGATATTCGGGTAGAGCGGAAAAAACTGGTACGAATGACACTGGGTTCACTTGGGACATGTGAGACGCGAATGCGCGAAACACGCGGCTCGGCCGATTCGGGTGAAACAGGGAGAAGACGCACAAATGCATTTTGGGACATCTGGGACGAAAACGCGCGAAGGACGCGGTTCGGGCGAATCGGCCGAAAAGGTGACAATGAGTCCGGAAAAGTTTGGGACATTTGGAACGCAAGTACGCGAAATACGCGGTTCAGGCGTTTCGGCCGAAAATGGAACAAAAGGCCCGTTTGAACTTGGGACATTTGGGACATGAAAGAGCGAAGTACGCGGTTCGGGTGTTTCGGCCGAAAATGGAACAACTTGCACTTTTTGACTTGGGACATTTGGGACAAAAAGTTCCGAAGTACGCGACTCGGGCGGTTCGGGTGAAAATGGAACAACTCACACGAAAAGTTTGGGACACTTGGAACGTGAAAGAGCGAAGTACGCGGTTCGGGTGTTTTGGCCGATCGGGGAACAGAGCGTAATTTTGAACTTGGGACAGTTGGGACGAAAAGCTCCGACGGGCCCGAAAATGGAACAACTTCGGGGATTTCAGCCGATCGGGGAACAGAGCGTACTTCGGAACTTGGGACAATTGGGACAAAATGTCCGACAGCCCAAACACACACAAATGACCAAAACTCGCAGACTTTTCTCAATTTCAAGACTTTGGACATTAGAGAAAACACTTAAACTCAAAATTTTGAAATTTTTACTTTCATCGAGAAAGGTGGAATTTTGAGTGGACAACAATAGGAAACCTTGGGATTTCCATAAATGTATGGTTGAGGTCATGGTGATGAGTGGGTCCCACCTAAAAATATCATTTTCTGGAAAAGAAGGATATAGAGAAAGATGGTCCAAAGTAGTAACATTCAAAATTAATGTTGCATGATTATTTGGAGCTAATATTGATTTAAATGAAGTGTCATAAGATGATCATATAGTTACATGGTATTTTGAGGCTAAAATAGGTTGACTGGTCAAAGGACAGTTTCGGGGTCTCAAATAGTAGGGTCTAGTGTTTTGGCCATAACTTGAGCTACAAGTTGAATTTTGAGGTGATTAAAGTTGTGTTGGAAATTATATTTAGATATATTTCCATTTATATATATACTCATGATGAGGTGATTTGGCATGGTTTCTAAGGAATTATTTCAGAAAGAAGGTTTTTGGCAATTCAAGACAGGATCTGTTTTGGTGCAAGTTTGATGTTGTTTAAAGCATTAGATGGATTGGGTGATGCTTCCTATCACCTTGAGAGTTGATAGGGATTATATTTTCATCTAATAAATCTATTTTTAGGTATTTAATGTATGTATAAATGAATTTATGAGATAACCTTTGGAAAAAGACTTTTTGGCAAGTTGATCTAAGGAAGGAAAAAGTAGTTGTGGTTTGAATTGAAGGATGGTTCATGAATTATAACTTTATTATAATTTCTCTATAGGTTCTTACATTTATTTTTAGTGGTCACATGGCATTTTTTGGTTTATTAGAAGTTATTTGGTGATCAGATGCGTTTCAAGTTCTTTGAAGGGTGAAGGAAACAATTATTTTGAGATTTGTAAAGGGAACTAGGCCCGAAGTAAATGAAATAATTTTATTGGTTGATATTAATTGTGACCATGTATGAATGTTTTATGATATTTTAATCATGTATAATGGTTCATGGGTCATGAAAAAGTATGGTACTCATGTTAGGGCAATTTTAAGATTGTGCCCATGGGGTTTTGAGCCATTTTTGGCACATGTAATGAGTATTTTGCTAGGAATACCTATATGGTTCAATTGTGAATTTTGTAGTGATTTTTATGGGACTTTTTATATGCTGTAATGGTCATGAAAGTGGAGGGAAACTGACCTCCTTTGAATTTGAATCAAGGAAAGGGTATAAAATGGAGTTTTTGGGTATAATAGTTCTTGCTTTTGAAACCACTTTTAAATTATTTTGAAGAAATATTTTTCTGAAAATAAAAACCCTTTGGTCCTATCCCAAAACACTTTTAATATAATTCTAGGAAATCTAGTAGTTTATTTTTCATGAGGAGAATTTGAGCAAGGACAAAGTTGGTGTTGTTTCTTTGAGAGCGAGTTGGAGAAGGAGGGAAAATTTGGGTGCTTGAGTTTAAATGCTATCTTCATAGCATGTTGATGTTATATGCAGGTGTATAAGGAATTTTCAGATCTAATCATTAATATTGAATACATTTTCATAGTTGTATTTCTTCATATGTATTCATGAGACATTGATTGTCTTGAGAGCACTTTATTATATCTTGTGGATCATTGTTGAAGACACTATATTTTGTGATCTGATTTGAGAATATATATAAGTGTGTGGATCTGATTTTATCATCAATATATGTGTTTTTAGATCATATTATGTTATTTTCATTAAGAAGGTTGTATGCTTTGATGTGTTGTATATGGGCATGTGTGGTTAGGGTTTGAAGCACAAGTGTTGAAATTTTTTTATTGGGGACTAATTCACCCCCTCTTAGTCCTTTTCACCTCCAAAAAATATATCCAAAAAGTGTGACCAAAGTACAAAGAGGACAAGGGCACCTAGAGGGGACGGGGCGCCTGGCGCTAGCGTCCTAGCTAGGCGTTGGTGTCTAGAATGAAAAATGCCGAAAAGTGAAAAGAAAGACGAGAAAGTAAGAGTGAAATACTTAAATTAGAAGCATAAAGAAAATAAATGTGTCCAAAGACATGGGTTAATCAAGTGCTTTTCTTACTTTGGAATCATGCAAATAGTTGTGTGTGATCGAGACTAAATAATTACCCAAAGTGTGTGATTTTGTGTCTACAAAAATTTCCATCCATTTTTCACTCCCATATCATCTTCCATACTATTCAAATAGATAATTTCACATGTCTCCTTATGTTTTAGTCTAATTAGCATATGCTCTAATTGATTTATCTTTTAATGTTCTATATGTATGTTCATATTTGCATATTAATTATTAATTGATAATCTAAATAATGCATATTTTTATAACCCTAACTTGGATTTAAATAAGTAAAGTAACCATCTCCTTTCTACACCCTTTATTTTTTTCAAGCTAAATCAACTAGTACAAATAAATTTCAAAACATAGGATAATGTTACTTAGTCTTCAAGTGGAATCCTTTTGAAGGGAAAAATGAATCGAGATGTTATCTCACAAAATAGTTGAAGGGCCTTAGACAAAATATTTTTTTATAAAAAAAATATTTGTAAAAACATATAGATACAAATAATCACCACATATACACATTAGAAACTTCAATTTGTAGTGGTCAAACATAATAGGTCGAAAAATAATCAAATAACAAACAAATGCTATAACCCTATGACTAGTAAAGCAACTTAATTTAGGGGGAATCCAAAATATGTCCTTGACTTCTTCTCTATGGGTAGAGTGCCTAAACATCATTCATACACTTTTACATTGTGTCATTAACCTAATCAAAGGTAGTTACTATTCTCTTTGGATAAATTTAAGTAGAGCTAAGTTTTGTTCCTTTATTTTTATCGAAAAAGGTGTAGGTAGTGGTTTAAGAAATTTAATATATATATCTCTCTCTTATATTTTTATAATTAGGATAGTGACGTACAAGAAAGGGTTTTACACAAGCTTCATATTTTTATACGCTTCATTATAATAACACCTAAGATCATTTATGTTTTAGCAACACAATGACTGGACCCATCTCTCATTTTATTCTAAAATATTATTCTTCATTACATTGAATGTTCGGGATCATGTAATTCTTGAATATTTAACACACAATCAGCCATGCTCTGTCTACCTAAATTTTTACGTAAAATCTATCAAAAATTAAAAATGATCAAAGAAAAAGAAAACAAAGCCATGTAATATAAGTAAATAACAACCTAGAAAGGAAACTACAAGAGAAATCAAATAAAGTTGTAAAATATAAGTTTACATCAACAACTCAATTCTCCATACACTTGAAAAGTGAATCATTCATCTTAATTTATCATTTTCTTATAGTGATTTTTTCCTCACAAATACCATTTTTCATGAACCTTGAATCTCTAGACCCTTATTTACTATATTACTCATTTTTTAAGAGAATATATTTTTTAGCTATTAAAATAGAATATAGTTTCCTTTAACCCTTCAAAATAAGAATCCTTGTAAATAAAACAATGTGAATCGTGGTTACACCCTTCCCCCCTAAAATAGATAATGAGTCTACATAAAATTTAAATACTAACAAATCAAAATAAAGGATATCAATAATTAGTCTTTGAGTGTAATACTTGTGAGGGAACAACATGACGTAGAAATTTCATCTCACAAGATAACATGAGGACCTTAGATAGATCCATGACATTGCAAATATTAGACATGTGTTTATGCTTGACATGAGAAGGTGAAGTGAACCAAAAAAAATCAACAATATTTTATTTACCATCCAACACATACTAGGCTAGCTCTAGATGGAAGGTGCATGATCAAATGATGATGGTTATAATTCTCTCCATAATGGATGGTATAAACAAAAAGGTTTTTCTAGAGCATATGACAACAAAAAAGGGTTTTGAGAGAACTTCTTATTGATTTAATATAAATTTAATTAAATCTAATTTTAGAGTAACTACTATAATGAATGATATACAAATGATAAA
The DNA here is from genome assembly GCA_018340775.1 of Taxus wallichiana var. yunnanensis. Classification (NCBI taxonomy): domain Eukaryota; kingdom Viridiplantae; phylum Streptophyta; class Pinopsida; order Cupressales; family Taxaceae; genus Taxus; species Taxus wallichiana. The sequence continues at coordinate 5,413,134 of JADAXU010000131.1, forward strand.
ATACAATAAATGGACAAGCAACAAGCAAGCAATAATATGAAACCCTAAGCAAATGAGAGAGATAGATGACTTAGTTGGTTTCAAGTGATCATGAATTATTGAAACAAAATGAGAAGAGTGTTGTCAAGTCTCATTGGAGGTTCTGGAACATGAAAATATGCATGAAAGAAGCACCCATGGGAGGATAGGAGCACCCGGGTGCTAGTGAATAGATATGGTCATTAGTGTCCACCCAAATTCTCGGAGTTACGATCCTCAAGTGCAGGAGGAGCTTTATTCTTGATCTTTGTTTGTCACTTTGTATTTGTCCCAATGGCATTGTTCATACATATAACCTAAAAAGAAAGATACCTAGCTACACATACCAAAAAACCACATAAAATCTAAAAATAAATATGTATAATATGGATTTTAATTGACCCGGTGGTCACCCAAAGAGTGAACTTAGTACGAGTGTTGCACTACATTTTAGACTCCATGTAGTTTTGTGTGTGTGTGTGTAATGATTCCCTTAGATTCTTTTTTCCAAAACACACAATGATTGCGAGTTAGATCTAGAATGTAGAAAATGTATATAATGTGTGAGATGAAATAGAATAAACTTCCCCTCCTATGTTGTGTATGTAGAGTGATGCATTCCTTGTCCCTTGAGTGAATGTACTAGATGGATATTGTGTGATGCTTTTGTGGCTTTGGATGCAAGCTTAGGTGATAGTAGATAATGTTAGCGTTTGGCCCCTTATTTAATAGTTATAACTACATATATATATATATATATATATATATATGATTCCCTTGTTTGAATTTCATAATTGACAACTTGAAGGCCGAACCAAAAGTATACAAATTCTAAAGAAGTAAAAAGAGTGAGAAAAGGGGAGAAAGGGTCAGGGGCATCCTAGAGGGACAAGAGCACCTAGGCGCTAGTGTCCGAGGTCATAAAATATAAATTAGTCAAATTCCGGTAGGGTTGTAGGGTGTGTAAAGTCAATAAAAGTATAAAATAAAAATAAAAAGGACCAAAAGACATTTTCAATTACTATTTTTGTCAATTAGGAATCATGTATATTAGTATGCTCTAGGACCTAAAATGTACCCAAGAGTTTAGATTTTTTTTTTCTACATTTTTCCCCACTTTATGTTGTTGAGTGAATACTCGATAGCATAAAGTAGATAGAAGATGTGTACCTTATGATCCTTGTAGAGAAGAGTGTAGCCGATAGCATGCAAGTGGACAAGTGAAGTGTGAAGTGATCATAATGTGAAGCGTGGAGACTAGGAAAGGGAAGTAAACCCTAGGGGTGAAGTGTATGTGTAGTAGTGTATTGTGTTTGCTGATGTGAGTTGCTTCTTGTTGTGTATTAAGGATAAAATTACAAAAGAAGAGTGAGAAATTAGTCAAAGTTTCGTATATGAAAAATAAACGTAACATGTGTATACGTAAGTAAAAGTATAAAAGTGTGTAAAAGGAAAGTGTGCACCTAACATGTAATAGAGTATGAGATAGAAAATTGTCTTGATTTTCTTGGAGTTATTGGATTTGAATTTTGGTGATGAATTTTTGGGTGATCTCATGCCAAGAGTGAGTTTTTTTGGTGATCTCATGCCAAGAGAAGAGTGTTGGGGAGAGAGGTCTAGTTTTTATCTCTTTCTATGATGTTTCTCAAATAAGCACCACTACAGATGGTATGTTCCCGATTTTTTTCTTTTATTCCGATTGTTACAATTGTAACTAAAATGTAACTGATAGAATGATTTCTATAACTGGAGGTAAGTGCCTACTACTGGAAAATTGATTTAAAACTATTGTATACTATGCTAAACTGAGAAATTGACTATTTTTTCCCAGGACATAGTGCACAATAGGGAAACAATCACCCACCGCTACTTTCCAGTGTCCTGGGCACTAGTTTTTGCTCTGTATTTTGGACCCAAGTTTGATTTTGGGCCTGTCTGTAACTATGTTCCTATACTAATTTTATATTATGTTGATTTGTTTGAAGCTTTGAGATGTTGTAGGGTGATTTATTCACCCAATATATGCCCCCATTTGGGATGCATGCAATGATTGTATGAGAATGAGGTCCAAATGAGAGGACCCGATATTGATATGCATATCTAAAGTGGATACCTGTAGGGGGTATGGGATGTGCATGGTAGAAACCAAGGAACATGCAAACAAAGTAGGCTAGTAACAAGAGTTAATAGTAAAAATAACTAGCATGCAAGAGAAGATAATGTAACAAACAACTATGTGGGTAAGATAGACCGTGAAAAGTGGGTTTCAAATATGGGACATCACTCACAGTGGCACAAGACAATCAGGGCCAAAGCAGCCAAAAGCATACAATTATCAAACAAGACATAGGGCATAGCCTGCAAACAATATCAAATAAGAGGAAATAAGAAGTGGCAGGTAGCCATGGTTGTATTGATCATGCAAGAAAAATGCTACACATGAAGCACCCATTAGCATGTTAGAAAGATAAATAGTATGTCAAAGCGTGTATAAATCATCTACAAGTATAGTGATATTGACTAAAAATAAGAACTGGAGTGATAGAACTGTGATGTGAAGATAATATTAGTAGCAAAATTAGATGCCCCCAAGAGCCTTAGTGGGACTGGTAAAGAGTTGTGTCGAGCATCATGCATCGTGTATGAATTTTTGATAGTTCTTGCATTCACCTCAAGATACCAAGTGAATGCACATGTGTATATAGGAAAAGATAATGACATACTAAGAATCCAACTAGCATAAGAAACAAAGTGTAAAATGTAAGTAGAATAAGTTGACAAGACTAAATGCAACCAATATATGCAAATTTTATGTGAGTGTGATAGTGTGATATGCAAGGTGTTAAGATAGTAAGAGCAGAATTTCTCCTCACAGATGTGTATGAGATGAGGTTCATTTAGAAATGCCCCCTCAATAGTCAAGAATGAACCATAAAACAAGAGTGCATCATCGAGAAATGAGTGTGTTATGTGAGAGTAGATGCTAGAAAAGATGTGTCAATAAGTATTAAGTGTGAATCGTAGATAATGCAAGGTTCATTTAATAATTGGACCCTCAACAGTCAATTATGAACCATGGAACTAGAGTGTGTCATTGGGTAATGAAGAGAAAGTATGTGAACCAATGATGTGGTGATGCTCGGAAATATAGTCATGAAGTGTGGAGTGAGAGAGCGTAGTAAATGTTCTGAAAGATGTATCTTGTAGTATCAAGCTCGAAGTGTAGTGAAATTAGAGGATGTGAGGTCCATTGATGAAGTATTCCATCAATAGTCAAGTGTGAACTATATCACTAGAGTGTGTCATCGGGTAATGATGGTACAATATGTGTACACAAGGTGTAGGGGTGTTGAGGAAGATTAGACATGAAGCACAGATCATGAAGTGTATTAGTAGATACTAGAGACAACTAATAGTGGTTGAAGAGAGGGGAGAAAGTGACATGCCTCAAAGTATGTAAGGGATAGAGGACTATCGATGATAGCAAAGGGTGAGGGTCCCGTGCATCTCGATATCCAAGGAGACAAAGGAATGTGACAATGATCTAAGGTTAGTGGTGTAGGAGAGTAACTATGTGCACATGAATGAGACCGATGTGGTGAAGGAGATGGAGAACATCTATAGGAAGGGGCTACCCAAGTAGGGGACTTAGGTGAAAAGGTGGACTAATAGACCGATGAGGATGACAAGGTCGAGATGTAGGTCATGTGCGAATAGGAGAACTAGGTGTAGAAGTAACTTTAAACTTGATAGGCACATGAGGCATAGATGCCATGACTGGTGCATAGATATCAGCAAGATTCGGTTGAGGCAATGGTGTACATGGTGGAATACCTTTGATGGTAACAACTTGTTTGTTATGATGAAATTGAGACACAAGTGATGCATAGAAGGGATGAAATGGGTAGTGCGGAGCCAAGGAATACCTAAGATCATGTCACAACCAAGATTTCATAGGTAACAAGGAATGGTGTAAACACAAGTAAGATAGCCAACAATAATGGGAATAATGACACAGACATAATAGGAACTGGAAATGTGATTAGAGACATTGGACATTTTATAGGTAATATTAGTGCCACATAACATTACACTAGTAAGTGTTGATGGATATACCATAGTACTGTTAACGGTGTAAGTACCAATGAAGCATTTATATGCAATGAATCAAGAAAATTTAATGTGATAATCAAGATTTGATAATGTAATGATTGGTGGTGGTACATCAGTAGTAGAAACAAGGAAGTCTAGAGGCCCCGATGAAGGAGGGGCACAACATGATATGTATGGTTTGCTAAAAGAATATGTAGCTTGCTTTTCATGCTTTGGTAAAGGGTCATTGAAGATTTTTAGATTTTGATTATCATTGACCGGATTGGCATTAGATGGATCAGGGAGCTCGATTGTATTGTTATCAATAAGATCTTGAATAAGATGTTTAATTAGAAACCAATGATTAGTAGGATGCTCCATGCATTAGTGGTAGTCACAACATGCATTTTCATCATAGTTGCGGCCATGGGGGCGAGAAGGATCAAGATTGAGTGGTGGAGGAAGAGTGATAAGATTGCTTTCAATAAGTTATGGTAATAAAAGCTAAGGTGTGTAAGGTAGTTTAGTAAATTACACCGCGTGGGTTGTAATTTAATCTTGTCAGGTGTATAAACAATGTTAATAGTGGCCTTAGCTTCAGTGGGCTTAGGAGATGGTTTGAAATTAGATTTTTCTTGAAACCTATTAGAAGATGAGGATGAAGAAGTATCATAGTATTTTAATTTTCCCATAGATAAAAGTTTTCCTTCACGTAATTTGAGTGTATGGCATAGTTGATCAAAGGAGGGAGAGGTCTCAAAGATGACACTCTCTTAAAGTGGAGGTAAGAGACTTTGAATAAAAATATCTTACAATTCAGAATCAGCTAGTACATTAGTCATCTTAGCAAGGTTATTCTTATAGTGCAAAACATAGTCTGCTAGACGCTCTGGATCCTTGTTTGATTTGAGTTGATGATGTAGCCTAGAATCCACTATGAAAACCCTAGTGCACTGGCACATCACCCATCCTAAGTTGAGCACTCACCGAAGTGTGCAAAGGCACTAGGACCCTCTTTAGAGTTGTTTGTGCAGGATGTTAGTGTGATGAAGATAGAGCATATATAGATCCATAAATAAGCATAAATATTCCTCATGCATAACCAAATCTAGATCTTAGATAATCATGAATTAAATAATAACTATGTTAATGTTAACCATACAAGAACCAATTACAATCATGTTTAACACCATTATCCATCCAATATACTCCATTACATTAACATTGTAAAACATATAAGCTTCTTACATTACAAAATATTACCATAAGTTATGCGTGCATCAGATCCAGTAGCATAACTCTACAATAATTGTGTTTCTCTAAACTACACAGTTCACTACTTATTTATAGGGGTGGGGACTTTCCCTTCACCACTTACGCACTTCCCAAAATAGGTCGCATGTTAAAAATAGCCATGCACCTTTACATTAACATGCACACATGCAAGTGCACTAATAATAGACATCCTACAGTTAACTAGAAGTAGTAATCCTATTATTATCTCAAACTTATGCATGGCACTTATCAAACGCTCGTTCCCAAAATAGCATTTGTGTGTCGCGCAAGTCTCCATCCCGATGTGTGCTCTGCACACTATTTCCAAAAATATCCCATAACCATAAAAATGGCTAAGTCCCAACTCATCTTGTCTTGGCGTGCGTTTCCTTTCCTATCCTTCCGCACCTTCAAATGTGCCTTGTTCCCGTGTGCAAATCTTTTGTGTGCCTACTCCTTAGAACAATATGTTTGCTCAACATTACCCCACACTAAAGTACATTGTCATCCCAGTAATGGGGTTTCTTTTTTATGCCTCAAATAATAAAGAATAAGAATGTAAAGAAAGCAAAGAATCATTGTACAAAGAATAGACCTCTACTCTGCAGCACCCTCCTCTTCAATATGAGGATCAACTCTAGATATTCACTTTTGATCCCTACCTCGATGTCCTGTCGGCCATCAAGCATGGTCCTTGTCTTCTCTCGGACTATTTTTGGTTATGGCATCTAACTCATCTTGAGTAATTTTCTCCTTTTCATTCTGCAATACTTGGACTACATTAGCCATAACAAACATCATTCCCTCTAGAAGATCCATTTTTGTGCTATCAACTTCCCAATCTCATCTATTCTTTCCTTATGTGGATCTTGGGCTGCTGCAAGGGCTTCATGCTTTTGTTTTACTAGTGCCAATCTTTTTCACACCCTATTGATTCATCCTTCATGGCCTTCAGAACTTCATTATCTTCAATTATAGTTCTGGTTTTGATTACTACTTCTGGTGTTGCACAAATATTCAGAGCCTAGTCTACTTTTTTTAGCTCATCCTTTAAATTCTGGAGCAGTGCCTTGTAAGTTAAAAATTTTCTTACCAAATAGGCCCTTACTCTTTCTACTTCTTGTTCAACATCTTTTGGTGCGGGCATTCTAAGTGGCCCGTCTTCTAGCACCAAATCAACTAATGTTTGTACATAATGCATTATGGAAGGAAACTTCTCGGTGCCTTTGGTTCCAGATGAGGCCTTGCCTTCATAATGTAGTCACTAATCTCCTCTTTCATGCTAACAAAGGCCTCATTCTTTGTTCATTCTCTTTCATTATCTACCTTTAGGTGCTCTATCTCTGCAGTTTTATCCTTGTTATCTTCCATTAACACTCTAATGGTGGTGGCCTTATCAATATTCCTCCGCACCACCTTTATAGATACCTTGACTAAGGCATTGCTGACCTACTCATCAGACATGATAGTAGGCTTTATGGTCATGTGCTTGCTTTGGGGTGCCTTCTTCACTCTCCTGGATACACAATACTCCTCACATACATAAAAATTTGGTTCGTCCATGTGAGTCTGCATCTACCAAGATAGTTATTTCCTTGGACATGTAGTGGCCATATTTGGGTCCATTAGCTCCCACCCATATAATTCCTTGAGGTCCACTATGCTCAGAAACTAGGTGCGGATGATTTTACTTGTGTCTTGAGTGTAGCACTAACTTGGCACCACGTACTCTTCACTTCTCCTCATCCTTAGCCCCTTCAAAACATATGTGCTAAGGTCTGGAGATGACCTCTCTCCTATTTGAGTGTAGCTGGCGCCTTTGGTTTATCGTGCATAGTTTCTTCTACATATTTCACCCCTTCTTCTTCATCTCTCATCTCCTCATCTCTGGGCTCCTCCATATCTTCTAGTTGCACCTTTGGGGTTTAGGCCTGGGCATGCTTTCTTCGACTCCACCACCTCCTCATCAAGCTTCAATTTTCCTTCTCTTCTTTTCAGGAGGCTCTTTCGAGGGGAAATTCTAGGTGATCTTCTTACGAGGGTTATGGTGTACATGTGCCCCGAGTCCTATTTCTTTGAATACTTTCCTAAATTGGTGCTCTTTAGGTATGGCTTCCACATCCAAGTCCTCTTCTACTTCTTGTGCATGTGGTGGAGTATCTGCGCGCTCACTCTCCACTTTGTCCGTGGGCTACCTCTAGCCTCTATGATCCAAGCCTCCACTATCTTCATGTTCTTCTTCCTCCTTGTTTACCTCTATTGTCACTATAGGATTTGGAGCTGGTACATTCTCCATTGTATGTTTACCCTTAGGCGGCCCTGGGAGCATAAACTCATTCTCCACATACTTGTTATTCTCCATCCTAGGCTTGAGCTAAAGATATATGAGCGTAGCTCCACTGTCCCCAATAGCCAAGCTTACTGGCTTGATGTTTATGACATCAGAAATGAGCCTCTCAATATAAATGATTCGGCCTAGATATTCCATTAATCATTTCTAATTGGCAAGCACTGATTCAAGTATATGAGTGATAACATGCGGTCCCAACCAATGCAATTTAATCTTACATGGATACCGCAAAACTTAGAATCATAAAGAATAACCATCTATCCAATCTCAATCTTCTTATCCCTAATGTGTCTTTCATATCATGCCTTTTGCTTGGATTTTCCTATTTCGACTCCATCGTGTTATGGGGCACCTCTCATCTAGTTGTATCGACTTATCAACTCTTTTCTACATCAAAGTTCAAATGGCGTGCATTAATGAATATGTGAATTGAAGCTTGGAAGTATCACGTTGTGAAGGAATAAGGCAGTTTGTACCATGGACTCCATGTCCCATCCTTCATATAAAACCGTGCGATGTAGAAATTTTGATACGTTGTGAACTACACCGCCTTTCCTACCACCGAGGGCAACTCCTTGAGAATGCACCACTCCTCTTCAAATGCCACATGAATTCATTCATACCACATCTCGACCTTTGTTTAAATGGCCTACTCATTGACCCTTCACAAAAATATTTCTCGAACCTCTCTTTGAGGGGCTTCTTCTCGGGGTATTCTCAAAATTTTTTGTGTGGCCCATCAAGCACTCCAATTTCTACAAAGATAAGAGATAAGAGGATGGAACCAAAATGTATCTTCTCACTTGTGTGTGCTTCCTCAATGATAGTTTTTGCAATATAGCCATCCAAGTTGTATATTTCTCCCTTTGTCATCTTCTTTGCAATGTGTAGCCACATTGTATTTACCTGCGACCATCTCTCTTGATCATTTAACTTTGTGAGAAGATGCGCACTTCCGTACTATAGGAAACTTCTTTCATTTTTCTATGTCCATTCCGTGCAAACCTTTGAAGTATCCTAACTCCTTCGCTAGTGGCCAAAATAGTTTCCTTACCAGTTAGATCACTTAGGATATCTATCCTTGTGCCCTTGAATCATGTTAATGTGGCGATTAGAGTTGATGTGATCCTTACTCTCTTTCCAACAAAATAGAATCCTCATAGAGTCGCTCATCAACCATTGGTATAAAGCTTTCGGTTTTCCAAAATAAGGAGTTCATACAACTAATAGACTCCTACCTTTTCAAGATCTTCTCTCTAGCATCATCATACACCGGCATATCATCTATCGTATGCGCTTGCATTGGTCTTGTTGTTTAATAATGCATCCATTTCTCTCTCATTATCGATGGTACGATGGTTGTAATCACTTATCTTGCATCGTCAAATATGTGAATCCCAATCTCATTGACTATCACTCCTTTTGGGTATTGATATCTGAAAAATTTCTCTCAGGAGAAATTTCAACCTCCACTTCTACCTTTTTCTTTCCTTTTGTGCTTATGCAGGTGCTTTCTTAGGTGTCATTGTCAAAATTCTGCCTTTTATCTTATGTGTCGAGTAAGATGAAACCCTAGCTTGAATCCACATGCCCTAGCTTGAAACCACATGCCCTAGCTCCTTCTCAATGCTTCGCTTCACTTAAACACTTCACTAACAGGACGTAATCCTCCTCTATGGACAAATCTACTCTCCACGTCTGGTTTCAAACTCTCCACAACTCAATACGATTCGCTTGGCTCGATCACACTTAGCTTGTTTCGAATACTTGTGATTGCAAAGGTAAAAATAAACCCACATCATGTCCTTATATAGATTTTCAAAAATTTAGTACATTTATTACTCCTTCACCTACCAACAATCCTCTCATTAATTGACCATTTTCACAATTTCCACGCGGTACATCTTCGTGCCTTAGCTATAACCTTCTAGCACACCTTCCTACCTTCTAGTTGTAGAATTCTCTTCCACGCACTTTCATGCACCGAGTACCTTGCCACTGCGCCTTCCCCTAGTAGTTTCCACATGTCGTTTCTTAACTCGCGTTATACTATTCCTTCATTTATTTCCATCTATGATCTTCTTTAGAAGCAAGTTCCTTTCTAACATCTCCTTTCCATACTTAAATAACACTTGTAACAGTTTGTTCTCATGTATACCCAATTGTGAATAAAAACCACCCCACACCAATGGTATGTGAGTCCCTCCACGCATAAAAAACTTCAAATTGTAATTAGCTTCCAAAGACACAAACACACTTATTTCACAAAACACCAAACTAAATTAATGAAGCATAGAACGAATAAGGAAATATAGAAAAGGAAATAAAGAAAGGGAAACCTATATTAAATGGTAATACTACCTTATTACAAACACCAAGAAGACTTATTTATAGTAGGGCTTCATCCTACTCCCATTGAAGTAATTGGGCAACCGTATTCCATTAATCATTTCTAATGCAAGCACCGATTCAAGTATATGAGTGATAACATGCGGTCCCAACCAATGCAGCTTTAATCTTACATGGATACTGCAAAAACTTAGAATCATAAAGAATAACCATCTATCCAATCTCAATCTTCTTATCCCTAATGTGTCTTTCATATCATGCCTTTTGCTTGGATTTTTCCTATTTTTCGACTCCATCGTGTTATGGGGCACCTCTCATCCAAACAGATCATCTTATCAACTCTTTTCTACATCAAAGTTCAAATGGCGTGCATTAATGAATCTATGAATTCAAGCTTGGAAGTATCACGTTGTGAAGGAATAAGGGTTTGTACCATGGACTCCATGTCCCATCCTTCATAGAAAACCATGCGATGTAGAAATGTTGATACACTGCGAACTACACTGCCTTTCCTACCACCGAGGGCAACTCCTTCGGAATGCGCCACTCCTCTTCAAATGCCACATAAATTCAGTCATACCACATCTCCGACATTTGTTTAAATGGCCCACTCATTGACCCTTCACAAAATATTTCTCGAACCTCTCTTTGAGGGGCTTCTTCTCGGGGTATTCTCAAAATTTGTTGTGTGGCCCATCAAGCACTCCAATTTCTACAAAGATAAGAGATAAGAGGATGGAACCAAAATGTATCTTCTCACTTGTGTGTGCTTCCTCGATGATAGTTTTTGTAATATAGCCATCCAAGTTGTATATTTCTCCTTTGTCACCTTCTTTGCAATGTGTAGTCACATTGTATTTACTGCGACCATCTCTCTTGACCATTTACCTTTCAGGAGAAGATGCGCGGCTTCACATCTATACAGAAACTTCTTTCATTTTTCTATGTCCATTCCATGCAAACCTTTGAAGTATCCTAACTCCTCGCTAGTGGCCAAAATAGTTTCCTTACGGTTAGATCACTTAGGATATCTATCCTTGTGCCCTTGAATCATGTTAATGTGGCGATTAGAGTTGATGTGATCCTTACTCTCTGTCAACCAAATAGAATCCCTCAGTAAGTCCGCTCATCAACAATTGGTATAAAGCTGGTTTTCCAAAATAAGGGAGTTCATACAACTAATAGACTCCTACCTTTTCAAGATCTTCTCTCTAGCGTCATCATACACTTTGGCATATCGTCTATCATGCTAAAGCTTGTTGGTCTTGTTGTTTAATAATGCATCCATTTCTCCTCTCATTGTCAATGGTACAATGGTTGTAATCACTTATCTTGCATCGTCAAATATGTGAATCCCAATCTCGATCGACTATCACTCCTTTTGGGTATTCAAGATATCCGAAAAATTTCTCTCAAGAGAAATTTCAACCTCCACTTCTACCTTTTTCTTTCCTTTTATGCTTATTGCAAGTGCTTTCTTAGGTATCATTGTCAAAAATTCTACCTTTTATCTTCTCGTGTCGATTAAGATGAAACCCTAGCTTGAATCCACATGCACTAGCTTGAAACCACGTGCCCTAGCTCCTTCTCAATGCTTCGCTTCACTTAAACACTTCACTAACAGGACGCAATCCTCCTCTATGGACAAATCTACTCTCCACGTCCGGTTTCAAAACTCTCCACAACTCAATACACGATTCGCTGGGCTCGATCACACACTTAGCTTGTTCGAATACTTGTGATTGCAAAGGTAAAAATGAACCCACATCATGTCTTTATATAGATTTTCAAAAATTTAGTACATTTATTACTCCTTCACCTACCAACAATCCTCTCATTAATTGAACATTTTCACAAATTCCACGTGGTACATCTTCGTGCCTTAGCTATAACCTTCTAAAGACACCTTCCTACCTTCTAGTTGTAGAATTCTCTTCCACGCACTTTCATGCACCGAGTACCTTTCCACCGCGCCTTCCCTTAGTAGTTTCCACATCGTTTCTTAACTCGCGTTATACTATTCCTTCATTTATTTCATCTATGATCTTCTTTAGAAGCAAGTTCCTTTCTAACATCTCCTTTCCATACTTGAATAACACATGTAAGCATTTGTTCTCATGTATACCCAATTGTGAATAAAACCACCCCACACCAATGGTATGTGAGTCCCTCCACGCATAAAAAAACTTCAAATTGTAATTAGCTTCCAAAGACACAAACGCGCTTATTTCACAAAACACCAAACTAAATTAATGAAGCATAAAGAACGAATAAGGAAATATAGAAAAGGAAATAAAGAAAGGAAACCTATATTAAATGGTAATACCACCTTATTACAAACACCAAGAAAACTTATTTATAGTAGGGCTTCATCCTACTCCCGTTGAAAGTAACTGCAACCGTATTCCATTAATCATTTCTAATCGCAAGCACCGATTCAAGTATATGAGTGATAACACGGTCCCAACCAATGCAGCTTTAATCTTACATGGATACCGCAAAAACTTAGAATCATAAAGAATAACCATCTATCCAATCTCAATCTTCTTATCCCTAATGTGTCTTTCATATCATGCCTTTTGCTTGGATTTTTCCTATTTCGACTCCATCGTGTTATGGGGCACCTCTCATCCAAAGTTGTATCACTTATCAACTCTTTTATACATCAAAGTTCAAATGGCGTGCATTAATGAATCTGTGAATTGAAGCTTGGAAGTATCACGTTGTGAAGGAATAAGGTAGTTTGTACCATGGACTCCATGTCCCATCCTTCATATAAAAGCGTGCGATGTAGAAATTTTGATACGTTGCGAACTACACCGCCTTTCCTACCACCGAGGGCAACTCCTTCGAATGCACCACTCCTCTTCAAATGCCACATGAATTCAATCATACCACATCTCGACATTTGTTTAAATGGCCTACTCATTGACCCTTCACAAAAATATTTCTCGAACCTCTCTTTGAGGGGCTTCTTCTCGGGGTATTCTCAAAATTTGTTGTGTGGCCCATCAAGCACTCCAATTTCTACAAAGATAAGAGATAAGAGGATGGAACCAAATGTATCTTCTCACTTGTGTGTGCTTCCTTGATGATAGTTTTTGTAATATAGCCATCCAAGTTGTATATTTCTCCCTTTCATCACCTTCTTTGCAATGTGTAGTCACATTGTATTTACTGTGACCATCTCTCTTGACCATTTACCTTTGTGAGAAGATGCGCGACTTCACGTACTATAGAAACTTCTTTCATTTTTCTATGTCCATTCCAAGTGCAAACCTTTGAAGTATCCTAACTCCTCGCTAGTGGCCAAAATAGTTTCCTTACTGGAGTTAGATCACTTAGGATATCTATCCTTGTGCCCTTGAATCATGTTAATGTGGCGATTAGAGTTGATGTGATCCTTACTCTCTTCAACAAAATAGAATCCTCATAGAGTCCGCTCATCAACCATGGTATAAAGCTTTACGGTTTTCCAAAATAAGGGAGTTCATACAACTAATAGACTCCTACCTTCTTCAGTATCTTCTCTCTAGCGTCATCATACACTGGCATATCGTCTATCATGCGCTTGTTGGTCTTGTTGTTTAATAATGCATCCATTTCTCCTCTGTTGTCAATGGTACAATGGTTGTAATCACTTATCTTGCATCGTCAAATATGTGAATCCCAATCTCGACCGACTATCACTCCTTTTGGGTATTGCATATCTGAAAAATTTCTCTCAAGAGAAATTTCAACCTCCACTTCTACCTTTTTCTTTCCTTTTATGCTTATTGCAGGTGCTTTCTTAGGTATCATTGTCAAAATTCTACCTTTTATCTTCTGTGTCGATTAAGATGAAACCCTAGCTTGAATCCACATGCACTAGCTTGAAACCACGTGCCCTAGCTCCTTCTTAATGCTTCTGCTTCACTTAAACACTTCACTAACAGGGACGCAATCCTCCTCTATGGACAAATCTACTCTCCACGTCTGGTTTCAAAACTCTCCACAACTCAATACGATTCGCTTGGCTCGATCACACTTAGCTTGTTCGAATACTTGTGATTGCAAAAGTAAAAATAAACCCACATCATGTCTTTATATAGATTTTCAAAAATTTAGTACATTTATTACTCCTTCACCTACCAACAATCCTCTCATTAATTGAACATTTTCACAAATTCCACGCGGTACATCTTCGTGCCTTAGCTATAACCTTCTAAAGACACCTTCCTACCTTCTAGTTGTAGAATTCTCTTCCACGCACTTTCATGCACCGAGTACCTTTCCCACCGCGCCTTCCCCTAGTAGTTTCCACGATCGTTTCTTAGCTCGCGTTATACTATTCCTTCATTTATTTCCATCTATGATCTTCTTTAGAAGCAAGTTCCTTTCTAACATCTCCTTTCCATACTTGAATAACACATGTGAGTTTGTTCTCATGTATACCCAATTGTGAATAAAAACCACCCCACACCAATGGTATGTGAGTCCCTCCACGCATAAAAAAACTTCAAATTGTAATTAGCTTCCAGACACAAACGCGCTTATTTCACAAAACACCAAACTAAATTAATGAAGCATAAAGAACGAATAAGGAAATATAGAAAAGGAAATAAAGAAAGGGAAACCTATATTAAATGGTAATACCACCTTATTACAAACACCAAGAAAACTTATTTATAGTAGGGCTTCATCCTACTCCCGTTGAAGTAACCGTGTAACCGTATTCCATTAATCATTTCTAATTGGCAAGCGCCCGATTCAAGTATATGAGTGATAACATGCGGTCCCAACCAATGCGATTTAATCTTACATGGATACCGCAAAACTTAGAATCATAAAGAATAACCATCTATCCAATCTCAATCTTCTTATCCCTAATGTGTCTTTCATATCATGCCTTTTGCTTGGATTTTTCCTATTTCGACTCCATCGTGTTATGGGGCACCTCTCATCCAGGTTGTATCGGCTTATCAACTCTTTTCTACATCAAAGTTCAAATGGCGTGCATTAATGAATCGTGAATTCAAGCTTAGAAGTATCACGTTGTGAAGGAATAAGGTAGTTTGTACCATGGACTCCATGTCCCATCCTTCATATAAAACCGTGTGATGTAGAAATTTTGATACGTTGCGAACTACACGCCTTTCCTACCACCGAGGGCAACTCCTTGAGAATGCACCACTCCTCTTCAAATGCCACATGAATTCAATCATACCACATCTCGACATTTTTTAAATGGCCTACTCATTGACCCTTCACAAAAATATTTCTCGAACCTCTCTTTGAGGGGCTTCTTCTCTAGGGTATTCTCAAAATTTGTTGTGTGGCCCATCAAGCACTCCAATTTCTACAAAGATAAGAGATAAGAGGATGGAACCAAAATGTATCTTCTCACTTGTGTGTGCTTCCTCGATGATAGTTTTTGTAATATAGCCATCCAAGTTGTATATTTCTCCCTTTGTCACCTTCTTTGCAATGTGTAGTCACATTGTATTTACCTGCGACCATCTCTCTTGACCATTTACCTTTGTGAGAAGATGCGCAGCTTCCTGTACTATAGGAAACTTCTTTCATTTTTCTATGTCCATTCCGCGCAAACCTTTGAAGTATCCTAACTCCTTGCTAGTGGCCAAAATAGTTTCCTTATCAGTTAGATCACTTAGGATATCTATCCTTGTGCCCTTGAATCATGTTAATGTGGTGATTAGAGTTGATGTGATCCTTACTCATGTCAACAAAATAGAATCCTCATAGACTCTGCTCATCAACCATTGGTATAAAGCCTTTGGTTTTCCAAAATAAGGGAGTTCATACAACTGATAGACTCCTACCTTCTTCAGTAGCTTCTCTCCAGTGTCATCATACACTGGCATATCATCTATCATGCGCTTGTTGGTCTTTTTGTTTAACAATGCATCCAGTTCTCCTCTATTGTCGATGGTACGATGGTTGTAATCACTTATCTTGCATCGTCAAATATGTGAATCCCAATCTCGATTGACTATCACTCCTTCTGGGTATTGATATCTAAAAAAATTTCTCTCAAGAGAAATTTCAACCTCCACTTCTACCTTTTCTTTCCTTTTATGCTTATTGCAAGTGCTTTCTTAGGTATCATTGTCAAAATTCTTACCTTTTATCTTCTATTTCGATTAAGATGAAACCCTAGCTTGAATCCACATGCACTAGCTTGAAACCACGTGCCCTAGCTCCTTCTTAATGCTTCGCTTCACTTAAACACTTCACTAACAGGACGCAATCCTCCTCATGGACAAATCTACTCTCCACGTCTGGTTTCAAAACTCTCCACAACTCAATACGATTCGCAGCTCGATCACACTTAGCTTGTTGAATACTTGTGATTGTAAAGGTAAAAATGAACCCACATCATGTCTTTATATAGATTTTCAAAAATTTAGTTCATTTATTACTCCTTCACCTACCAACAATCCTCTCATTAATTGACCATTTTCACAATTTCCACGTGGTACATCTTCGTGCCCTAGCTATAACCTTCTAGCACACCTTCCTACCTTCTAGTTATAGAATTCTCTTCCACGCACTTTCATGCACCGAGTACCTTGCCACGCGCCTTCCCTAGTAGTTTCACACAGTTGTTTCTTAACTTGTGTTATACTATTCCTTCATTTATTTCCATCTATGGTCTTCTTTAGAAGCAATTTCCTTTCTAACATCTCCTTTCCATACTTGAATAACACATGTAATAGTTTGTTCTCATGTATACCCAATTGTGAATAATAACCACCCCACACCAATGGTATGTGAGTCCCTCCACGCATAAAAAAACTTCAAATTGTAATTAGCTTCCAAAGACACAAACACACTTATTTCACAAAACACCAAACTAAATTAATGAAGCATAGCGAATAAGGAAATATAGAAAAGGAAATAAAGAAAGGGAAACCTATATTAAATGGTAATACCACCTTATTACAAACACCAAGAAGACTTATTTATAGTAGGGCTTCATCCTACTCCCATTGAAATAATTGGGTAACCGTATTCCATTAATCATTTCTAATTGTGCAAGCGCTTTGATTCAAGTATATGAGTGATAACATGCGGTCCCAACCAATGCACTTTAATCTTACATGGATGCCTGAAAACTTGGAATCATAAAGAATAACCATCTATCCAATCTCAATCTTCTTATCCCTAATGTGTCTTTCATATCATGCCTTTTGCTTGGATTTTTCCTATTTCGACTCCATCATTATGGGGCACCTCTCATCCAAGTTGTATCAGCTTATCAACTCTTTCTTCTAATGTTTTCTCATCAGCTAGACCTCCAGCACATGTAATACGCAAAGAAGGTAACATGAATTCCATAGGAAGAACTACTTCTACACCAAACACCAAATGAAAGGGTGTGGCCTTATTCAACCTTTTGTAGGTTGTTCTATATGCCCAAAGTACAACAAAAACTTT
Organism: Taxus wallichiana var. yunnanensis; assembly: GCA_018340775.1. Classification (NCBI taxonomy): domain Eukaryota; kingdom Viridiplantae; phylum Streptophyta; class Pinopsida; order Cupressales; family Taxaceae; genus Taxus; species Taxus wallichiana. Next base: position 5,430,658 of record JADAXU010000131.1, read on the forward strand.
ATCATCCCAAGCTTTCCTTCCAACGTCACCAATTTTTGTCAAGTTCTAGCTCAATATCTTGTTGAAGGCCTCAAAGTACCATTTTCTTGAGGATGATAAGGTGTAGTCTTGTGGTGTGCAACCATAAACTCATCTAATGGCATCCTGATTGTCTCATTCAAAAAGTGGGTACCCCTATCACTTGTCAAGCTCAATGGACATCCATACCTAGTAAGAACACTTTCCCATCGAACTTGGCTATTATAGTTGTTGTCAGATCCTTTGTAGGTGTTATCGCCCACCTTGTAAGATAATTTATGCAAGTGATGATATAGCTCGATCCGATTCTACACGCATTTGGATAAATAAGACCCACAAAATCTATAGCCTATTTCTCAAATGGCTCTATACGAGGAATAGGTCTTAAAGGCATTTCATCTATTTTCCTAGGTTTACCAAGGCATGTGGTGACCACATGCCTTAAAATATGCTTATAATCTTTGTACGGGGTCTCCCACCATATTCCAACATGTAGAATCTTACACTTGCATAGTGCCCACCTATAATACCACCATGATCCTCTTCCATGATATATGTGTGCTCATGTTTTAGACATACCGGCATAATACTTCATCTCGGCCTAGTTTGTATAAATCTCTACCGATCAACATAAAGGGTGCCACGCGAATTGCAAACTTTTTCTTCTCCAATGCTCTCTTTCCTTTAGGCGTTATACCCATGCGTTAAAATAAAACTATATCTTCCAATTCTAAAGGCGCGCGATACAACCTATATAATTGTGCATCTTGGATTATATCTTCAATTGTCTGTCCATCCTCCCCTGAATGAATTCTTGATAAGTGGTCGAGGTCATAATTACTTTTACCTAGTTTTACCACAAATGTGAAATAAAATTCTTGGAATAAGAGAACCCATCGACATATGTGCCCCTGTAAAATGGGCTTATTTACCAAGTATTTTAATTCCATGTGATTAGTATAAAATACAAAAGGAGTTGCTAGCAAATACTATTTGAATTTATGTAGCATGTAGATCATCGACAAGGCCTTGTGCTCTGTGGTTGTATAATTATGTTCTATAGGAGTCAACTTTCTACTAGAAAAACAGATAGGATAGTCTACAATACCTTCTCCAGGTTGAGCTAACACCACGCCAATGGCCGTTCTAGAGGCATCCACATGCACATGAAACAGTTGGTTCCATGAAAGAAAACACGAGAATAGGCATTGTAGTAAGTCTATCTTTTAATGCCTCAAATGTGTGTTATTGTGGTTCTCCCCAATAGAACGTCTATTTTCCTTTTAATAACTCTTCCAGAGTGCGGTAATCTTTGCATATCCTTTGATAAATTTTCTATAATACCCTATGTGACCCAAGAATCTACGCACCTCACTGACCGTGGTAGGAACTTCCAGACTACAATAACTGCAACCTTAGCTGGATCCACTAACAAACCTTCCTTGCAGATGATGTGCCCTAAAAAGTCCCAAAAGGTGTAGCAAACATGCAATTATTGATGTTTAAAGATATGCTTAATGTCTCGCATATTTCAAGCATTAAGCGTAAATTGTCACAATGATCCTTAACAAGTCTATACACCGTCCAATCATCCAAGTAAACCTGCAAGAAGTTGTGAATAAAATCCTAGAATGCTTGAACAACTATGTGTGAAAATACAACATGCACATTTTTAAACCAAAGGGCATCACAGTATATGCAAAACTTCCCCATTCGGTGGTGAAAGTCATTTTCTCTTGATCCTCCTATGTAATTGTTAAACTATAGATTAACATTATTTATATAGCACCAAGGCATCCAAGTAGAGATAGAAAGTTTTCTACTTCTGCAGTGCTAAAACCTCAAAGTCCCTAGTGAACTTGGCCCCTTGTATAGTAATGGATGCATCTTTTAAAACTCGATGGGAGTGGCCTTAGTTCGATTAGCCATAAACAACACATTAGAGGATGGTAGCAATGGAGGTCTCCCCATATGTACCCATGCATCTAAAGTAATCACATTCACTTCCACACATGTATCAATCAATATATTACTTAAGATCCATCCATCCACAACAAATTTGAGTGATCTCCTTGTCATAATCCAAGCTATGAGGGGGAAGATTAGCATGCGGGATCTGCAATCCATTCTCATATACGTGTGTGCGCAGTGTTTCCCTTTAGCCAAATCCCTAGTATTACAATCATATTATCTTGGTGCAACATTTTTCATACCTCCTTCAAGTCATCAATATCCACTGGAACATTTATGTTGCCTTCTTTTGTTTCATCTTTCGTGATTGCTCTTTTAAACATTGTGTTTAACCCTAAAGATTTTTAGTACCTCCATGGTTTCTAGTAAACCTCCTTATGATGTGCATGATCTAGGTACCTTGCATGTAAAATGTCCTCCTTAGTGATGGTAGGCTTTTACTATAATGCTTCTCCGGTGCGCGCAACTTCAACACGTGTAGTAATCTTCATAGGTAATACCTCAGGTTCAGTGCCAACTTTGGCATCCACTAATTTTCCATAGTGCATTGTATTCTAACCATCCATGTGCCTTTGTTCTCCTGTTTATGTTGTTTGCTAAGATGTTCATATAATTTTGGGCATTCCTCATAGCTATGATTTTTCCCACAAAAATAACAAGTAATATTCTAAGGACATTCATGCCTGTAGTGGTCAGGAGATGTGCATGTAAAGCACGTTCCATGAGGGAACTCAGCTCTCCCATCACCATGGCCTTAGCCTTTAAATCCACCATGTTACCCTCGACCTCTACCACAACCTCCTTCAAAGTGCCCCTCATTCCGATCATAGCGCACTTGAGTGTGATCACAATCATGGTGCTCACCTTTACTTTTAGAATTATCTGATACTCTATCATGCGCACACCAATATCTATAGCATCGTAGATCGACCAATTAACCTAGTCTTCGTATCGTGAGTTATGGGACTGAAAAAATTTTACCATAGCAAGATATTTTATTTCTTATCATGAGTTGTAGTAATGGGAAAAATTGGCATCATTGCTCAAATGACATATCTCACAGTCTAGCAATAATGAACACACTGATCTGTGGGGACAAATATCCTTAGTGTTCCCTTCCACTTCACAATCTGTACACCAAATCCCAATGTGTGTCTTGTGTGCTAAATTGGCCGATAGTTTCTCTAACTACTTTGCCATAGCTGTAATTTGTGCTTCTAGGAATGGGATTACTCCAGTTTCTATACTTCCAACTGCCTCAAAGCACATAAAGTTGCTTCCAGTGCTTCACGCGGGTCCGTATATGTCTTATGTGATAGCGCCCTCCTAAAAGGTGTGATCAAGCCCCCAATGAACCACTATGCATGTTGGATTTCATGAATATCATAAGAAAGCTTAGACAATGATGTTTTGAAATGGGCATCATACTCTCAAACACTCTCATTGATTCCTACTTAATATCCTTGAGCACGCTTATACTCTTTTTCTCAAACTCGGGTATATAAAACTCTTTAAGGAAGGCATCCCATAATGCTGCATAATCCACGCAAGTCTTATCGGGGTCAAACTTCCTATACCAAATGTGTGTGCCCTTGTAATGTAGTGGAAAACTGACTGGCCTTGTACTTAGAAGCCATAATCCATTTTGCACGCCACATTATCTCACACATGTGTGCATGTTTAGCAACATCTTCTATGCCCCTATATTCTAGAAGACGAAGAGATATCTCCATGTAAATATTTTGGGGTTGGTGCGGACCCTGCCCTCCTGATCTAGAACCTCATGTGTTACCTCTACCTCCAAAACCACCTAATCCACCAGTAACTAAAGCTAGCTATACCCCCGATCCTCTACTTGTAGTCAAAAGTGGACCAGAAGATGTACTTCCTTATGTCCCAATAGTAGTACTAAACTAAACTCCTATAGTTTGTGAAGTGGTACTACTTCCAGAAGTGAGTCCAAAATTATGGTGTGATGTAGTTTTGTGTTGATGGTGCACCTGAAAAGGTACTCCCAAAAACAAAGAAGACATTTTCCCTGCCATAGATGTACTTTCTATTTGACTTACTCCTACTTTCCTACTGCCCAAACTAGCTTGTTGACTACTGGTTGTACTAGATACCTGGAAAACCTAAGCGTAAGGGCTAGGTTGCTAGAGTAGATTCATATGTGCACCCATGGCCCATGTCATATCTCTGGCACACTCCCATGTGATGTTGAGGAGGGTTCCATGTCATGCTTGTCCAAATGGGGATTTCCATGATGCTCTAGCTCCATGCCTTCTCGCGTGAGCTCCAAATCCTTCACAATCCATCTCTCTTCGCAACACATCCACTCTGCAATATCATATAGCTTCTTTATCTCCCTCTCGCATGCCTCATTGTAATTAAGCCACCTTTCTTCTCTCTATCTTTGTGTTGCTAGGTCCGCCATCCTTCACCAAACCTTCCCCTACCCTAGCGCATAGTGGGGTTTAGCTAGCCATCAATTTTTCTTCCATGTTCAGGGTTACCATCAAGATCTTGATTTCCAATGGAATACCTTGCAAATAATTTCCCCTGGGATAACGTAAAAACTAGAACTCAGCTACCTCCGGGAAAGAATAAGTGGAAATTGAGTACTCCAACATATAGTTGTTCAAAATACTACAGAACCAAGTATCCACAAAGACTCATCAAATCAGATCAACATCATAAAGGGCCTAAAATTCTTCCTACATCCAGACAAGTGTGTGATACCTCCAATTCCTTTTAGATGCATAAGCAACCATCCACTTATACAGTCCTACCGAGAAGATAGCAAAGAAGCTCTCATACAAACAATTATATAGATTTTTCTCCACCCACACGCATGTGTCAAACTTAGATCCTATGTTGAACCTCTATGTGTACTCTTTTTCCATATCTTTTATCCACTCCTCAATACTTGTTAGGTTCAACCAAGTATGTATTCATCGCAAACCATTCTAAAACAAAAAGAGGTCACGACAACAGAACCAATGATGCAGCCTAGAATCCACTATGAAAGCCCAGGCACGTTGGAACATGCCCACCTAAGTTGAGTGCTCACCCAAAGCTCACAAAGACACTAGATCCCTCTTTAGATTTGTTTGTGCAGGATGTTAGTGTGATCAAGATAGAGCATATATAGATCCATAGATAAGCATAAATATTCCTCATGCATAACCAAATCTAGATCTTAGATAATCATGAATTAAACAATAACTATGTTAATATTAACCATACAAGAACCAAATAGTCATGTTTAACACCATTATCCATCCAATATACTTCATTACATTAACATTGTAAAACATAGAAGCTTCTTACATTACAATATATCACCATAAGCTATGTGGGCATAAGATCCAACAACATAACTCTACAATAATTGTGTGTCTGTAAACTACACAGTTCAGTACTTATTTATAGGGTGGGACTTTCCCTTAGCATCTTATACACTTCCCAAAATAGGTCACATGCTGAAAATAGCCATGCGCCTTTACATTAACATGCACACATGCAAGTGCGCTAATAATAGACATCCTACAATTAACTGGAAGTAGTAATCCTATTATTATCTCAAACTCCTGCATGGTGCTTATCAAATGCTCATTCCCAAAATAGCATTTGTGTGTCATGTAAGTCTCCATCCTAATGTGTGCTCTACATACTATTTCCAAAATAGCCCATAACCATAAAAATGGATAAGTCCGACTCATCTTGTCTTGGCGCGCATTTCCTTTCCTATCCTTTCGCACCTTCAAATGTGCCTTGTTCCCGTGCGTGAATCTTCTATGTGCCTACTCCTTAGAACAATATGTCTTCTCAACAGACTAATTATGTGTAGGATATTTTAGTACTTATATTAATAGAAAAATTTGCAAGGAAAACATCAACTAAGTATGTAAAATAGGTTACCAAGTGAACAAGTATATCATAGAACCAACGCATAGCGTAATCTTGTAAAATTCTAGGAAATAATTTAGCTAGTAATGTAAGGTCATTCACATAGTCAATACATGCCACATGAAAATATCAAAGATTCTCCTGAGGGTCATCATGGCCATTAAAGGTAGGAAGCTTGGGTGCAATGAAGTTAGGAGGAAGTGGATAAGAGGATATGGTGGATGCAAAAGGGCTATGAAGGAGTAGTGAGGAATCTAGATATGGAGAATAATGTGAAGTAACTTGTTGTAATTTTTGGATTTGGAGTTGTAGATCCTGGTATAAATAAGCTAGGTCATGAGTTCTGAAGAGGAACCAAGTTGTGTGTGGGAAGTATTGGGAGGAGGGAGAGGAGTTGTAGTTGTAGCTATAGAAATAGGAATAGTGGAAGGTGGTGTGGAGGTCATGGAAGCCAAGGAGGAACCCATGAGAGGGTGAGAGGTAGCATATCAAGCATGTTTGGTAGTGAGTAGAGCATTTAAGACATGTGGAATATGTATATGGTGGTCACGTAAAGAAGAATGAAAATTAGTAAGATTGTCTAATTGTTCTTGATCAATGTTAGTGTCCTCATCATATGATTATTCACTATCAAAAGTTTTAATGTTTTCAAGAGGAATGTTGTTTGAGTTAAGCAAAGGATTAGAAGATTCAACCATTGATTTAGAGAACTTATGGATAGATGGAGGAATCTCAATGTGCTTAAAGGAACCAAAACGACCACTGGTTTGGTGATGGGCATAAAAGAAAACATTGAAGGAAGGTAGGGTTTGAGCGGTTGGGTTCACCAAATGATTTAATATAAATTAAATTAAATATAATTTTAGGGTAACTACTATAATGAATGATATAGAAATGATAAAATACAATAAATATATAAGCAACAAGAAAGCAATAATATGAAACCTTAAGAAAATGAAAGATAGAAAACAAGAGGTGGCAAAAAAACACAAACCCACCATCATTTAGTACAATGGAAGGCATCAAATTACTTTCCAAATGTTATTAAACTCATACTCTCTACATGTGGGGAACAATAATAGTGCTTTAAAACCACATCAACAAAATTAAAATGTAAACAAAAACATGGACATTTCATGAGGGAAAACATCTAATGCCTACCTCCCTTTTACTTACAAATAGATCTATACATTAACTCAAATTTTACAAAACCCCAAATTCTACCAAAATACGCAAATCTATCTATAAATGTAGTAACTAATCAAGCTTTCTCTATCTTAGCCAATAACCCTTCCTCCCCTTAATATGACACCTATCAACATAAAAATATGTCAAGAGTAATATTAAAGTTGTAAGATATAAATCTTTTTTTTTATTTTATACCTAAATCTAGACTTATTGGCGGTTGGAAATTAATCCTAACATTTAGCTCATCCCATAGCTTGTTATGTAAAAAATTAACTAATTCCTACATTTTTATTTCTCAATAAACACCTTTGGAAAATATGTCACACTTGTTATATGTCATTAACAAGTGATTAACTAAAAAGTGATTAATATGGGGGTAGTTAATATAATCTAGGAGGACATAAACTCTATAAATAAATGTGATAAAGTAATATGGAAATTACTAAATGATTAAATTAATAAAGTAAATCCCTAACATGCAAAAAGGAGGTAAGGAAAGAAATCGGCTGATTATGGATGTCTATCATAGAGTGTTGCAGAGATGAGATTCTGGAGAAAAATTAGGAACAAGATTGTGTGTAGAGGTCCCGAAAAGGATAGATCTAGAAAATCTAAGTGGACCGAGCGCCGGATTAGACTAGGGCACCCACGGATGCTCTAGTGTGCAATTTGGGCACCTGGTCTATGAAAAAGCATTAGAACTAGTTCTCACGAGGTCGGAAGGTGGTCTCGAAACCCTTGATATGTGTCACATCTACTTCATTGTCATGCACTATATGTCACCAATAATCTAAGCTGATCTAGAGACCTACAAGAAGACAAGAAGGAGTATCAAAACCCTAAAAATTAAATATGCAGAATGAATGGGTCAAACTGACCTCATCTACGCCACAATAGTAAGTTTCTTGCTTTGAGCATTGCACTACATTTCAGATCCAAATATAGTTATGGTGTGTGTGTGTGTGTGTGTTGTGTGTGTTCTGTGTGTGTGTGTGTGCATGTCTTTCCCTATGTGCTCTTGTTTCATTCACACTATGTGAAATAGTGAGAAATAATTAAATGTAGAAAATATAATAGCATGTGTGCATGGAATATAATAGAATCATCCCCTATGAAGTGTGATGCAAACTTCCTAGCTTGTGCCTTGATGATGGAGCTATGTGGATGCAACTCTAGATGAGTGATAGTAGTAAATGATGCTAGGTCCCTCATTATGGTCTCATAACTTTATATTTATAGGGTTCTCTTGATCTAATTTTGTAATTAACCTGACATGGCTGACTAGGAAAAAGATAAGGATGAAAAATGGCTAGAAAGAGCCCAAAAAGTGGTGGGAAAGTATAAAAAGGATCGGGACACCCTGGTGTGACCGCGACACCCATGGGTGGCCCAACACTACCCTGGACACCCTAGCCGAGGCTAAAATGATGGGAAAGTGTCAAAACAGATTGGGCATGTAGATAAAAATGTGTGGAAATGACAAAATAAAATAAAAATAAGGGGGCCAAAAGGTGGGGTTAATTAGTACTTTCTTCACTCAAGAACCTTCTAAATAGTAATATGAGACCGGGATAAATAAATGTCTAAAGTGTATGATTTTGTGACTACATTTTACCCCCACTTTATGTTGGTGAGTTTAAATCTCAGTAACATAAAGTAATTTCTAAATGTGTACATGATGTCCATGAAGAGTGTAGTAGAAACATGCTGAAGGACTAGACAAAAGTGTGGAATGAAAAAAAGAAGATAGAGGAGCATGGAATCTAAAGATGAAAAATACACAAATAAAAATTGATGAGAGTGAACCTAGGGTAGAACACGTGTGTAGTTATTGCGGTGTGTAGTGTACCTACATGGTTAGTAAAGCATGTGTTGTCGTGAAATGTTGTTGTTGTTGTTGCCCCCAATTTGACTTCTTATCTCATACAATCGGACCTATAAGGAGAAAACGATCAAGTAGTCAAATATGTATGTATGTAAAAATGCTATGTGAAATAAGCATGTATATGTAAAGTACATAAATGTAAAATACGTGAAATGAAAAAGTGTAAATGGAACATGTGCACTTGATCCATGTCGAGAGAAAGAGTGTAGAAGGATATCTTGTCTTTATGCGATTTTTTTGGGTGATCTCACACCACCCTAGCTGAAGAAGTGTAGGGAGGAAATTTTCTATGTCCTCCAAGCTCTAACCACTTCTACTGAAAATGTGTGTGAGAGATCTTTGTAGCATCCTAGTTTTTTTGGCGATCGACACCATTGGCCAAAGTAGTGTAGAGAGGCACACCCACTGTAACCTCCAAGCATGTAACTACTTCCCAAAAATGCTAAGGACACCATGTCCTGTAAAATCCATTGTGTATGGGGTTCGTAGACTAGTTTGAACCCACTCGTTGTATGTAAACCCACAATGCCAAGGGTGGAAAGTGTACTATACTGAACCAATGTAACTACGTTGTGTTAGTATGTAAACCCCAAATGATGTCCCCCTCTTTGGGGGCACATGCGACATTGTTGATAGGAGAATGTGGCCCCAAAAGAGGACCAACTACATGTACTCTGTAACTCTTCCCTACAGGGGGAAAGGGGAGGTGCTTGGTAGAAACCAAGGCACGTATAAACAAGGATGGCTAGCCAAAGACAAGTGTAAAGCAAACAATGCATGCATATAGAAAACATGTGTAAGCTATGTAGACAATGTAGAAATGTAAACATGCAAGAAGACAAAGTAAGCCACACAAAGTGGGCTGAAAACATGGGACATCACTCACGATGTTGCAAGACATGTAAGGCCATCATAACCTTGAATAACAAGCAAGTGTGCACACAAATCATAGGGAAAATCCTGCACAATGAAGTAAACAATATAGACAGACAAGTACATACAAATAAAAAAGGAGTCATGGAAACATAGAATCTGCAAAACAAGTGTTGCACATGGAACACCCATTAGCATGTTAGAGAAATAACCAATATGTCAAAAGTGTGTATAATCAAGTAATGTAAGATGCTAAGTACAAAATGAAACAATAACACCTGGATGAGACGAATGTGGATGCCCCCAATGACCAGTATAGTAAGGGTAGAAGGCGAGCATCCATGCCACGTGTAGGAGTCATGTATCTGCGATCACACTAAACAAAGGCATGAATGCACATGTGTGGATGGTATAGATAATGACATATAAGAAATCAATCTAACATGTGTAATAAGGAGAACATGTAAAACACTAGCAAACAAGAATAAATGCCCCTAAGACAATGCAGTATGCAGTGGATGGATGGAATGGAATGTAAGATGGAATGATAGGAGCCACATGCCCCAAGTGGATGGAAGTGTATGTAATGAGGTTTATTTTATTTTTTCCCCTCAACAATCAATAATGAACCGTAAATGAGAGTGTGTCATCGGGAAATGGTCGAGTAGTGTTTGTTGTGTCTAACACATTGTGATGAGTGTGTATGTAGTGGTGATGAAATGTGACATATAGAAAGGATGAGTGTGAACCCTATAGCCAAAGCATATATCACAACTTGATGAATGGAGGAGTGATGATTTATCCTAAGTGTATATCACTATGTGAAGAATGGACAAGTGATGATTTAGCCCTAAGCGTATATCACTATAAGATGAAAGGAATAAGTGATGATTTAGCCCTAAGTGTATATCACTATATAATGATTGGTAAGGAGTGGTGATGTAACCTAAGGTGTATACCACTACAAAATTATATAATGGAGGTGGTGATCTATCCTAAAGCGTATACCACTACTAGATAGAAAAAGTGAGTGACGATTTAGCCTAAAGCATATGTCACTAGCCTAGGAATGTCGCATGATGAAATGTTGCATGTTGAGTGTAAGGTCCATTTGATTTGTAAACCCTGGAAGTCAAGTATGGACCGAGGAACTAATGTGTGTCATAGGGTGGTGAGTGTAGCGCATAGAGAATAAATGACCATGTGGTGAGTAGGGTTTGTAAATATGTGGTGTAAAATGTGATGCTAAAGGTAAACAATATGTAATGTATAATACACGATGTAACATGTGTAGTAATGTAGAATGTAGGGATGAAATGTAAAAGGGATGAGATGTAAAGATAGTACTGCGCAATGTATGATGGATAGTATATATATCCTAATAATGTATGTGATGTAGAATGACTAAGATCAATTATATGTAGAATGATGGAGGTATGATGTAAGATGCATATATAATAATGTACAATGTAAACAAAGTGTGTATGATTGTGACGATGTGTGATGAAATATATAATTTCTATAGTGCGTGTGTGGGGTTGTGTGTAATAGTAATCCCTCAACAATCAAGTATGAAAGCACAAGAGTGTGATCACGATGCTAATATGCATGATGAAATGCAAATGGAGGTATAAATTCTATAATAATCGATGGGGGTATGTTAGTCATATATATAATAATGAGTAAACTAACAATGTAAAGAAACAAAGTGTGGGGATGAAAGCATGTATTAATAGTGGTGGTATATAGAAAAATGTGTGATGAAGAAATGTGATGGATGAATATACGATGAATATCTATAGTAATATGCATCGGTGGGATCTACATGATGTGGAACACGAAGGTGATGAGAAACCCTCAATAAATCAAGGTGATGATCAACCGAGATGTAGTGCTTGTCTAGGAATAGGCCTACGCCGATGTATATGAATAGTGGAATGATTTAGTCATGTAGATCGTGAGTAGGTGAAAGGTAAACAACATAGAATGAAACTTGTATAGATGCAATGTGTAGATGATTAGATGTAAATGTAAAACACATTGGTGGTAAATGACGGTGGAGAAGCTTAGTGTTAAGATTAAGAAATGAGACCTCTGGTGGAGAAGGTACGACATAATTATGAAAGGAATCAATCGGTTTTGATCAAATGTTTGGGTAATGTGCTTTGTTAAAAATTGTAATTTTATGAGTAATTAGTAGGTGTTGATGTTGTAGATTCCGAAGTTTAATTTGGCCATTTTCAAGCAAATAAAAAACACCCGATCAATGGATGTCCTGGTGGTGATATCGGGATAAGATACATCAAGTTATGCCCTTTGGGTCGAGGAGAGGTGGTTAATGAAGTAATTAATAATATTATTTCTAGATAATTTAAGTAAAACACTGGTGTGCAAGAAGATTATATGGTTGAGGTCGAAGAAGATCGGAGAGTAATTTGTTTTTCCATGGGTTTAGGCGTAAAATTTTTGGAAAATTTTACTTGGAACACGATTGGAGGATACGCTTATTTCAAATATTTAAGTTTCCCTCTCAAGAAGATTATTCTCAAGAAGATTGAGAGTGTGAAAAATTGTCTTTGAGAGGAAGATTTCTCAAATAGAACAAGATATTGAAGTAACATCTTAGAATAAATATGTCTTTAAGATCAAAATGCAAGATATAGTCATCTTAGCTAAATTGTGTTTGTAATGCAAGACATAATCAAATAAGTGTTCATTAGGCCCTTGCTTGAGTTGTGCTTTAGTTGAGCATAAGAAATCTTAGAGCCAATGTTGATAGAAAAATGTGTAAGAAAGGTGTCATCCAGATGCGTGAAAGAGACTACCGAATGGATGGGTAGGTCATAGAACCAACACATTGCATAGTCTTGTAAACTGCGAGGAAAAAGCTTAGTGAGAATGGTATGATCATCCGCATAATCAAGACATGCTACATGAAAAGCGCAGAGATGTTCTCTTGTGGGTCACCATGGCCTTTAAAAATGGGCAATTTGGGAGAGATGAAGTTGGGTGGAAATGCATAAGCGGAAATAGCTGGTGTGAAGGGGTATGTAATAATGAGGTAGAATATAAAGATGGGGATCCTCGAGAAGTAGCAAATTGGAGCTGGAAAATTTGATTTTGTGAATCCTGATATAAAGATGCTAAATCAAGAGTTTTTGAAGAAGATTCGAGTTTCATATTAGGAGTACCAGAGTGAGTGATGGGAGCAGTAGTTGTAATAATAGAAGGAAACATAAACGGGTGGAGTGGAGACCATGGGAGCCAAAGAAGCCATGACAAAAGTGGAAGTGTTATGAGCTCACTTAGTGTAAATTAAATCTTGCAAGATATGTGGAAGATGAGTGGGGTTTTTTGCACAAAGCTTTGATGGAAATCAGTAATAACATTAAGTTGTTCTTGGTCAACATTGGTGTCTTCATCGTAGGATTTTTCACTATCAGAGGCTTGATTTCATGGAGAGGAACATGGTTAGAATTATCTAAAGGGTTTTCAGCCATAGAGGTGGTGGTATCAGCCATTGTCCTAGAAGTACGATGGGAAACTAAAGGGAGCTCACAATACTGAAGAGATACAAAATAATCGTTATGGGTAATGGGCATAAATTAAAAGAAGGAAGAGAAAATTGCAAGTCGGGTTCACCAAAATGATTAACTAAAATTGATTAATATGGGGGTAGTTAATCTAATCTAGGAGGACATAAATGTTGTAAATAAATGTGATAAAGTAATATAGAAATTACTAAATGATTAAACTAATAAATTAAAACCCTAACATGTAAGAAAGAGGTAAGGAAATAACTCAGCTGATTATGGATGTTTGTCGAAAAGTTTTGTAGAGATGGCTAGAGAAAATAAAATTAGGGACGCCTATGCAAAGGTCCCTGAAAAGGTTGGATCTAGAGGATCTGAGTGAACTAGGGTTCCTGGAATAGGACTATGGTGCCCACGGGTGCTCTAGTGTGTAATCTGGGTGCCTTGGTCTATGAAAAAGCTTTGGAACTAGTTCTCATAGGGTCGGAAGGTGGTCTGAAACCCTCATTGTGTGTCGCATCTACTTCGATGTCCTACATTGTATGTTGCCAATAATCAAAGCTGATCTAGAGACCTGTAAGAAGACAATAAGGAGTATCAAAATGCTGAAAAATAAAGATGTAGAATGAATGGGTCAGATCGACCTCAACCGCCACAACAAATAGCTTAGCTTACTACTCTTAGCGTTGAACTACATTTTAGACCCAAATGTAGTTCTAGTGTGTGTGTGTGCATGTCGTGCCCTAAGTGCTCTTGTGTCAGTCACGCACTATGTGAAATAGTGAGAAATAACTAAATGTAGAAAAATTAATAGCATGTGTGCATGGAATAGAATATAATCCTCCCCTATGAAGTGTGATGCGTGACTTCCTAGCTTGTGCCTTGATGATGGAGCTATGTGGATGCAAATGCAATAGATGGATGCAACTCTAGATGAGTGATAGTAGTAGATGATGTTAGGTCCCTCATTATGGTCTCATAACTTTATATTTATAGGGTTCTCTTGATATAATTTTGTAATTAACCTTGACATGGCTGACTAGGAAAAAGATAAGGATGAAAAATGGCTAGAAAGAGCCCAAAAAGTGGTGGGAAAGTAGAAAAAGGATCGAGGTGCTCTTAGTGGGACAGGGCGCGCATGGGCACCCCAGCCAAGGCTAAAATGACAAGAAAGTGTTGAAACATGTTGGGCATGTACATAAAAATGTGCGGAAATGAAAAAATGAAAGTAAAATAAGGTGGCCAAAAGATGGGGTTAATTAGTACTTTCTTCACTCAAGAACCTTCTAAATAGTAGTATGATACCAATATAAATAAATGTCTAAAGTGCATGATTTTGTGATTACAACAAAACAAAACCACTTTTTGAGACTATAAAAACATATCTTTGGGAATTTGGCCACCTCATCCAATATATGAATTGAATTTTTCTTTTCATAGGTGAATTTAGCCATCCAAAATTAAATTATTAGGTTAAATTTATCTAAAAGTGATGACTTCATCCTAATTACACTTATTGGTCAAATTTTTAAGTCCAAAAGTTATTCTAGTTGGTCATGTGTCATTTAAGCGATAACTTTGATCACACTAGTCATAGATATAAGCACATTCATTTAAACCATTCTAAGGGCCTCACACCTCACATATTTGGGTTATCTTGGATATCACAATAGATTACCCAATTATAAAAGTAGTTTCTCAATTATATTCAATTAGTTCTAAGTATGTACACATCATTGAAATTTTCCCTGGGTCATTTGTAAAGTTACAACATAATTCAAAGATCACTACCGATTCCTGGAGGTCCTAACAAGGTCTTATTTTATAAAACACATTTTGATATCATCTTGCACAAATTCACCGGGTGGGGAACTACCAGGATTTTATACCTTTTTATATTATTTTGATGTAGGAATGAAAGGGGCAAGAAAAACTGAACTGTACTAACCCATTTTTAGATGCCAGAACAAGGATAAGAAGAAAGAAGCATTAATCATTTACATAAGTGTAATTGTGATAATTCAACCAAAATAAAAGGAGCCACATACTAAGAGGAACATAGTGTCAAAAATTGTATTTGACCATAGTGAGCGAGATGAAGAATCTAGCCAAACTATACAAATTTACCCAAGAAAAGGGTTTTTAGGACATTTTACTTGATTTGAATTATAGTTTAGGACACTCTAAATATATTCTACACATATTCCCTACACATTTTCGAACATAGTCAACTCATGTCAATAAAAAAATCCATGCAATTGATCAAATTTAGATGAATATGATTTAACAAATATTGTATTTGTAAACCCTAATTTTAGAGTCATGTATGATAAATAAATGTTGAAGCACATATACGACACAAGAAATAATCTAAATAAATATAAAGACCCTAAGTGCAAGAGGAGAGTAGAAGACTTAGTATATTTTACATTGATCCCGAAGTATTCTTATTTGGAAGATTGATGAAAAGGAGGAGAAGACTACCACAATCACACACAAAAATCTTGGAATCATTGGATGATCTAAACTAGGGTGCTTAAAACATGACTCTGGGGAGCCTAGAGCACTATATACCTTTGGTGGGCGCATGTGACCACACGGGATCTCATAAACTAGTTTTCATCGTGTTGCACAAGTGTAGCTAACCTTCACTTTTGGTCACTTGTATGTCGTTGGATGATTTCGAATTCATCTCGTATCATGTAAAACCCCAACTACACAAAATTCTAAAAAGGAATATGCAAATGGGGAGTCGGTGACCCAGACGGTTTCGAATGAGTTAGCTTGCAATCAAGCACTACACTATATTTTAGAATCCATGTATTTCTTGTGCATATGTGCAAGAATAGTGCCTTAGGAATCCCTTATGCAAATCATGTGATAATGGGTGATAACTATATGTATTAATATAAATAGATGTGTGTATGGAAAAATGAACTTCCCTTCATATGCATGTATGTAGAAAATGAAGTCCCTTTTCCCTTTAGTGAAAGCTATGTGGATACTTTAATGCTCTTAGAATGCCTTTGGATGCAATCTTACGTGGTGGTAATAGATGCTTAGTGTTTGGTCCTTTATTATAGTCACATAGCTTTTTATTTATAAAATTCCCTTGGCATGAATTTACGATTGAATCTTTGGAAGGCCGACCCATAAGAAAATAAGATGCCCAAAGATAAAATATGCCCAAAGAGAGCGAGTAAGATAGAAAGAGGTCAGGGCACCCAAAGGGGATGAGGGCGCACAGGCATTGACATCCTGGTTGGGCGCTGGTGTCTCGAAGCCATAAAATATAATCAAGTGAAGTACTAAATAGGTTATACGGTGTAAAAGAACATAAAGAAGAATAAAGACAAAGCAAAAGGCCAAAGATAGATGTCAATTACTAGTTCTCTCTCTTAGGAATCATATGAATGTAAGTATGTGTGTATGGACCTAGAAATGTAACCAAGTGTGTGATTTTGTGTCTACATTTACCCCCACTTTATGTTGTTGAGTGAATACTTGATAACATAAAGTAGTTTAGAATTTTGTAACTTTGTTCCCTTTAGATTGATGGAGAAAGCATGCCGAGGAGACAAGTGAAAGCATGGAGGGATAAAAATGAAGCGTGGAAGGTAAGAAAGAGGAAGCAACCCTAGTAGTGAAGCGTATTGTTTTATCTTGTGTTGTACATATTGTTTGCTTATATAGGGTTGCCTTTTGTTGCATATTAAGGAAGGACCTACAAAAGAAGAGTGAAAGAGTTTTTAAAGTCATGTGTTATGAAAACTCTGTAAAAGCATGTAAAATTATGTAAAAATGTAAAAAAGTAAGTAAAAGGAAAGTGTGCACCTGATCCGTGAAGAGTGAAAATGGATAGAAAATGTCTTGAACTATTGTAGAAGAGTGAGTTTTTTGGGTGATCTCACACCAAGAGTGAGTTTTTGGGTGATCTCACACCAAGAGTGATTTATTTGGGTGATATCACACCAAGAACAAGTTTTTTGGGTGATCTCACGCCAAGAACAAGTTTTTTGGGTGATCTCATGCCACGGAAGAAGAGTTTTGGGGAGAAGGGTCCAGTGTTATTCTTTTTCCATGAATGCTTCTTAAATTTATACACCATTATAGATGGTGTGATCGTATTTAGTTATGTGTTGTTCTAGTTTGATCCAAGTACAAAAAGAAGAAAGAATGCATTCTAATTGTTGAAGGACTGTGTCATCTATGAAAATACTCTGTAAAAACTGTTGAAAATTATGCCAATATGAAAAAGTAACTGTAACCTCCCCCTGGTCATAGGTGCTCAGGAAAAGTTCAATAATGCCCAAGCACTAGTGTCTGTATTTGGGTGCTATTATTTGTGTTGAACTGAGGATCCAAGATCAAAAAATCGTTCTCGTATAACTGTAACTTTGTTTTGTTCATGTATTGTGTAGGCATGTACTAAAGCTCTGAGCTACTAAATGGGGTGAATGATTCACCCAATGTATGCCCCCTCATTTGGGGTGCATGTGACATCACTAGGAGGATGTGACCCAAAGGAGAGGACCGGATGTTGATCTGAAACTAATACCCTACATGGAGAGGGAATGTGCATGGTAGAAACCAAGGAACATGCAAACAATATGGTTAAAAACATGTGTTAGTAGAAAAAGTGACAAGCATGCTATAGAAGACAATGTAAACAAGCAATAGTGTAGAAAAAGTAGACCGCGAAAAGTAGGTTTCAAACATGGGACATCACTCACAATGTCACAAGATAATTATGCATAGCATACAAGTCGAAGTGGCCAAAAGCACACAATGGAAAACAATAACAAGAAAAGTATCAGAAAACCATGGTGGAAAATAGTTCCTACAAGGTAAATGTTACACATGAAGCACCCGTTAGCATGTTAGCAAGATAAAGAGTATGTCAAAGCGTGTATAGATCAATAGTGTGCTAGTAAGAATAGAAGTAGTAAATAATGAAACAATAGCACTTATAGTGTGTGAGAGTAGGAATGTAGATGCCCCATTAGCCTTGGTGGGACTGGTAAGAGGTATAATGCCAAACATCATTACTACGTGTAAATATCTATAGAAAGTCTGCATTCACAACTAAGAACAAGTGAACGTGCATGTGTATATAGAAAATATAATGACATACTAGATATCCACCTAACATAGTAAGTAAAGTGTAAAATGTTAGTCTAAGCAAGCAATAATATGTGCAACCAAGATATACAACATGTTATGAGTGTGAATGGAATGAATGGAATGTAATGTGATAGGATCGTCATGCCCCCTGAGTGAATGTGGATGAGTATAAGATGAGGTTCATTTATAAAAGACCCATCAACAATAAAGAATGAACTATAGAACAAGAGTACATCATCAATAAATGATTTGATAGATGCGCTATATAGATCATGAAGCATAAAGCATAAAAAGTGAAAAGATGATGATGTTCATTTCAGATTTAGACCATCATCAATCGAGTATGAACCATGGAACTAGAGTGCATCATAGGGTAATGAATATGTTTATGCATAGTAGTGTTTAAGATGCATCACATTTAGCATGTGTTTGAGTGGCTTGCTAAGGAAAGTAGTAAGACGATAGACACCCCCTAGCTTGTTTGTGATGACATAAGGTCCAAGCCAATTAGGTTTGAATTTTCCTTTGAGATGGGCTTCATCTGTTGTGTTTGTTATTCTCTTTTAACACAAGGTCACCGATATTGAATTTTTGTGGATGGATCTTATTATTGTAATCTTGTGCAATGCAAGCCTAATATACGCAGAGGTGTTCAAAATCTTGCACGACGAGAGTCAAGAATCTCAAGCTCATGGAGACGATGTTTGTGATATTTATTGTCTTTGAGAATGCCTTTAAGGGACACTCATAAGGATGGTATTTTCATCTCTAAGGGATTACCGCCTCAATTCCATATACAAGTGAAAAGGACGTAGCATTTTTTTTTGAGGTATGCACACTAGTGCGGTAAGCCCAAAGAGCCTAGAGAATTTGACTATACCATTCATCACCACTAGTATGAACTGTCTTGTGTAATATTTTAACAATTGTCTTGTTGGTGGCTTGGCTTAATCATTCCTTGTGGATAATAAGGAGTGGAGAATGTTTGTCTTAATCTTGAATTTGGCACAAAGGTGTTTAATATCCTTATTTTTGAAAGGAGATCCATTATCGGTGATAATGGCAGAGGGAATGCCAAAGCATGTAATGATGTGGGTAGTGATAAAAATACAAATATCAAGGACAATGATATTTTGTAGGGGTTCCTCTTTGACCCATTTAGTAAAGTATTCTATGGTAGTAATGATGTATTTATGACCATCCACCGATTTGGGGTTAATTTTTCCAACAAGATCAAAACCCCATAAGGAAAAGGGCCATGATGGAGCAATAGGCTGGAGGTCATATGCAAGTGCATGATGGAGATTTCCATGTTTTTGGCACTTATCACAACATTTGGCATATTCTAAACAATCTTGTTCCATAGTAGGCCAATAGTATCCCTAACATAGAAGCTTGTGTGACATGGATTTTCCTAAGAAGTGACCACCACACAGACTATCATGAACATGAGAAACAACTGTGGGGATGTCATCGACTCCTAAACAATATAGCAAATGACCATCAAATGATATCTTTTGAATAATGAAGAACCAATGATTATGTATCATGTGGCCTCGCATTGCAAATGACGAGCTTCATGAGGTTAAAAGCCATCGGGAATGGTTTTTCGATATAGGAAGTTATAAATTTGAGTAAACCATTCAGGATGGTCATTTCTACATGTGATAACACATGCTTCAAAAGGTGTACTATGTATAAATAGTTATTGTAAGTGGAGAATGATGAATGTTTCCTACTCATTAGTGATATCTTGAGGAATGAGTGATGTCACACTAGCCATAGCATCCGCATGCCAATTATCTAAGCATGGAATGGCAGAAAGAGAGTAGGACTCAAATGTAGTTAGGATTATTTTTACCAAGTTATTGTATGGGACAAGACACTCCTCTTTTGTTTGATATGTATCATTAACTTGATTTATAATAAGCTATGAATCACCATGTATGTGGATATTATGAATAAGAAGTTTTACGCAAATGGTGAGGCCGAGAATGAGGGCCTCATATTCAACAATGTTATTTGTACATGAGAGAAACCTAAGTGATATGTAAAGGGGAGATGATCACCATGGAGTGATGAACACAATACTAGCTCCCACCCCGAGAGGCAATGGGACCCATCAAAGTACATAGTCTAAGTGTCAGTATCAATGGTGTAAGTAGTGAAATCATCTTGAAAAGAATCACAAATAGGTGATGTATCTAGCAGAGGTGCGTCAACTAGTTGGTTAGTGATAACTTGTCCTTTGATTGCTTTTTGTGGAATAAATTTGAATTCAAACTCTGGTAAGTAGCATAACCCAAGCATGCAAGACATCTAAGAGATGTGTGTGGGACAAGAGGTATCATAGAGGATCTACTTTGTTAATGATATGAACTTCATTGTTAAGAAGGTAGTGGCACAACTTATCTGCTATAAAGATGAGGCCCAAGCATAATTTCTCAATGTAACTGTAATTACATTCATAAGAGAGAAAAGTCTGGCTAATGTAATATACAAATCACTCACATTGAGAATCATCATGTTATGTTAGAAGGGCCCCTAATGCATGGAAGGTAGTAGAAATATATAATAAGAAAGGTGCTTTCGGTGTGGGAGGTACTAGGATAGGAGGATTTAAGAGATATTCTTTAATAGCTTTGAATGCCCTTTGAAAATGATCATCCTAGACAAATTTATCATCCTTTTTCATTAAACATGTGAATGGATGAGTTTTGTCAAGCAAGCTGTGCAATAAAACGATGGATGGCCTAGATTTTACCTTATAATGAGTGTAACTAATGTAAATTACGAGGTGGAGGCATGTCAATAATGGCATAGATTTTATTGGGGTCTATTTCAATTCCACATTGTGAGATAATGTACCCAAGGAGCTTACCAGTTATAACTCCAAAAACACACTTCTTTGGATTTAAGTGTACTTTATATTGTCGTAAACATTCGAAGAGTGTCTTTGAGATATTGAGAATGTGAAGAATGATGTCGTATTTGGCAAGTATATCATCAACATAATCTTCAAGTATTTTATGAATATAATCATGAAAGATATGCATCATTGCTCGCTGGTAAGTGGCCCCGGCATTTTTAAGGCCAAAGGGCATGACGGTGTAACAAAATATTCCCATGGCGTAGTAAATGAAGTTTTTTCCTATGTAGATTGATTTTGATTTCATTATAACCAACAAAGCCATCCATGAAAGAAAGGATAACATATCTAATAGTGGAATCAATGATGGTGTCAATATGTGGTAATGGGAAACTATCCTTGGGACAGGCCTTATTGAGATCGTGAAAAACTATACAACAAATGACCCTGCCATCTGGATTCATAATTAGCACAATGTTAGACACCCACTCAAGATGATCCACAACATAAATAAATCCAACGTCTAATAGTTGTATTTATTCTTCGATGAGAGTGCGACCTTTGGATGTATTTTATAAGTTTTTGTTAAACATGTTTTACACCGGGGTTGAGGATGATATAATGCATGCCTAGAAGTATCGATAACAGGAATAGTCCCATGCAAAGATATCTGAAAATTCATGAAGTACTTGTTTAATATCATCTTGCTCAGCATGTGTAAGAGAAGTAACTAACAAAACCATTTGCGGATTGGTAGTAGTGTTGAGGTTATATTGAATGGTGTCCTCATTTAGAAGAGTTGACTGATCCTCTATGTATGGGTCAGTAGAATGGTGTCAGGAGTATTGGTACTTTCGTTAGGCACACCTAATTCACCACAAGAGGAAGTATCATGAATAACTAATGGAAAGGGTTTCTTATGATGGAAAGAGGGGAGGTGATCATAAGCCCCCATGTATTCTAAAAGAGAATCATCGCTAGAAAAAGTGTCCAAATTGGGCCAAGCAACTAAAGTAGAGTCACCGATCAATTCTAAATATACGATAGGAAGTGAGGAAGTGAATAAGTATGTAGAACACATAAGCCTTTGAAGAAGATGTGGAGGGAAGATGATATGCCAAGAAAAATTTGTTATATTGAGTGGGGAGATCCAATGGTTCAATGATTCCTTGACCATTTTGGCCTAAACCATTACAAAAAAACATAATAAAGCATGTATTTATAGCCAAGACTATGTTTAGATAAATGTTGATAAGATGCAGAAGAGGAGGGGTATCTATAGAATGCTCAATATAATTACAATATGTGAAAGGGCATGGATCCGCTAGAACATCATAAACAACTCCTCGATAAATGAATTTAAGTTGTGTATGAAGATTTGAATGAATGACATGCATGGCATGGATCCAAGGTCTCCCAAGAAGAATGTTATAATTAAGATTATTGGGCATTACATGGCATGGAATAGGTAGTGTGCATGGGCCGATAGTAATGGGGAGTATAATAATACCTAAGACACACTTGGGAATATTATCAAATCCTCAAATAGAAACATATGAAGGATCCAAAGAGGCCTCGAGAGAGGCCAAGTTAATGTAGAAATGCAATATTAAAATATTAAGCCTCGATCCATTATCAAATAAGGCACATTTAACCCCACATTATTGACACAAACTTGAATATAAAGGGGGGATCATGCTCTAACATGGCTTGAGAAGGAAACTCATCTGATGTGAAAGTAATGTGGTCTTCATTGAGAGATAGAGCGGAAGTAAACTTATGATACACATACTCAGACAAAGTATGAGGATGAATATGAATATTATCTAAATAAGATCTAATTTTATTTGCACAATTAGGATTATCTTGAAATCATGAATGGAGATATCGTGGGAGAGAGGATCCTAGATGTGAAACAAGAAGAAGAAAGAAATATCTGAGAGTGTTCGAATGACGGGTTCAATAAATGATTTAACAAATATTGTATTTGTAAAACCCTACTTGCAGAGTCACGTATGATAAATAAATGCTTAAGCGCAGATATGACACAAAAAATAAGCTAAAGAAATATAAAACCCTAAGTACAAGAGAGAAAGTAAAAGACTTAGCTGGATTTGGACTTGATCCCAAAGTATTCTAGATGGAAGATTGGTGAATAGGAGGATCGAGTGTCGCAATCACACAAAGAAATTCTTGGAATTTTTGGATGAGCTTAGACTAGGGTGCAAGAATAGGACTAGGGCACCTAAGCATTAGGGACCTCTGTTGGGCTCATGTGACGTGTAGGAGCTCGAAATTATTGTTTATCGTGTCACACAAGTGTCATTAACCTTCACTTTTAGTCTTTTGTATGTCACCGAATGATTTCCAAATTCACCTGTAACCTATAAAAAAAATGATATCCTACCCTAAACTACATCAAATCCTAAAAAATAAATATGCAAATGGGGAGTCAGACTGACCTAGTGGTCATCCGATCGAGTGGGCTTACAAATGAGATTTGCACTACATTTCAAAATCCATGTAGTTCTTGTGTGTTTGTGTAAGAATCGTGCCCTAACAAGCCCTTGTGCAAGTGCACGTGATAGTGGGAGATAGCTAGATGTAGTAATGTAAATAGATGTGTGGATGGAAAAATGAACTTCCCTTCCTTTGCTTGTACATAGAAAATGTAGTCCCTTGTCCCTTGAATGAAAACTAGATGGATGTTGTGATGCTCTTAGAATCCCTTTGGATGCAACCTTAGGTGGTGGTAATAGAAGCTTAGTGTTTGGTCCTTTATTATGGTCACATAGCTTTGTATTTATATGATTCCCTTGGTTGGATTTTGTAATTGACAAGCTGGAAGGTCAAACCATAATAAAATAAGATGCCCATAAGATAAAAGATGCCCAAAGAGAATGAGTAAGATAGAAAGAGGTCAAGGGCTCCCACAGGGGACAAGGGCACCTGGACACTCAGCATCCTAGTTTGGATGCTTGTGTTTGAAGCCATAAAAGATAAGTAAGTGAATTACTTATTGGGTTGTAGGGTGTAAAATACCATAAAGAAGACTAGAGACAAAGAAAAGAGGCCAAAGATAGTTGTCAATTACTAGTTTTCTTGCTTAGGAATCATATGAATGCAATTATGTGTTTAAGGACCTAGAAATGTACCCAAGTGCATTATTTTATGTATACATTTACCCCCACTTTATGTATTTTAGTGAATAATCGATAACATAAAGTAGTCTATAATTTTGTACCTTTGTTCCTTGTAGATCGATGGAGAAAGTGTCGTTTGAGGAGACAAGTGAAAGCATGGAGTGATAAAAATGAAACATGGAAGGTAAGAAAATGAAGTAACCCTAGGGGTGAAGTGTATCATGTTATGTCATGTTGTACTTGTTGTTCTTGATGTAGGGTTGGTTCTTGTTGAGTATTAAGGGTTTACCTACAAAAAAGAGAGAAAGAGTAATCAAAGTCATGTGTTATGAGAAGCTGTAAAATCATGTAAAAGTATGTAAAAATGTGAAAAAGTAGTATAAGGAAAGTGTGCACATGATCCATGAAGAGTGAAAAGGGATAGAAAATGTCCTGAACTATTGTAGAGAAGAGTGAGTTTTTGGGCAATCTCACACACCAAGAGAGAGTTTTTGGGTGGTCTCACACCATGGCAAAAGAGTGTTGGGGAGAAATTTCTATTTTATTCTTTGTCTATGACTGCTTCCCAAATTTATACACCACTGTAGATGGTGTGATCCATGTTTAGTTATGTGTTGTTCCAGTTCAATCCAAGTAGAAAAAGGAGATAGAATGCATTATGATTGTTGGAGGATTGTGCTTGTACTGTGAAAACTTCTGAAAATTGTGCCAATCTTAAAAATTAACTATAAATTTCCATGGTCATAGGTGCCTAGGAAAGGTCAGGAACACCCATGTGCTAGTGTTTGTAGCTAATTGTTAATGTCTATGCTAAACCGAGGAACCTTGATAGAATTTGGGCCATTCTGTAGTTGTAACTCTATTATATTCATATCTTGCATGCAAACTGTATTGAAGCTCTAAGCTACTAAATGGGGTGACTAATTCACCCAATGTATGCCCCCTCATTTGGGGTGCATATGACATCGCTAGGAGAATACATCCCAAAGGAGAGGACCAGATGTTGATCTGAAATTGATACCCTACAAGGGGAGGGAATGTGCATGGTAGAAACCAAGGCATATGCAAACAATATGGCTAGAAACATGTGTTAGTAGAAAAAGTTACAAGCATGTTATAGAAGAAATAGTAAACAAGTAATAGTGAAGATAAATTAGACCGAAAAAGTGGGTTTCAAACATGGGACATCGCCCACAATGTCACAAGATAATCAGGGCCGAAGAGGCCAAAATCATATAAGCAATGAACAAGCAATACATAGGACATATCCCGCAAACACTGACATACAAAGGAAAACAATAACAAACAAACTATCAGACAACCTTGGTGGAAAATAGTTCCTGTAAGGAAAATCTTGCACATGAAGCACTAGTTTTGATGTTAGTAAGATAAATAGTATGTTAAAGCATGTGTAGATCAATAGTGTGCTAGTAAGAATAGGAAGTAATGAATAATGAAATAATATCACATATATTGTGTAAGAGTAGGAATGTAGATTCTCCCGGGAGCCTTGGTGGGACATGTAAGAGGTATAGTTCCAAGCATCATTATTGCGCATAAATATATGTTGAAAGTATGCATTCACAACTAAGGAATAAGTGAACGTGCATGTGTATATAGAAAATATAATGACATACTAGATATCTACCTAACATAGTAAGAAAAGTGTAACATGTCAATCTAAGCAAGCAATAATATGTGTAACCAATATATGCAACATGTTATGAGTGTGAATGGAATGGAATGAAAAGTGAATGTCATAGGAGCAACGTACCCCAAGTGAATTTGGATGAGTATGAGATGAGGTTCATTTATAAAAGACCCCTCAATAATCAAGAATGAACCATAGAACAAGATTTTGTCCTTGGGAAATGGTTTGATAGTGTGTGTGCTAGATAGATCATGAAGCACAAAGTGTGAAGAGTGAAAATATGATGAGGTTCATTTCATATTTAGACCCTCAACAATTGAGTATGAACCATGGAACTAGAGTGCATCATATGGTAATGAAGATGTGTATGCATAGTAGTGTTTAAGATGCATCACGTTTAGTGGGTTTTGAGTGGCTTACCAAGGAGAGTAGTGAGATGATATACACCCCCTAGCCTGTCTATGATGACATAAGGTCCAAACCAATTAAATTTGAATTTGCCTTTGATATAGGCTTCATCTTTTGTGTTTTTCCAATTCTCGTTTAACACAAGGTCGCTGATATTAAATTTTCATGGAAGAAGTTTTCTATTGTAAGTTTTTTGCAATGCGAGCTTGATATATGCGCAGAGGTGTTCAAGAGCTTGCACATGATGAAAGTCAAGCATCTCAAGCTCATGGAGCCAATGTTCATGATATTCATTGTCTTTGAGAATTCCTTTAAGGTACACTCGTAAGGATGATATTTCTAGCTCTAAGGGGATTACCACCTCAGTGTCATACACAAGTGAAAAGGGCATAGCATTTTTGGGGTACGCACACTAGTGCGGTAAGCCCAAAGAGCGTATAGAATTTGATTATGCCAATCATCACCACTAGTATCAATGGTCTTGTGTAATATTTTAACAATTATCTTATTTGTGGCTTTGGCTTGGCCATTTCCCTATGGATAATAAGGATTGGAGAATGTTTGATTAATCTTGAATTTGGCACAAAGGTGTTTAACATCCTTAGTTTTGAAAGGAGATCCATTATCGGTGATAATGGCTGAGGGAATTCCAAAAAGTGTAATGATATAGGTAATTACAAAATGAAAAATATGGGCGGTGATATTTTGGGGGTATGGCTTCGAATTGTTAAGTGAAGTATTTCATCATAGTAATGATGTATTTATGACCATCCATTGATTTGAGGTTAAGTTTCTGACGACAAGATCAAAACCTCATATGGAAAAGGGCCATAATGGAGCAATAGGCTAGAGGTCATATGCGGGCGCATAATGGAGATTGTCATGTTTTTGCAGGGGTTCATTAGCTAGCCAATATCCTAGCATGTGGGTTCATATTGAGGTAATTAAAATTAACAAAATTAATTTCAATATAGCGGTAGACATGAGGGGGTGAAAGGGTTTAATTTTTTAATATTTTGAATCAGGGATTGAGGGTAGGTTAGAGAGGTGGGCCAAAGGAAAGGATATTTAATTTTAATATAAAACTAAAAAAATTGAAATCTAGTTTTAAAAGTAAATACCTTAAAATTGCAAACGGAGTATGTTCATAAAGTTAAATTATAATATCTTTTGAATTAAAGAAATATCAATTAAGAGATTCTTAACCAAGAAATAATAAGATGGTAGAAAACTAGGATTGAGTATGCTTTTTAACACAAGTGATATTATTTCACCATCTTAATTATTTGAAGAACTATTGATAAATGATTAAAGCTTAACATTTATAAGGTGATTTGTAATAGGTCTTCAATGGCTTCAAACTATCTTTCGAGAGGAAATGCATATTAAAAAAATTGAGTGAGAAATATGATATATTTTCTGTTTAATATATTAGGGTAGAAATAAAAGAGGGTAAATAAAATTGTAATTTAAAAATGGGTAAGGTACATGGAAAAAATAGGGGTATTTTCATTCTAATAATATAACAAAGTAGGGGTATTATCAATTGAATATTTAGAGGTAAAAACTAGAATTAAGGGTATTCTTTAATACCCTTGAACGCACGTGTTATACCATACTTTTACTAAGTGAACCCCCATGTCTTTTTGGCATTTATCACAAAGTTTGGAATATTCTAAACAATCATGTTCCATAAGTAGGCTAATAGTAGCCCTAACGTAGAAGCTTTTGTGACATGGATTTGCTTGAAAAAGTGACCACCACATAGACTATCATGAACATGAGAAAAAACTTTGGGGATGTTATTGACTCTAAACATCGCAAAGATGCGACCATAAAATGATCTTTTGAATAATGAAGCACCAATGATGACTTATCATGTGGCCTCACATCACAAACGATGAGCTTCATAAGTTTGAAATTCATAATGAATGGTTTCATTGATATAGGAAGTTATAAATTTGAGTAAACCATTCAGGATGGTCATTGTTATGTGTGATAGTACATGCTTTGAAAGGTGGACTATCTATATATGGTTGTCATAAGTGGCAAATGATGAATATGGCAT
Source organism: Taxus wallichiana var. yunnanensis (assembly GCA_018340775.1). Taxonomy (NCBI): domain Eukaryota; kingdom Viridiplantae; phylum Streptophyta; class Pinopsida; order Cupressales; family Taxaceae; genus Taxus; species Taxus wallichiana. The sequence continues at coordinate 5,459,298 of JADAXU010000131.1, forward strand.
GTTCATCAATGATATCTTGAGGAATGAGTGATGTTTCACTAGAACAACATCCACATGTTGATTATCTTTGTGCGGAATGACAGAAAAGAGTGTAGGACTCAAATGTAGTGAGGATTGTTTTTGCCAAGTTATTGTATGGGGCAAGACGGTCCTCTTTTTTTGTTATGTATTATTAACTTAATTTATAATAAGTTGTGAATCACCATGTATGTGAATATTGTGAATTATAATTTTGTGTACAATAGTTAGGCCGAGAATAAGGGCTTCATATTCAAGAATGTTATTTGTATAGAGAACCCTAAGTGATACACAAAGGGGAGATGATCACCATGTGGAGTGATGAAAAAATACCATATCCCTCCCCGAGAGGAAACAAGACACGTCAAATTACATATTCCAAGTATCAATATCAATGGCGTAAGTAATGAAATCATCTCAAAAAGAATCAAAAATAGGTGATGTATCTAGTAGAGGTGCGTCGGCTAGTTGTTCAAAGCGATAACTTGTCCTTTCATTGCTTTTTGTGGAGTAAATTTGAATTCAAACTCTGTAAGATCATAACTAAATGTGCAAGGTATCCTAAGAGATGTGTGTGGGACAAGAGATGTCATAGAGGATATAATTTGGTAATGATATGAACCTCATTGATAACAAGGTAGTGGCGCAACTTGTTTGCTACAAAGATGAGGCTCAAGCATAATTTCTCAATGTAAGCGTAATTACATTCATAAGAAAGCAAAGTCGGCTAATGTGATAAATAGCTCGCTCACACGAAGAATCATCATGTTGTGCTAGAAGGGCCCCTAATGCATGGAAGGTAATGAAAATATAGAATAAGAAAGGCCACTCAGCTATGGGAGGTACTAGGACAAGAGGTTTTAAGAAATATTCTTTAATACCTTCGAATGTCCTTTAACAATGATCATCCCAAAAAATTTAGTATCCTTTTTCATTAAACATATGAATGATTGAGTTTTTTCAACAAGTTATGCAATAAAATGATGGATGCCCTAGAATTTACCTTGCAATGAGCATAATTGATGCAAATTACAAGATGGAGGCATGTCAATAATGGAATGGATTTTATTAGGGTCTATTTCAATTCCATGTTGCAATATAATGTACCCAAAGAGCTTACCAAAAACATAATTCTTTGGATTTAAGTGTACTTTATATTAGCATAAACATTCGAAGAGTGTGCGGATATCTTGAGCATGTGTAGAATGATGTCATGATTTGGAAAGTATATCATCAACATAATCTTCAAGGATCTTATGAATATAATCATGAAATATATGCATCATTTCTCATTGGTAAGTGGCCCCGATATTTTTAAGGCCAAAGGGCATGATGGTGTAACAAAATGTTCCCCATGGTGTAGTAAATGAATTTTTTTCCTGATCTATTGGATTGATTTTGATTTGATTATAACCAGAAAATCCATCCATGAAAGAAAGGATATTGTATCAAGTAATAAAATCAACAATGGCATCAATATATGGAAATGGGAAACTATCCTTAGGATAGGCCTTATTAAGATCATGAAAAATTGTGCAACAACAGACCTTGCCATCTAGATTCATAATCGACACAATGTTAGACACCCACTCAGGATAATCCATAGCATGAATAAATCCAACATCTAATAATCATTGTATTTCTTCCTTAACCAACAATGCAACCTTTGGATGTATTTTTGCGAGTTTTTTGTTTAATAATTTTTGCACGGGGTTAAGGAAGATATTATGTATGGCGACTGAAGGATCAATACTAGACATATCACTATAGTCTCTGCTATGATATCTAAAAATTCATGAAGAACTTGTTTAATATCATCTTGCTCGGTAGGTGTAAGAGAAGTAGCTAACAAAACCATTTTTGGTTTGGTAGAAGTGTTGAGGTTATATTGAACGATGTCCTCATTTAGAAGAAATGACTGATCCTCTATGTATGGTTTTGTGGGAATAATGTCAAGAGTATCGGTACTTTCGTTAGGCATGCCTAATTCACCACAGAGGAGGTAGTATGCATGAGAACCAATGGAGAGTGTTTCTTATGATGGAAAGAGGGGAGGTGATTGTAAGCCCTCGTGTATTCTAAAAGATAATTATTAAGTATCAAAAGTGTCCAAATTAGGCCAAGCAGTTGAAGTCGAATCACTGATAAATTCCAGATATATGAGAGGAAGGAAGAAGTATGTAGAACATCATAAACCTTTGAAGAATATGTGGATTGAAGATGATATCCCGTGCCAATTTTTCAATATTGAGTGGGGAGAGACAATGGCTCGTAAGTCCTGACCATGTTGGCATAAACCTTTACCGAGAAAAACCATTAAAAGTATGTATTTATAGCCAAGACCATATTTGGAGAATTTTTGATTAGATGTAAAAGAGGAGGCATCTCTTACGTAATGCTCAATAGAATTACAATATGTGAAAGGGGATGGATCTGCTAGAACGTCATAGACAACTCCTTGGTAAAGGAATTTAAGCCATGTATGAAGAGTTGAAGGAACTGCATGCATAACATGGATCCAAGGCACCCAAGAAGAATGTTATAATTGAGATTATTAGGCATTGCATGGCATGGAATAGGTAGCATATATGGCCCGACAGTAATGGGGAGTATGATAGTACTAAGACACGCTTGGGAATATAATCAAATCCTCGAATAGAAACAAATGAAGGAGCCAAAGAGGCCTCAGAGAGGCCAAGTTGGTGGAGAAATGTAATATTACAAATATTAAGCCCTAGTCCATTATCAACTAAGACACGTTCAACCCCAAAATTATTGATGCAAACTTGAATATAATGGGGGGTCATGCTCTAACATGGTATTCATTGAGAGAGAGAAAAATTAAACTTATGATACACATACTCGGGTGAAGTATGAGGATGAATATGAGTATTAACCAAATAATAATCGATATTATTTACACAATTAGGATTATCTTGCAAGAAATCATGAATGGAGATATCCATGGGGAGAGGATCCTTAGATGATGAAACAAGAAGAAGAAAGAAAGATCCAAGAATGTTTGAATGATGGGTTTACCAAATGATTTAATAAATATTGTATTTGTAAAACCCTAATTGTAGATTCACTTATGATAAATAAACACTAAATCACATATCTAAAATAAGAAATAAGCTAAAGAAATATAAAACCCTAAGTGCAAGAGAGAGAGAGAGAGAGTAGAAGACTTATTTAATTTTTCACTTCATCCCAAAGTATTCGAGGTGGAAGCGATGAACAAGAGGAGCATATTGTCGTAATCAAACACATAAAATCCTAGAATCATTGGATGAGCTTGCACTATGGCTCTTGGAGCAGGAATGTGGTGCCTAGGTGCTAGGGACCTCTATTGGGCATCTCGTGACCACGGAGATCTCGAAACTAGTTTTTCCATGTCACACAAGTGTCGTTAACCTTCTCTTTTGGTCGTATGTATGTCGTTGGATGATTTCTGAAATTCTTGCAACCTACAAAATAAATGATATCTTGCAAAACCCCAAACTACATCAAATCCTAAAAATAAAGATGCAAATGGGGAGTCGGTGACCCTGACGGTCACTTATTTGAATGAGCTTACAACCGAACACCGCACTACATTTCATACTCCATGTAGTTCTTGTTCATGTGTGCAACAATCATGCCATATGAAGCTCTTGTGCAAGCACATGTGATAGTGGGTGATAACCAGATGTAGAAATGTAAATAGATGTGTGGATGGCAAAATGAACTTCCCTTCTTATGCGTGTATGCAGAAAATGTAGTCCCTTGTCCCTTGAGTGAAATCTATATGGATGCTTTGATGCTTTTAGAATGCCTTTGGATGTAACCTTAGGTGGTGATAATAGATGCTTAGTGTTTGGTCCTTTATTATGGTCACATAGCTTTGTATTTATATGATTCCCTTGGTTGAATTTTGCAATTGACAACTAGAAGGCCGACCCATAAGAAAATAAGATGCCCAAAGATATCGAGTATGATAGAAAGAGGTCGGGGTGCCCAAAGGGAACAAGGGTGCCTAGGAGTTGGCGTCCTAACCAGGCAATGGTGTGCGAAGCTATAAAAGATAATAAAATGAAGTAGATACTGGTCTATAAGGTGTAAAAGACTAGAAATAAGACTAGAGACAAAGCAAAGAGGTGAAAGATAGTTGTTAATTACTAGTTTTCTTGCTTAGGAATTATATGAATGCAAGTATGTGTTTATAGACCTAGAAATGTACCCAAGTGCGTGATTTTGTGTCTACAAAATATAGTTTGTGATTTTTTTGCTTACTCTTTTATTTTTATCTAATTTTAATTCATTTAACACATATTATTTAATACCCTAATTACATTTACCCTATTTTTGTGGTATATCTTAGTGAACCGCACATTTTAATTACATACATCTTAAAGCTCCATGCCTTACCCCTAGGGTTTCATATTTCATCTTCTATGGTTTGGTATTTAAATTTGAATTTTTATTTCTTTATATTTCATTCCCTAAATATGATTTTCATAGTTTTCCCTAGATGTGACACTCTATTAAGTCATCTTTTAGGGTCCTTTGTGGGTTAAATATCTTTCGAATAATATCTCAAGCATAACAACTCTATTTTAAAAACCCTTGGAGGTTTTTTTTACTTTTATAGATATAAATAAAAATATCTTTTTAGTTTTCATCATCACTCATAGTATTTTTGGAATTATGATTTTTGTATTTATCATAAAAGGGACATAATATGAAAAATGTGAAATTACTTATAAACCCTTAATGTTTTTTGTTTATAACATTAAGGTGCTAAAAACCTCTTTTTATAAATTCATCACCAATTTTGAGAAATGTTTATTCTACTAATTTGACATTTAAAAAAATTATCATGCACCTTTTTTGTTACCTTAGCTATTTTAGATTTTCTTAAAAACTTTAATTTTCTTTTAATCCTTCATACTACTATTTTTCCATTTATTGAGACATCACAAATCCTCAAGATAACACACATACACATAATGTGTATTCCACAATCAGACCTTATATGGCATTTTCTTCTATTCCTACTCATTATTTCAACAACTCCAAGCCATACAAGCACAAGTTTCTCTCTTATCGCAAAATCAATCACAAACCATCGTGAGCTCCAATAACCAACTAGCACTTTAAATACATGTTATAGATGTAAATATTTACAACACATTGTTATTGAGATTAATAACCAAATGGCTCAAATGAACCCACAACTAAATTAATTTTATAACTCATTACAAATAAGAAAAGTATCTTAATAGAACCATTAGTGATAATAACATATGTGCTCACATAGAGTCTACAACACAAATAGAATTATCTCACATCCCTAAATATGGAATCTATAAGAAGATTCGTATATTATCAAATTTTCTCGAGGATGGTTTATCACATTACCTCCTCTTTATTATCACCCTACATATAGATTATGATGACAACAATGGATATAATACTAACATGGATTGTAGTACTTACCCATCATGTTCATAATTCCATATATTCATCTAAAGACACTATACAACATGTATGAAAATGGGTTCTCCATCAAAAATCATATATTGGGAAATTTTTTGAATCACGTCTCTATTACAAGTATGGGGGTAGGGGGAGATAAACCTTTAGCCCTGGATTTTGTAATTTTTAACCTAAATCATGCACAAAAGACAAAATATATTTCACAACACATGAATGAAAAATATCAAGCTTTGCAACCATTTCCTTTATCCGGTGTTATACATAATGTCCAATCATTTATCAAAGATGCACCTAAAATAATCCTCCGCATAAGGAAATTCCTAAACATGAGCATTCATAGCTTAACATTGGTGTTCCAAACCCTCCTCAATAGAAGGAATCACCCTATTGGAACCATTATTCTTCAATGCTTCTATATAGGGACACATATTCTATAAGGTTGAAGATGCTTATTTTCATGAATTTATAGTGTGTATTCCATCCTTGCTCAAGAATATTGGGCATGATGTGGAACCATTTACTAAGATAATCATTAACAACATGAAAATGATTCAATTTATATTAATATTTGATCCAAAACCTTGTCTTGTCACATTCCATGTTTACCTTACTTTATATTATTGTGATGTTTTCCTTGGATTCTTTTGGCTAATAGTAATGGGAACCACACTAAGATCTAATTTTGATTATCATACATTTCCTTTTAACAATGAGACTCTTCACCTTTCTCGTGATGGAAAGATTACAAAAATGGGATAGAACATGTTAATAGATTGTTTAGGTGATCATGGAGAAACTCCTATATATCCTATAAAACATTTTTTGATATTTAGCCATGTGCAACACAATATAGTTGAATAAAACCATACGGGTGTGACCCTCATGAGATGTTGATGCACTATCATTTACACTAGGATTTTATGGTTACTATGACTTCTATTGAATTATGTGTAGATTCAAATTATACCATTGATTATGATCCCACACATCCTCCACAAACTTCTATTAGATATTTCATCAACATAATAGTTGGTTGACTTCTTATTATTATCACACTTCGTGTATACACACGTTATAATAATCTTATCAATTGATCCACACATTTCTCCCCTAGTTATTAACTAGGGTGTGTATTGAGAATGTAACACACTTTCTCATTGGTTTAATGTTATTATTGAGGAAATAATTTACCTAGGATCACACCACTACCTAATGATATAGCTCATTCTCACAAATCGATGTGATTTTGTAGGGAATAACATTACCTAGTATCCCACCTCACATTTTGATTTTCTCTCTCTCATTATCATATTGTGTCGATATTGCATTGTAATATTTTTATTTTTTATAATGTGACTTGTGTAATATAGTGTTCATATATGTCGAAGGAAGTAATGAACTAAAATACTCTTGATGTTTCTCATGAGGTAATTTCAAGCCTTCGGAAATGAGCATAAGTTTAAGAAAAATTATGGTGTGGAAAGTGAAGAATAAATTGATAATAAAGTAGGGGAAATAGACCCCACTAGGCATTTGTTTTTATTTGGTAACCTCGCCTTTCAAGGGAATTTTGCATTATTTTTACATAGTGCATAGTGGAATTGGAAACAAGGATTAAAACTTAACCAATATAAGGAACGTGGTGTTGACACCCATCATGTGTTCTAATTTTGTTAAGTCCTTTTATGTTTGTTTGAATTTGGGGTTCAATGACCCCAATGAACTTGAAAGTAACCTTTTGGTTACCCATGAGCTAGGATTTTGACCTAGATCATTGTTTTGATTGCTCCACCCCCAAAGTAGCTTTTCTTTGCCACTATTTTGGAGCTTTGCTTAATAATTTGGAGAGATTAATGGGAATAGTTAGTGAGGTTAGCATGGGGATAGTGGAGGAGGATAAGAATCATGTAGATCTGCTCCAAGCATTATTTGATTACTATTTTTCAAAATAATGGAGAAGGTTTTAAGGTCATTCATGGTTGGGTATGAGGTTATTTTTACTATGATTTTGGAAATTTGGGATTAGGGAGTTGTGAAGAAGGCATTGTGTAGAAATAAATTAAATATGGAAAACATGTGCAAGGTAAAACATGTTATTTTCTATGTTTTACCAGTTATGGGAAATTTAATCCTCAAAATTTAAATGAATAAAGGAAATAGAGAAAATAGAGGTACTCCTTGCACTCTATTTTAAAGGGTGTAGTTTGAATACATGGTTGTATGAGCTTTACTTTTGAAATTTTTATCGAGTGTATGCTATTATTCTTCCCTTAGATGCATTTTTATACTTTTCGGTATACTCACTTTTAGTTTATATGGAATATTGTTTCGATGGTTACGAGATCTTTGTTGTAGTTGATGTGTTGCTTGTGTGTCTCAGTTTATGCTTTATTTCTTTAGAGAGAATTTTATTTTGGATTTTAAGTGACTGTAGTTTTGTGTGATATCCCTCCTACCATTATTTTGATGTATGGGGAGGGTAAGGCCTTATGTCATTTACTCCAATAGAGGGATCATTAATCCCACACATTAGTGTGGGATCTTCTCTTACAATTACAAGGTCTTGGCACTTCTTTGGAAGATAGAAATGATCTTATTTTTATTAAAGAAACTAAACAATGGACTGTAGTGTTTGAAGATAGTTTGTCCTTAATATATAATTGAAGTATTATATGCTTTAGTTTACTTTCATGGTTGTATTGGTAATTTAATAGTTCTATGTTTCTTGTCTATAAGTTAAGGCCTTCGGCCTTTAGATGTATTCTCAAACTAAAAACAATCCTCTTGTATTTTAAATTTTTAAGGGAATCCTTGGAGTTTTTAATGGGAACTATTAGTATTGCATTAGGTGATGAACCTCATGGGAACCAACATTTTAGACATGATTATATCGGTTTCTCTATTGTAATGTTTAGAGGATTAAATGGGCAATGAATCTTGTATGTACCACTATAAGATGGCCTTGATATTACTATTATAACCATTAATGAATGTGAGTATGTGTTCATTCAATTATGATTTTTTCGAATGTTTTTGGATGAACATTGTTTTCTATATGGATATTGAGTTGATATATATTGGTACATTTCTATTATTTTCATTGTTAGTGATATTCTTGCTAGTTTCATAGATTAGATTTATATCGGTGTTATCATGGTGTTAATGGGTTACACATTTGTAACCTAGCATTGTTGTTTTATATTAGGGTATTCTAGAGAATGTCCAATGCCTTCCATTTAAAGCATGTGTTAAGTGTGTTCATTATGAAATGTCTAAGCATGTGGAGAAAATTGATCTTCTTTCTTATAATATAGATATTGTGAATGATGAGCCTAGTCAAGGAATTTCTTGTGTAAAGACAGGTATGGGAATAAATAATTATTTTTCTTATAGGTATTGTACAAAACTATGAATGACATAAGGAACCCCATATAAGGGTTGAATATTCCAAGTTGTGGAAACTTGAAAGATTAAACTACATTATTATTATTATGTTTTGTTATGAATACTTTGTTAGGATTAAGCCTAACTATATCTATATCTTGAGAAGATTTATTAGAGGTAAAAATGAATGGATATATGGTAAGCTGTGAGGATTGCTTTATACTATGGTTGAATTTATGCTTATAGTTAGAGTGCTAATACCCTTATCAATGTTAAGTAGTGTGAACTCTTACATAATAATTTGAGGACATGGTTGTGAGAATGTGTAATCAATCATTTAGAGTTATATTGCATCAAGTGAATAAATTTTTTTATTACCTTCCGAGTCAAGTGAATGAGGGATATTGGACTCCTTGTCCTATGTTTATAGAATATACTATGTAATTCTCCTTGTTGATTACAAAAATGGGAGCACTTATGATGGTTTAATTAATAATCACCACACATATCTCTATCTCGAAATATGGGTGCACTCGTGATGGTTCAACCGAGAGGTTATGGAATTAAATCATCACTTGAAAAATTTTAATCCTTCCAACAAAGGATTCATGTGGCAGCTAGCAATCATAGAGATATACACCAAGCTACACCTATTGAAATAATGGTTACATTGTTTGGTTTATCGGTTACCATTTTAGTTGGTTATGTTATACTAGATGTTTTGTTTCTCCTAATTTATTGTTAAATATTCCTATAAGAAATAGATACATGAAAAGGTATTAGACCATGTAATATGCTAATAAGGTTGAGAAAGGGGTAGATTGATGTTTGTTTGAGGTGGAATTAGGATTTCCAAAATTTTCTACATAAGTTAACCTATATGTGGCTTCATTGAGCTCATATGATGTCATCCTAGGAGTAAATTGGTTAAGACAAAACCAAACCAAGGTTTTCTTTGATGACTATGGCCACCATGGTGATTCAAGGTATAAAGCATACAATAATTCTTAGGCAAATATCAAGAATACATCTTAGGAAAACTCACAAAAAGTGTTACATGCTTTATCAAGACGTGTGGATGAATTTGATGAAACAAATGGACTAACTATAGAGGAGTATCCTTTCTTGTATGATTTTCAAGATGTTTTTCCCAAGGAGTTACCTAGACTTCCTCTAAAAATGGGATTTGAATTTTTATTGATCTAATTCTTATAGAAGAAATGATTTCTCGGGATCTATATTGAATAACAAAAAAAATAATGAGTTGAGTTCAAGGCTCAACTTCATTAAATTTTAACCAAGGGGTTAATAAGACCTATTGTGTCTCCATAGAGATATCTTGTGATTTTTTTAATTAAAAGGATGGTTCACTTCACCTTTTCATATATTATCAAATGTGGTATAAGGAAACTACCAAGAACAAGTATTCATTGCATTGCATTGCATTGATGATATTTTTATCAAATGTGTGGGGAAACTATTTTTTCTAAGATAGATCTAAGATTTGATTATCATCAATTAATAATCAAGGAGGGGATATACCTAAAACAACATTAAGGTAAAGTTATGGGCACTAAGACTTCACAGTCTTATCCTTCATATTCACTAATGTTCTCACAACCTTTATGAACTTGATGAACAATGTGTTCACGGAATTTTGGATACATTTGTGATAGTGTTCTTAGATAACATTATGGTTTACTCAATAATAAAGAAGAGCATATGTACCATTTAAGAATGGTGATGGAGATGTTAATATAATGAAAATTTTATGACAAGCTATCAAAGTGTGATTTCATTCAAATAAATTTTAAGTATCTTTGGCACATCATATTTGTATAAGGGATCATCGAATACTTGGAAAATATTAAGGCTATAATGCAGTGGTTAACTCCTACAAATTTCCATGAGGTATTAGGACCGAGAGATAATTAACTATATAACATATTTATTAAATCAACCAAACAATAAACATTTAATAAAGCAAAATGAAATAACACATTTACACAATGACACTAGATATAACATGGAAACCCCCAATGGGGTTAAAAACCATGGAAAGAATTTTCCATTAACGAGAAACTATTAACCAATCTAGTAACTCATTTCCTCACTTCTTGATCCATGTTTTTAACCTTCGATGTAATACAATACATCTAATTATGGCCCACGACCATATTTAAATAATCCGAAGGGTTATAACTATTAAGTGATGAGGTACACCCTGATTTAATAAATAATTAGTAATTGATAAACCTAATATAAAGTTTATATTAAATAATAAATAATATAAACTATATTCTATATTATTTAATTATAAACTAAATATTATGAGCACTTAATATTATGTTCTAACACTCCCCTTAATATTAAGTGGGGATCCATATGCCAACATTACCTATTTGTACAACATGATTTACAAATCCATAAACCATTAGTGAAGGTTTAGGCTAGCATATGTCTTTTTAAGGAATTATAACACCTTCATCATGCTCAACTTACCTTTTGGTACAAAAGGATTTGGAATCCATAAATCAGAAGTATGATTTAGGCTAAGCATGATTTGTGAGACTACATCCCACCATTTCTCATGGAAAATTTCTTAAAACCACATCTCTAGGAGCCTTTTATAACACAAGGACCTCCTTTACAAATAGATGCAACATATTGGACTGTATACCGTAAACTCTATTAGTTTACAAAGATCATAAAGATCTATTTACAATGCTTTATACTAGAGAAGAAGTATAGAGGAGAAGGAGTCATCAACTGGCTGACCATTAGGAGGTGACATTGCCATGCACACTCCCCTTAATGGCAACTATGAAAGTCCAAACATTGCACAAAAATTTTAGTATTTTACAACACACAATGGCTTGTAAACATATATGTAACATAATCTTCAATTTGGTAGTACTGGAGATCTCTATCACCATAGAGAACTTTTTGTCGAATAACATGCATATGAACTTCAATATGCTTCGTTCTCTGATGTTGAATTGGATTCTTTAGCAAGAGCAATACAACTCTATCCATCACATATAAGAGGAGTACTTCCTTTAACATGTGTATCTCTTCCAACATTCACTTCAGCCACATGGCTTCTTTGTTGCTTCCAAAACTTTTATACTCTTCCACAAGTAGAAGGAATGGAGATTGATGGTTGATTTTTGTTGTTGCAAGTAATGACACCTACACCAAAAACTTGGACACAAATCTAGATGTATATTCTATATCCAACACAACATCAACATGGTTAGAGTCATAATATCCATATAGACATCATAATAAGCATAGTATAAATCATTATTGATTTCACTTTTAACCAAATGTAAAAGTTAAACACAAGTTGTATAACAACTTAACAACTAACCATGTTAAAATATGTTTTCAACATATTACTCTTGTAAAATATATATTAGACGCAATCATTATTAGATGTGTCCAATACAAACACAAAGGCATCCCCAAGTGTCATTTGATATGCATATAATAATATTTTAGTAATCACATACTAAGAAATGTTTTATCAACAATGTATATATCTTCATTATCTTATTTTAAGCCTTTAAATAATGAAATAAGACTTGATAGATAACATATCTAAATAGATAATCAAATCATACAAGAATAATCTTAGCATACACAAAGGTGGAGATTTGTTCTCAAAAGATACTAAACACAAGATCAGGGAGCGAGGGTCCAGATGCGGAATCCCCCAATGGAGTCGAGGGGCAGTGTCCCTCATAGGGTTTAGGGGCACCGCCCCTAGTGCACTCTCATATAGGCGGGGCGGGTCAAGGGTCAAGGGGTAGCGCCCCTCAACATCAAGCAAAATTTATAACATACTCCTCCTTTGAATTTGACAAAAAATAACTCTTTGTGAAAAAAACCATGATTATTACAATAATTTGTATGATCAACATTTTGATAATAAATTAGGTTTTACAGAGGAAAAACATTACAAAAATAATTTAGAAACAATCCCCCTGTTGTTCAAATCACACAATCAAATTTTGATGAATTTCCCTTATTCACATCAAAATTTTGACATGTCAAACAAATATTCTAAATATATGATATATTAGTTTGACAATAATATTGATATATCGAAATGTGAGTGAATTTTTTTATTTTTACATGAAAAAGGATGACGATTAAGTCGTATTGTCGTAAAAAAACACTTCATTTTATTTGAACAACCAATTTATACAAATGATATTATTTGTAATAAATTTCCTGTTTAGAATAAAAATAATTTAAAATGATTTAATTTAATAAATGAGAAAAATAAAGAATTGCATATTTTATATAAAAAAAATGTGGAACTTAGCTCCTTTGAGTTGTTTATAACTTTCTATTAACTCGATTTTCTTACCGAGTTAGGTTTACCAACTCGGTGAGTGAGTGTATTATACCACACCAATGAGATATAAACCAAAGTTCAACGTCGATCCCACATGCCAACTCGGATGGGATGAGTTACTTCCACAACACCACCACCACCTAGCCCATTGGGCTATTTAACAAAACATTATGGTGTGACCGAAGTCACACCACATATATTTAACCCAAAGGTCATATAAAGCCTAAATGCTTCCCTCATGTGTCCCATGTGGGACTAATGTTCTAAGCACTTTCATTAGGCAAGAGCGGACATAGAATTTTGAGAAAAATATCAGTCATTTCCAGTAATGACCACTTTTAGGTCGGTCGATGGAGTGAAAGTAATGAATAAATTTCATGAGCTAGAAAATCGAGATGAAAAAAAAGGTGTTTAGTTGTACACATTAGATGTAGTTTGGAATGTCAATTCCAATGTAAATTGAGGTGTGATTTGAACTTTTATGCATCTATTTTAGTTCGTTGCATGTGTAATATTGCAGTCAATTCTTGATCGAGATATAATGCATGGGAGATTGGCCACTTTGCAACCATAATCAATGGCTTTCCTTCTGGTATAGAACCTCTCATACATGGATGAGTTGTATGATCTGATCAATGCATAGTTATGTATCATTTCTAATCTCAAGTCTTATATCTTCATTAGAAATTAGAGAAAACCACAAAACTGTGGATTTTATGTGAAATATTGACTATATGGTGTGTTCACATTAGGTTTGTTTGAAATAAATGAATTTTTACATGACAAAATCAAATTCTAAATCTAATGAAAAAGAAAGTTACAAAATCTACACTCTAGAAAGGAGTTGTACATTTTTTTATCATATCGAGTGGGCATCTATAATTTGTCAAACCAAAAATTGGTGATGCCCTTAGAAGGTGTTGATAGAGCACATGGAGGCTGGAATTAGAGGAGGATTTCAAAAACAAATTCCAACAAACAAAATAGGCACAAGTGTATTTGTAGACTTATGCACCTTTAAGGACCAGTTATTACCTTAATCCTAACATTTTGTTTAGTATCCAATTTAATCTGAATCCTAGAAATGCAAAGCTAGATTATGAACTTATCTAGTTAAGAATCAGATTTTTCCATCTCAATGCTTTAGCTAGTTTAGGATCATATTTTTCCATCTCAGCGTAGCAGCTAGTTTAGGAAGCACTCGCATCATGCTAATGACCTTTGCCTCTGGCAAAAGAGTTTGGAATTTGATTCCTTAAAGTGGAGATGTTTTCTAGTACCAAAAAATGCTTTTGTTGATAATTATGTTCCAAATAATATTATTTATGTTGATTATGAGGAATTATGAACAAGATCATTGAATGAAATTAGGTGAAATGTGATTGATTTCTCGAGAAGTGCCTGCAAAAATTGGAATTGCAAATGTTGTTGTTTTCCGAGAACATGTTTATTCCAATCCAATGAGATCCCACCTAATGCACATTTTACACCAATACTAGACCCCTGAGATTCAAACTTCTCTACAATTTAAAGTGCTAACTCCCAGGTTGGAGAAACAACACAAGCAAACAATGGATTATGGATTAAATTAGCCTTGCATATGGAGATAAATCAGTAAATATAATAAGCACATACCCACGAATAAAAAGAGAATCATATGGACCACAAGACTACATAGAATAAAAATATTATCCTACTAAAAATAATTAATTAGTCAAATTTCTTGGCATGCACATTGGAAAGTGTATCTGGTGAAATTTGATTGAAAAATGCTTCAATTAGTACCATAGACTATACTAAAATTGCATATGGATATGGATTTTTTTGTTCAAATAAACAAATTCCAATACATTAGTCTGGATATCTTCTATAAATTTCATATGAGGGTCTAGGTGAGTGTGAAAAAGGTATAGGCCACAAATTATAAGACTATAGTTTTTAATTTAAAACATATTTCAGTTTATAAAATTTAAACTATAATTTATAGTTTAGATTTAAACATTAGAATTTATACTTATAGTTTTCGGGTTTTAAGTCAACCCTCTTATTAATAAAGGGTTCTTAAGACATAGTTAAAATTTATTTGAAGAATATAGATGAAATAGCAATTAAAATTTTTTACTAGGGTAGGAGATTTCAAATCCAAATAAGAGTATAAATAGCATAAAAAATTTATAGAGGGGACAAGCAATTTCACCCGTCCAATGAAATAATTTGAAATCCCTATTTTTACAAAACTTGTCTCCTCCCTTCATTCACTATTGAATTTACCTTTAGAAATATTTATCCTGCAAACATTTGAAACTATACAAAAATAGAAAATATTTTATATTGAAATTAACTTTTACCTGTGTTCTAGTTTGTGATTTTATGCACGGGTAAATGATAATTCTAGAGCCATTTCACCTATGCACACATGATTTTCACCAACCTTTATTCACATGGAGGGTAAAATTATTTGAAAGGGATTGTAAGTGTGTGTGTCAAATTGAGAGGGGAGTTTTAATAGGTTACATGTTGTAACCAACCTCCAACATGTGAAACCCTTAGGAAACAATTAAATTAAATTAATTTGACCTAACCTAGAACCATGCTGTGGTACCATATTAGGACCAAGATATAAATTAACTATATAACATATTTATTAAATCAAACAAACAATAAACATTTAATAAAGCAAATGAAATAACACATTTACATGGTGACACGGATATACGTGGAAAGCCCCAAAGGGGTAAAACCCACGGAAAGAATTTTCCATTAATGAGAAATTATTAACCAGTCAAGTAACTCCTTTCCTCACTTCCTACTCCATATTTTTAACCCAGTGTAATACAATACATCAATTATGGCCCACGGCCATATTTAAATAACCCGAAGGGTTATAACTATTAAGTGATGAGGTACACCCGATTTAATAAATAATTAGTAACTAATAAACCTAATATAAATTTTATATTAAATAATAAATAATATAAACTATATTATATATTATTTAATTATAAACTAAATATTATGAGCACTTAATATTATGTTCTAACATGAGGTACAAAGCTTCATGAGGTTAGTAGGATACTATAGAAAATTCATTACAAGGTTTTCTAACATTTTGGTCCTATCACCTCATTACAAAAACTAAGGCAAGAATGTTAACCATATCACCTCGTTGCAAAATAAGGGAAAGAAATATGAGTGAAAAGAAAAGTGTGATTAGGATTTTAATCTTCTCAAGGAGAAGTTAACAATTATACTTATACTTTAGGTACCCAATAAGAATAGGAGTTTCTCAATTATCATGGATGCTTGAGTGAAGGATATGGTTGATTAATAATGCAATATGGGCAAATGATTACCTATGAGTCTAGTGATATCAAGTTATATTAGCATAATTATGTTTTGCATGATATAGAGCTCATGGTGATCATTCATGATTTACATGTTTGGAGGCATTTATTGTTAGGCAAGCCATTTAAACTAAAGACATATCACCTTGGGCTAAATCATGCCTTTACATAGCTTAATTTGAACACTACACGACAAAGGTGGCTATATTTTTTTCTAAGTATGATTTTGACATCAGCTATATGAAAGGAAAGGAAAAAAAGAGTTATTGATGTTCTTAGTTATACGAGGTATATCACCGCAATATTGATGGTAAGGTCAAATTTCAAGGATGAAGTACAGAGACGGTTGTCTGGGGACAAGTTCCACCATTAAGTTAAGATGACATTAGAGGTAAACCCTTTGGATCATCATTTTGAAGGTTATAAATTTAAATAAAATGGACTTCTTATCTTCAAAAACTAGATTTAAATGTCAGACGCAAGAAATCTATAAATACTGATTAAGGAGGAATTCCATAATGTACCATATTCGGGTAATCCAAGGGTAACTAAGATTTTCGTGGATATGAAGCATGTATATTTCGGAATGGTCGGAAAAGGGATGCAATGTATTTTTTGCCATATGTCTTGAATGTCATAGAGTTAAGGTCCAACATGTACATCTGGAAATACTTATCAACCAACATGATATATCCACATGGAATTGACAAGTTATAAGTATGGATTTCATTTAGGGTGTGCCTATGTTAAGAATTGACATGGTGTTATTTTGGTTGTCTAGATAATTTGATGAAGGTAACACATTTAATTTTTAGTAATCTCATTGATGATGCATTGGTAATTGTAAGAATATTTCTGCACAAAATCTTTATATTACATGGAGTACCGAATGAATTATCTCAAATAGCCATACTTGTATGACCTCTCATTTTGGAAAATGTTTTTTTGCAACCATGGGAATGAATTTGAAATTCAATTCCACATTTAAACCTAAGATTGATAGGTAGATAGAACATGTAAAATAAGTTTTAGAGGACATTTTAATGATGTAATACATTGATCAACAATACAAGTGGGTAAACTATCTTCCTTTGGTTGATTTTACATAAAATAAATCATATTATTCCACACTAAAAATGCATCCTTTTGAATCTTTACATATGATGAGTGAAAGAGGGGCTCACAACTAGGTTTCCTAAATGTAGGGATCTAATCTAAGACCATCCACACTTTCTAGATACAAAGGTGCTTAAGGAGCGTAAAGTTGTAAATCTACAGTATGGTAGTTCTAATCGTAGGATAGCTATAGGTTTCTAAGGCCTATATCCAAGATACGAGATATGTATCATACTAGGATTCTGAATTAGAAGAGTGATAACCAAGGGGTTGGATGAAGCCAAGGGGTATAGTAATAATAATTCAATCCAATAGATCAAATAAAACCTAGATCTACTCTAGTCTATAAAGAATGAATGACCAATAACGATAAACACATACATAGAAAATGAATCACTAAAGAGGGTTATAAATATTTACCCACAATATGTTTTTAATGGTTGATGTATAATCCTCTTGAGAGATGAAAACACTAAGAGATAATCATTACAGGTGGAGAAGGGAAAATCTCAACAAGAAGATATATATTCCTATCTCGCATTATTGTGTTCTAAATGCAAACAAGGAAAGTTCCAAGACTCCAAAGTTCATCAATAAGTGTAAAGTAGTGTGAAATAGTTGAGATAAATAATAATCATGAGTGTAAGAAAATGATTATTAATTAGTGAAAATACTAAGAAAACATGGGGGTATATATACCCAACACCATTTCTCGTGGATAATGGCATCGGCTATAGTAAAACCAAAACATGTGCTATTTCCCATGAGTGATGGCATTGGCATTGGGGAAACCCTAAGGTCATGGGATAAAATAATTAGGAATGGAGGCCAAGGAATAAATGGTAATGTGTGACAAAGTTCTAGATTGATCAAAAGTAAGGATAATAATGTCAATAAAAAGAAGTAAGTAGTCATGATGGGAGAAGTAGACATAGTGAGTGTAATATATTTACAAAGGGAATAAATGAGGAAAGTATAGGTTGACTAAGGATAATAATGACATATGTCAAATGTTTTCATCTAGCATACATGACCAATTTAGATCATACTCTAAGTTTGTGAGACCCTTAAGGCATCCACTTAGGATAAAAATACATCAAAGAAACCCCTACACAAAAGAAATGATTAGCAAGCATAAAAAATATGGTGAATATATATGCCCCAATTATAGATTATTTTGTTTCATAATAGTGAAACATGAGATGCTCTATGTAAAAATATCTATACAACATGAAATCAAAAGGAAATGATGAAATGTTGAAATGAAAGTGTTAAGGAAGTAATGAAATTCTAAATGAAATATACCTATCTCATACTTACCTTCCGATGTCTCTTGGTTTTCTTGTGGTGGGTGCAAGAGCTAATTAGAACCCTATATAAGTAATATTGAAAAGAAACACTACAAGATAATCATAAAAATAAGACTAAATCACCTAAATAGGAAGGCCATGGGAGGGATGATAGCCAAGATGTGGATAACAACGATGAAGAGAAAATACCAATGGGTAGATGCTATAAGGATGATAAACTATGATAAAAAGGTGCTAACCAGGATGTGATGCCATAGAGTTAGCAATTCTAAAGAGGTAGAGAGATAAATTACCAAAGTATCCAAAGTAAGAAGCAATGGTTGTATAAACCCAAGTGAGAAAGATAAAACCAAGCGGGAAGGATAAATCCAAGTGGGAAGAAAGTAAGGTAGTAGGTTAGGTAATTTAAGGATGTTAAGCATAGAAATTTTTGAGGAAATGAGCATTGGTTGGTTCTTTAAATATGTGGCCCTCACTTGTTTACATACAATATATGTTGGGACTTGGGATCTCTTTAATGATGTAAGTACCCCACTATTTTTAACATATTTACCTTATTTTTCATGGGTATAATCTAATTTTTCATATGAGATCACTAGCATTGAATTTACGAGGTCTTTTAAATTTTTTATGTTGTTTGAAAACACACTATTTATATTTTTATTATGGTGAATAACATTATCATTTTTTTTTATCAAGGATATCAAGGGCATGGTAGTGGGCTTCATAAATATCTATGTCTAGGATGATCCCATTTAGAGAGATGCAAAGAGAAGGTAGTTCCACCTCAAATGGAAAGACCACTTCATAACCAAATACAAGTGAGAATTGAGTTGCTCCAGGTGGTCATATGAACACTAGTACGATAATCCCAAAGTGTTGAATAAAGCTTGAGATGTCATTAGGAGTGAGATTCATGAATGGTATTTTGAAGAATATTGTTAAGTATTTTGTTAAAAGATTCAACTTGTTCATTGTATTGAGGATGATAAGGAGTTGATTTTTTTTTTGAATTTGGTGCAAAGTTTTTCATTTCTTTGTATTTAAAATTCCCACCATTGTCTGGAATCATTATATGAGGGATTCCAAATCAACAAATGATGTGGTCAAGGATGAATTTTTAAGTAGTGATGCCTTTCATATTGGTAAGATGCATAGCTTCAACCCACTTGATGAAGTATGCATTGGTCGTAATGATAAAAATATGTACATATCAGAAATGAGGTATTTTACCGATGAAATCCAATCCCCACATACTAAAGGGACAAGGAGCTTTAAGGATTTTAAGCTCTATCATTGGAGAATGAATAAGGTCATCATAGTATTAGAAAAGTTTACATTTCTTGGTGAAAGTGTGGGCTTAGGATTTGAGAGTAGGCTAGTAGTAGCCCATCTCGCATGCATTTGTAAGCTATGACATAGTTGCTTACAATTTCCACCATAGGTGCCACCATGTCTTTCTTTACGGAGAGAATGGACTTCATCTTCATAAATGTGGTGAAGTGAAGCACCATTAAAGCTACAATAATAAAGGATATAGTCTTTGATTACATATTTGAGATCTTTCTTACGAGTTTTGGTGTGTTTTTGAAAATCAAAATTAGGAGGGTAAGTTTAATGTTGGGTAAATTGGATGATGTCTATATATCATGAACTATTGGAAGTAGGCAAGGTATCAATGTGAAAAATAAGAGAAGACTCAAGATGAAGCTATGTGGAAGGTGTATGACAGATATGGATTGTGTATTGATCTTGTGGGAGATCCGGTGAGGTTGAAATTGAGTAGTAGATGTTTTCAAGGAATTAGTGAGGGAAATGTGTTCTGAGGGATGGATTCAATGGTGAAGGAGGTGAAGCTGGCATGCTACATTCTTATACGGTTTTGTGATAGGTTTTGAGATTGTCTCTTTTGCATTAGTAGCACTACCGACTTGTTATAAGACAAGTTAGGAGTCACTCATGGTGTGAATATAGGTGATTTCAAAATCAAGATCAACTTTCATGACAAGGATGAGAGCCTTGTAGTCATCCATATTGTTTTTAACATAGAATTCTAATCAAAAGGAGAAAGGAATTATTTTCCTAAGAGGATCAATATGAATACAACCTACCCTAACTCCTTGAAGAGATTTTTCTCCATAAAAATGGAGATTCCAAGTGTCTTCATGAATATCAATTGTGATTTATTCATCTTGAGGTATGGGTTTTACAAGTTTATGTTTGATTTATATCACTAACGATAAGGAATTATTCTTCAAGATCAACAAAGTGAAACTATAGTAGTAGCCTTTGATGGCAATGGATTGACCCATTCCTTCAATGAGTAAAATATGCTAAGCATGAAGAGAATATAAAATAGGTCAACTTATGGGTATTGGAGCAATAACGAGTTGATCCGTAATGACTTAAATCTTGATGGTCTTTTATGTAATGATGTGTAAATTGAATTTATGAGGTGCCATCAATTTTCCTATATGGTTTGTTGGGAGAATAAAATGGGAAAATAAATGGTGAAGAGGATTAGTATGGACTATGACATAAGTGGTTTGATAGATCATGTAATGGAAAATATTGGTAACAACAAAGTAAATGGCCAAATAAGCGCATTCAATGGAGGTATAACAAGTCTCATCATCAAGAATGGGTCGGTTGATATAATATATGGAATGTTCCTTCCCTCTTTCATCCTCTTGAGCCAACATTTCCCCAATAGAGACGAGGGTGGAAGAGGTGTAGAGAATGAGTAGTTAGTAAGAGGATTAAGGTTGTAATGTAGGTGTAGTGAGAAGAGATGTTTTCATATTTTCAAAGGCTTGTTGAGATTTTTTTCCATTTGAGTGTGATATCCTTTTTGAGGAGATTTTGATGGTGTAAGTGTGATAGGAAAATTTGAGGAAAAATCATAGGATTTCCCTAGCCTTCTTAGAAAAGTGTGTATGTTAAGTATATACGTAGGGTGAGGCATGTTGAGAGTGGCCTTGATCTTTTTGGGATTGACATCGATGCCATGTTTAGAGATTAATAAGTTGATGATATTTCCTTATGTTACACAAAAGATGGAATTTCTATCTTGAGATGAACTTTGTCTTATGCAACCATTTAAGGGAAATGTAAAGGTCCTAAGCATGATCCTCTATGCATAAATATTTTATGAGAAGGACATCCACTTAGACTTTGACTAATTTTTGAATGAGATCATGGAATATATGGGTCATATCTTGTTGGTAATTAGCTCTGGAATTTTAAGACCGAAAGGCATCTTAACATAACAATAGGTGCCCCGTTTAGTTGTGAATGTGTTTTTATGTTGATCTTTGGGTGTTATTTGTATTTAATTGTATCACGAAAATCCATCCATAAGGGATAACATCTTGTATCCTACGGTGGCTTCAATGATAGCCTCAATGGAAGGTAATGGGAATTTACCCTTTGGATAAGTGAGGTTAAGATTACAAAATAAAATAAAATTCAAATGTGGACTTTCTTACAAACTAGGATAGTATTGGAGATCCTTTAGAATAATTGATGAGGTGAATTAATTTTGCATTAAGGAGCTTTACAAGTTCTTTATGACATCATTTTTTGAGTTCAGGAGGGAACTTGTGAATCTTTTTCTCAATAGGAGAAGCATCATGATAAGCGATAATATTGTGAATGAAAATATCATATTCAATGTCGATCACGTCGAATATCCCCAAGTGAATACTTCCTTGTCTTTACGAAGGACTTCAATATGTTTATCACATAGTTGGAGAAAGAAATAACCTAGCATGATTGCATGAGAAGGATCATTATCAATTTGGACATCGATGGTATCTAGAGATAACATGGTGTTTCCATCCTAAAAATGATAGGGTGATTTGGGAAAATTAGAAAATACATCATTGACATGGTCAACAACAATAATGAAGTTGTCAAAAAGTGGGGTTTGATTGTGGAGATGGAAAATTGTGTGATGTTACAAAGAGAGGTCATCCTCATGTGTATGGAGTAACTCTATGATGGTATCATCATTATCTAAATTGGGTAGGGGACCGTTATATTTGACATCAATCTCAAGTGCTACATATCTCTTATCGTCACAATGTTGGTGAGAGCTGATTTTTCGTACATCCAAAACCTTGGTGCCTAACATGCTATCAAGAGTGGGAGATGAAGGAGAATCATTTTTCTTGACAAGATAAATCATTTTGGTAGTGTAGGTTCCAATGGTTTCAAGAGAAGATGAATTAGAGATAATTGAGTGAATTAAAGGATAAGGGCCATCATGTATGATGAGATCATCCATTACGGTAGTACAAGTTCTATGACATTAGTAGAAGATGTATGGGGAAGTATAGGATAATGGTTGTTATGATCTAATGGAATGATTGTGTTAGATAGGGTAGGGATGTGTTAAGTGACATTGGAGGTAGGTTTTTCCATACTGGTGAGGGTGAATAGATAGAGGCATAATTGGAAATTTGTTGAAGAACCCAAAGGGTATTGAGTAATGTAGGATTGGCTGGTGGAACATAGGGTAAAAATTCTTCATCCTCGCTATCACTAGTTTCATAGAAAGGGGTTCTAAATCATAAGATGTAGGAATCATGTGAATATAATGATTAGAAACATGTTTCCTTTCCAAGAAATTTTGATGATGGAGAACATCAAGATGATGTGATTTAGAATGAGATAGAATATAGTATTCATCGGTGATAGATATGGGAATAATGTGGGTTATGGGATCACTATAAGGTATGTCAGGCTCAATGGAATCATTAGGTGCCATGATCCCCATTTGGCTAAAAGAGTGTGTGGGAGAATGGATCCTTAAATAGGTATGTGATCTCGGTTTCATCCTTCTCATGATGGATACTATAGGAGGAAACATTGGACGGAGGATCCTTAGATTCTAAGACAAGAGGAAATTTATCCTAAGGTAATAGGACCAGAGGTAGCCATATTGTTATATTTTTGAGAAAGTGGTTCTCAATAATTATATTCTACAAGTTATTAGGTTAATCATCATCTTAATTTGTTAAGGTAACTGAATTTCAAGTGTAAAATTATTAAATTTGGAATATGGGATGCTAGGTATTGTGATTATAGTAGGAATGTGGAAGGTTTTTTAGGAAAGGGTACAAGTATGTCCCAAGGGTTAGGATCAATATCATACCTATACCATTGGTTATTTTGCAATAATCTAATGTATTGGTATCCATATAAAGCAACTATGCATATGGGATGTGTTTAAGGCCAGCTAAGAAAAGTATTATAAGTGAGGGGATTATCAAACACCATGAAATTAGTGTGAATATTTTTGGAGCCGATTGTGATGGGAAGCCAAATACATTCGAGAGGTTTCGATGAGTTTTATCAAATCCATGATAAGTGAGTCGAGGTATGCTTAAGGTCGTCATTAGAATAGTTGAGGTTTTTGATGAGAGAGAAATAATTAACATAGATTCCAAAGCCTTCATCTATCAAGATTCATCTTATTTGTGTATCATGAGTGATGATATTAATAATGAGTAGAGAGTCATTAACATGAAATAATATCTCATCATTGATCATATCATTTTTAATAAATTTAATGACAGATGTTTTGGCATTTGTAGAAGGAATAATCATCTTGATATTATGAATCTCAGAATTAGGTGGGGTACGCGGTGAGTCTTCTACCTCATTAAATATTTCCTTGAAGTGATAGAGTTAGTGCATGAGGAATTTCTAATTTTTGGGGAGAATTTCACATGAGTTCCATCAAGTGTATTTTGCAATCCATGGAATTGAACTCATCTAGGAAATTCCATTATGGCATAAGATAAGTGTCGTAATGGTATTTGGGTGGGTGATATGGAGGAAGATGCCCCATATTGTGGGGAGCTATATTTCTAAGCTACTTTATCTAAGGATGGTGCGATAGGATTCATGAGGAATAATTCTACAATATATGCTAGATGAGGCTCGACTAGTGGATCAAGATCATTGTTTGATTCCTTATGAGAGGTATCGATGAGTTTTGGTCTTCGATGGAAGGCTTTTTATGTTTTTGAATGGGGTGTTTATGTGCATTCTTACACCCATAATTGACTTTATCCACATTGGCATATTATGAATTGAGGTATTTATGATCATACAACCCTTCGATGGTTCAAGAAGTGGTTAATAGGTTCCTTATTGTAATTATCCCTAGATTGGTGTTATTTATGGGCTTGAAGAAGAGATTGATATTTTTCATATAGTTCTGAATGATATCATTAGTATCGAAATGGGGCCCAAGAAAGAAGTTAAGTGTGACCTTCTTTAGACCCCGAAAATCTTCGTGGGAATGTACAATTTAGTGGTGTGTCACCAATAAAAGTGGTTAGGATTGAAGGAAGATATAGGTTTCTTGTTGGAAGAGAATATTTAAGGGGTAGGCTGGAGTTTTAATAACTCTCCATGAGATAATGACAGATGGTATAGATTATGGGAAATGACATTTTGGTTATAATTATTTGAAAAGGACCCTAGAGTCATTTTGAATTTAAAAGGGCTTGAGAATTAATGGCATTAGACATTGATTTGAGGTTATTGGAAGATTTGGATAGTTGTTCAAATTCTCACATCAGGTAATCCTACCATTTGGCATGTTCAAGATCCTCTTCCAATGTGGTGGGAGAGAAGGATCAAACCTTATATTGGAGATTAGGAACAAGTGCCTTGAGGAATAATTTATAAATATTTTGATTACTAAGGAAATAGCTGGCTTGGTTCATTAAGAGCTTCAATCGCTTAATAAAATCATGGGTTGATTCACTAGGAGATTATTTTAGATTAATGAATTTTTGGAAAGTGTTTTTAAGGAGCTCATGTTATTGGAATTCCTTCACTAAATCTTGGACTAAAATTTCTAATTCGATGATATAATTTATAGGCGATTGATTATACCATTCTAAAGAGTCTCATATAAATGTTTTCATGAGGATCTTTGGTTGTAGCATAAGTGTTGGTTTTATTGGAGTGTGTGAGGATTTTGGCTCAATGAATGCACTATGTAGTTGCAAGAATTGAAAAATATTATAGGAAGATGTAATATGAATGTAAATCACAATCACTCAACACATGAACTCAATCAATAATCTAATCAACTATATTCACCCACTCCCCCCAAAAAGATCACAAAAGAGGTGTACATATAGGAGAGTGAATGTGTAACTCCTAGAATAGTGGACAACACTCCATGAATATGAATGGGAGTTACAATCCCGGAATAGCTAATCAAATGATCAACCAACCTAATATAACTCCTATGACACATTAATCTAATAATGAAATTTAAGTAACTCCTATGACATATGACACTTAGATATGACACATGCCACTCAAGTATGACATATGACACCTAAGAAAGCTTACACATGAGAGTAGGGATACTCCATCTATGTAGAAAACATACCAGTTATATTGAAAAATACAAGGAAAATAATATCCTACACTAATACCCCCTTAAGTGTAACTAAGGCGTAAAAAGGTGGTTACAAGGCCTAATAAAGTACCCAAGTACAAAACAACTCTCACAAAATGGAGAAAATGAAGAAACCCATAAGAAAAAAACTCCCCTAAAAGGGAGAAAAGAGAAGTACATATAAAATATACCTCAATGAGAGAGAGATAAATAAGAGGAGAGGTATAGAAGTCCCCTAGAAAAGTGTTGATGATGTGGTCTTTTTCTTGAATCTTTGAAGAAGGTCCATCTATATTGAACAATGTTTCGGCCTTAGGAAGAATAGAAGAGGTGTATTGAAAATGTTTCCCATTCCATAAAGGAAATTTAAGGTATTAATACAAATATATATGTAGTTGGTCCACAACTAAAATGTGTTATAAGTCCGGAAATAGTATGCGCAAGAACTAATGGTAATTCTAGTGAAGTAGATTTGTCAAAGGATGGGTATGGATCATTCATCTGAAAGAATGTCCATATGAAGTGAAGGCCCAATAACCCTCACAATTATAGAATGAGGATCCACTAGTAGAGGTGGATCAATGATGATCTCCAAAATAGTAGAAGTGATTGATATCCCCATAGGGGCACTCCCATCAATGGAGATGTAGGAATCCTCTAAAGTACAAATGTGTGATGGATCTACAAATGGAAGAGCATCTCCCTATATTGCAACACAAGTAAAGTCTGCAAACAACCATATGAGGTATGGCAAAAACTCATCCCAAAAGGGTTGCTTAACAAAGAGAAGAGAAATGTCGATAAGAATGTATCATCAACACAAGAAGTAGGAGGAGTAGAAGATGCCTCACATAATGATTGTGGATTGGAGGAAAATCCAATGAAATCATGTGGAACACCATAGAACTGTGAACATGTCTTCCTAGTATCTGATGGATTTCTAATGGTGGGAAAGTTAGGGGAGATCCAATATTATCTTAAAGGCGATCGGGAGAGGAGAACATGTATCCTTATCAATACTCATGTCATTAGAACTAGAAAACAATCTCATTGGCAGGAATATGAACTGGAAAATTTGTATCAACAAAACTATCCTCACATGCAATGGGGGTGGAAACAAAAGTTTTAGAAGGAGTAGGAACTACAGTCTCGAAGATTTTTTGAATAAGGTCTAAAGAATTCTCTAAACAGTCTAGGACACTCTCTGTGTGTGCCACATGATGGTGGAGAGGCATGGAAATATACATCAACAAGTAACCAAGAACCATGTCACATGAATTAATATTTTCATCAAGTTGATTTGGGTCACAAGGTGTAGGTATTTATCCATACCAAAATAGGTAAAGGTCAACTTGAATCATAAAATGTTCCATTCTCAAATTTCATGATGCATAATTAGCCCTACTAAACAAAATTGGTGGTGAATGTGATGCAGATTGGGTCCTATGAAGCAAAATCATTTGAAGCACATCTTCCATCATGCATCTACAAATGAGAAAAATCGATGCAATAAAGTTATAAGTGAAAAATACACAATTAGATGGACATTGGACTCTACTAGAAAATGTGTCCAGTGAAATGCAAAAAGAGATGAGTAGTATGAGTGTGATAAGTGTTAAAAACACACTCAAAATAGTGAGACATTGGACTTAGCCAAAAATTTGTCTACATGTTATTACAACCCCCTTGAAATTTTTTGTTTTAACCCTCCCAATTTCAGCACTTTATACTTTCTATGTTATTACAAAATGGATAGATCCAATGGATTAAGCACAAAAAATCATGCAGTTTTTAAAAATGGCACTCAAAAACAAGTTATTTGTCAAAAGTTACAACCATTTCCATTTTTTACTATTAACTTATTTAATGAATTTTCACTTATAAATTTTTAAATGAACTATTGGGAAATTTTAGCAAAAATATGGGTGAGGTTTGAACACTTGACCCTTGAGTGAGTTGGCAAGTTAGAGTGTCCACCAAGTTGGGAGGACGAGCTGGAAAGTTTTGTTACCCATAGTCCACCGAGTTGCACGTGGATAAGGTGATTTGAAGGTAACCATCAAGTCAGATTTTCAGGCCATTAGTAGTGGAACATAAAAAGGTTTCTAAAGGTGATAGCAATGATTGATCTCGCTTAGGAAAAGGTTGAGTAGGTACTCAACAAGATGATTTGAAGGAGCCAATTTTTTTATAAGCCAATAACACAAAGTTTGAAGTTGATGGGGAAAACCAAGGTGACTTTACAAGTTGAAAGCAGAGCTAGGCCGAGTCATGGATGCCAAGGTAGAGTGAGTACACTTTGTGAACAAGTTAGAAATGTTAACACGGGGGTGAGTTTTTGGTGGTGGTATCGAAATAGGCTAGGGTAGAGTGAGTATGGTGAGGATAGGAACCAAGCATGGAAGATGAGAATAGGCCTTGGAAGCAGTCATTCCAAGGCCAAGTGAGAAAATTTGGAAGGGACATAAGACTATGTGATCCAAGCTAAGTAGGATAAAATATTGTGCTAGTTGATCAATTTTGGAAGATCTACAAGTTTGGTGAGTTGGATGCCGAGAAGGGAATTTTTTGGGTATCGATGTAAGTTGGGAAATTATCGAGTTGAGTGACACGATGGAGATTCAAGTTGGTTGTGGCAAGTTGGTAGGGTTGAGATGAGATAAAACAAAACCTACAAGACATATACCACAAAGCACTCCATATAAACACAAAATCTAAACACCCTTCAAAATGAGTTTTTTTATTTAAACACCCTAGAATTTTTGTAAACTATAAAGAATTAAATTTAAAAAATTTACACATAACCTCTATAATGATTAATGAAAACTAAGATTTTAAAATAAAACTTGCAATACATAACTAGAAAAGCATATACCAGACTCTCTCTAATATCATATTGAATTGTGTGATGATTTTGGATCAACGAATGCACTATGTAGTTACAAGAATTAAGAAATCTACTAGGAAGATGCAATATGAATGTAAATCACAATCACTCAACACATGAACTTAATCAATAATATGATCAATTGTATTTACCCAATAATCCTCTAGAAAAGCTCACAAAAGAGGTGTACATATAGAAGAGTGGATATGTAACTCCTAGAATAGTGGACACCACTCCATGAATAGGAATGGGAGTTACGATCTCGAAATAGTTAATCAAATGATCAACCAACCTAATGTAACTCCTATGACACACTAATCTAATAATGAAAGTTAAGTAACTCCTATGACATATGACACCTAAGTAAGACTTACACATGCTTACACATGAGAGTAGGATGCTCCATGTGTGTAGGTAACATTCAAGTATATAAATAAATACAAGGAAAATAATATTCCACACTAATAGGTTTGAATCCATTATTTATATATGTTTCCAAAGTTTTTAAGACTTATGGTTGGATGGATAGATCCATCGTAATAGATGGTAGGATATATCTTGCCTATGTCCTGTAGAAGCTATGTAAGGATCTAGGGTTTCATTTTTAATGTTTGAAAGACCTTATTGTGAATTTTACAAGGGAGGATAGGATTCCCATTGACATCTAAAGGAAAAGGAGGTGTTGTAGAATGATTAGAATCCTTAAGGATCTATGTTGGTGAGAAACTATATGTAGGAGCTAATTTTGTAGTTGAAACATGCTAGAGGTAGTGGATGATTGCATGATGTCCACTTGGTCCAATAATTTGATAATAAAGAGATTAGGATTAATTTATAGAAATAGGCCACTAGATGGGGAATCCTTGGCATTATTTTTTTGTATTGGGGATTTTAGAGATTGAGTAGGATTATATCCAATTGTAAAAGGATTATTATGATCAATGGGTTTAGAGTGAGTTTTCAAGGTTGTTTCCTCCATAAGGCCCACACCTTGAGAAACGTTGATCAATTTTCCCTCTTTATTGGGTGTGTAAATTTCATTATCATTTAGATTCTTAATAACATCCCTAGGGTTAATCCCTATAATTTCTACTACATTCCATTTAGGTATGGGATGAATTTATAACAAGATCGATCATGTTGATGCATAGGGATTAATGGCATCAACCGAGAGAAGAGAATATTCGGAAAATATCATCCCTGGAATAGCAGGAAAACTAACGACATCATTTGTGAAGGGAAAGAAGGAGATATACAGATATTAAATATTTCTAAGGATGATAGGGAGTGAAAGATAAACTCATAAGAAACGTGAAAGGGTTCAAACTATCCAAGAAGATTTTGAGATGAGACATGATGAAAAATGAAATAGACAGATGTTAGAAAATAGTGCATGTAATAGAAATGGGATCGATCATGTAGAAGTACATAGGAGCCGATGGCGTCGGGTAAGATATTGTTTTCTTATACTAGATCGGCCATGCAGTAAGGTTACGCATAGGAGCCAATGACATTTGGAAAAGCAAGAAAAATAAAAGGAGATTTAATATGATCTAATTTAAAGAAAATTAATATTCACACCGAGTTCACTGAGCATATAAAGGGTAAAAGAGAGGTTCACAACTAGGTTCTCAAATGTAGGGATCTAAAATAAAACCGCCACACTATGTAGATACAAAGGTGCACAAGGAGAACTAAAGTTGTAAATCTAGAGGATATTAGCCCTAACCCTATGATAGTTATATGTTTCCAAGGCCTATAACCAAGATAAAGATAGGTATCCTATTAGGATTATGAAGTAGAAGAGACATAAGCAGGGGTCGATGCATCCAAGGGGCATAGTAATAATAAAAATGCAATCGATCAAAGAAAACCTAGATATACTCTAATCTATAGTAATGAATGACCAATAATGATAAGTACATACATACAAAATGAAATACTAAAGAGTTTAGAAATACGTGTAGTGTGTGTATGACCGTTAATTCATAATCCTCCCCAGAGACAAAAAAATTTGATAGAGAATCACTATGGGTGGAGAATGGGAAAGCTCAACAATAAGATCTATAGTCCTATCTCACTATGGTGACCCAAATAAAAAAGAGGCAAGTTCCAAAACTCCAAAGTACATCAACAAGTTCAAATTAGTGTAAAATAGTGAGAACAAGAATAAGTATGATTGTAAGAAAATGATTGTTAATTAGTGAAACTACTAAGAAAACATGGGGTATATATACCCAATGCCATCACTCATGGGTGATGACATCGGCTACTGATAAAACTAAAAGGTGTCATCACCCATGGGTGAATCCATCGGCCTTTACGGAACCATAAGGTAATGGGATAAAACTATGAGGAATGGAGGCTAAGGAATAAATGGGAATGCATGAAAAAGGTCTAGAATGACCAAAAGTAAGGATAATAACATGCAATAAGAAGAAACAAGTAGTAATCATGGGAGAAGTAGACATAATGAGTGCAATATGTGAACAAAGGGAAGAAATGAGGCATGTATAGGGTGAATAAGGATAATAGTGACATCTCTCAAATGTTGTGGTATAAAACACATGACCGAGGTCTAATAATACCCCAATTCCGGTAGGCCCTTAAGGGACCCGCTCAGGAGAAGGATGCATCAACAACCCCTGCACAAAATAAATGTTTATCAAGCATCAAAGATATCACCAAGGAGAGGGGTTGTAGAGAAATTTCAGACCTCTCGGTACATGAAGGTAATTATGGGATTGACACACACACACACACATAAATATCTTACATTCTAGATGCATTAATGAGTGTATTTATTATTTAATTCACTTATCATATTGAATGTATTTTCATGTTGGTATGATTGCATTACTATCATGTTATTTATTG
This sequence comes from Taxus wallichiana var. yunnanensis, assembly GCA_018340775.1. NCBI lineage: Eukaryota > Viridiplantae > Streptophyta > Pinopsida > Cupressales > Taxaceae > Taxus > Taxus wallichiana. Next base: position 5,491,510 of record JADAXU010000131.1, read on the forward strand.
TTCTAGCATTATCTCAAAGAATGAGTAGCATTACATGCTACTAGGATTGTTCCTAGTGATGATTAATTACTCAAGGTAGCCTGAGGAGAACGCATAACTATCGATTACTTATGCCAATCACTTTTTATTTTGTAATTGATTTAGTTAATCTATTGTTTTTGTAATAATTAAATAAATGAAGTTAACCTTTTTTATGACTTATGGGTTTGCTGCCAATTTAATTGATTTGGATCGTTTAACTTACTTATTAAAAAATTGTTGTGTTGGGAGCACAAGAGCACTCAACCAATGAAACAAATAATTTATTTTTTTACGTTTTCTATTTAACATGAAAATTTGATGTATTCCTCTTTAAGAAATATCACTACTTTCCATAATTTTTTGGTTTTTATTAATTTTAAAACTTCTTTGAAACCACAATAAATGTGGAAGATTGATATTGCGAGTTGAGAAATACCACGAAGTGTTAAGTGGCATGGTTAATTAGTGTTAAAGTAGAGTTATGTCATCGCGTGGTTACCCACCACATTTGACATGGCATAAAATGGTAAGTCATTGATGTATCACCCAATTTTGGTGGGCTTATAATTTTAATAAACTTGAGCATTATTTTTTAAATGCATTAAATAAGAGTTAATATGTCATCCTACCCTCAAATGAAGTAATTTTATTCTCTTTTGATTTGGTTAACTTGGGCATTAGATTCTTTGGAGACTAGGAAAAGTGGAGTTCCACCCTAAGTGTTTTTTTGCATGTGGGTGAGACATTTTTAGTTGTTATAAATAAAAATTAATGGATCTTGGAAGGTTTTGGGGGTGTCATTTTGGAGATATTGTTGGGGTTTTCTTCACAAGGATTTATCCCTGGCATTTTTAGCTTAAACCTAAGTGTGTTCTATTGTAGAGTGTGGAATATTATTGGCAAGGTTGTGTCACTTGTGAAATTGGGAATGCATATTTGTTTTTTTTTCAATCTAGGAAGTGTTGAGGATGTGGTGAATCAAGCTTTGGATGATATCCATTTTACAACCTTTTAATCCATGGGTAAGTGGAAAACTCGGTTTATACTTTGATTTTTTGAGGAAATGAATAACCATGCTATCTTTAAAAATAGGAAGTGAGTAAAACATAGATGGAACTATGAAAAATTACTAGGTAATGTGGTTGTTGTGATTACAAAATTGGGTTTTCACAAAACTTTCCATGACATATGAGAACTCTATTTATTTTAATTTAAAATATGGGTTGTGGTCTACGAGATGCGTAATTTTTATGTGAAAATGAATGGGGAAATTTAATTAGAGATCCTTTTTTATGGTACCTATTTTTGTAGAAGAATTTTTTTATAAACCCGTAATGGAAAAATAACTATTCTATGGTAAATAATTTCAAGTGTAAAAAGTTCCCTTTGGAACCTTAATGAGAAACTTGTTCACATAAACTAGTTAAAACAACTAAATTTCCTTGAATGTATTATGATTATTCATTTTTAGACACTAAAATATTAAAATTTACCCTTTCGACACTACTTATGGTAATTGTGCTTCTAACTAAGTCAAACACCCACATACTATCCCTACTCAAAGTGCACGTTACTATTTATTTCCTAACTTGCTCATTTTCATACAACTATGTGTTAAAAAATCTAAATATTAATACATAAGACCAATGCACAAACTTTTTCCAAGATGTAAATTTCATATTTCACTTAGATCCTCTTTGTCCAAAACTATACATTTCATTTAGGTTGTATAATTTGATCATGGTCAACCTATACGATCATGCACTAACACATGCTACAACTCTACTTTCAATGCACTATTATTTTTTCAGTCTTTCCATCTTCTTAGTTTAGACTTATCATGATAATTTACCTTCAAAAACCTATATACTAAAATTAACATCACCTCATTTATTAACCTAGCAATCACATGGGATTCTATTGATGTACTTATTTGCAAATCTCAAAAAGGAACTCAAGGCTCCCTAAATCTTCCCAAAGTTGATGCACATCCATTAGGGTGGTCACTACCATAATTATGAAGCAATTGCAAGGTTAAGGAGTTAAGATTCCCTCAAATCCAAGCACACCAAGCTCACATTTCTAATTCTTAACAAGAACACAATTATATAAAGCATCATCAAAGAGTTTAAGTTACCCGTTAGTTGCATTCATATAGATGTTACATGCTAGGTAGAGAACTATGTGTGGTTTTAGGCCTCTTCGAATTCGTGTTGGCATAGGAAATGCATAGGGTACACTTTAACCCATTTTTAACCTTCTTGTAAGGTATTCTAACCATGGTTAGGGTTTTGGATTGATTCAACTAGTTATAGATAATATCAAGATTGTGTGACAACTAGGTTTGACATAAAAGCACATTTTTTAGGCCACCAAAAGACCCAAAACATTGCAAAACCCCATTCTAAAGGCGTCAAGACTGTATAAAGGGGGGTAGGAGTGGATTATTCATCTTAACCACACCAAACGGTCTTACACTGGGGTATTTTCCAGTTAGATGTTTAGCAGTGAAGCTTCTCTAGGATCTGCACTTCTAGATTCTCTAGTCTATCTTCCCAGATTCTTCTTATACAACTTTGTATAGCTAAGTTTCTCCTTCTTTTTCTATTTGAGATTGTATTCATGAATTGAACAAAACCAATACATTATTTTGATGTTATACATTGAATGTAGGAATCTAATTTATTATAATAGATCTTTGTTTCCTAACCTTACATTATTTTTGTTGTAGTGTATTCCATATTAAAATATAATAAACTCATAAATGTGTAGTTACAATTTTATTAAAATATGTATAATAAAGAAAAGGGGACTTTTACCCTAGTTGTAGAACTTGGAATCCCTTGAATATTTGTAAAACCATTCCGCAAACAATATATTCTCTTCACTTAATTAATGGGGAAAGGATTGTGTAAGTTCATAATGGAGTTTAATATGGAAGATAGAGATGAGCATACAAGTAATTCTCTCTTAAAGATCCTAAGGATCTTAAACTCTATAGAAATGATTGTAACAAGTATGAAAGAATAAACATCTTAACACTAGTTTAAATGTTTCTTATATTTAATAAACCCGTTATTCTTATTTATAACAAGTTGGATTGGATTATAATAAATTGTTATAGCATTAGGGATTTTACGTTGAGTTTTCCTACACCCAATTATGTTCTACATTTAAGAAACTTACCTCATACATAGGATTTTTCCAAAAATAAATGTATTATTATTCCTTTATTTTATTTTATCGTGGAATTGTTGGTGAAATAATTTTTGTATGAAAAATTAGTTGATTCCCAACAACGCTCACGATGGCTATGCCCCTCCTTCTTGTGTATGGGGAGGCTCCCATTATTGAATGTAAACTAACCTAATCCTATCTAAATGTTGTGGGATGGCCAAATAGGTGGGGATCACAAAAGCACACTTTATTGAACCTATGGCAAGGGGATTGTATGGGATAAAAGGGAGGAAATTGAAACATTGAGGAGTGAAGGAGAGAAATTAGGAAAGGGAAGGTTATTGTTGTGAGTAGGAAATCATAGAGTTCACACCAATAATCGAAGTAGTTCAACATTCAATTAGAGGAAAACAACAATGAATCCATTAGTGAGACTAACAAATCTAGACACACAGTTCTTTAGATTCATTCATCAAGGACACAAAGTTCCTTCTTGATCACCATACTTGTAAAGTTTCAAAAAGAGAGAGTAGAGGAAAACATGAGAAAAGAAATGGAAGAATGTAGCTTTTATTCCTTGTGTTGGTGATACAAAGTTCAACATCAAACCACAATTCACAATTGCTTACCAAGTGGAAATTATCAAAAATTTGGATCCTTTGGAATGGAGAAGCCATCCCAATTTATAGCCTTGTGAATTGACCTTTCATCTCCCCCACATGACTCTTCATGTTCCTATTCTACTTATGACCTTTCAATTTCCCTTAGAAGAGACAAATTAAGTATCTCTCTTATAATTTTGAGAGAATAATTTTACAAATTACAAATATTATCACTTAAGTAGATAGGATAAAATATAATGATTTGTGTCCAACAAAGAATTAGAATAAAGAGAGATAAGAGGAGAATGGAAAGGGATTTAAGGATCATTGAATAAAATCCTAGTTCTTATCGAAGCATGATGATCACCATCTTCTCCTTCTGCAAGATGCATAAACACCTCGGATTTGTCGAAAGAAAGTTAACAAATATTATTGTAAACCCTCCTAATGTGGGATCTGAAGGAAGAAGGATGATATTTTTCCTAGCTCACTTGAATTAACCAACTCACTCAGATCTCTATATCACCAATATCAACTCAACTCACTCATCGAGCTCAACTCAACCAACTCACTTCAACCCACCCAATTTACCGGCTCACCTAACTCGCCCAAACTCAACTCATTCAAACTCATTGAGCTTGCTTCAACCAACACACTAGGAGATGATGATGGATCCAACTTGACCAATGAACTATGATGACCTATTCGATGAATCAATGGATTCCTTGACACCCTTTGAATCTTTTCCAATTTCTCAATGATCCAGTCTTTCCTCTCGTTATGCTTCGTTATGCTCCGGGCACAAATGAGATCATAATGATGCTTTGGGATCCCTATGAAGAGTGATTTTTATTGTTTGAGCTATGAAACCATCTTACAACTCATTTAGGACATCAAAAATAGCAAGATGAGTGAAAATGGGGTCAATTGTAACTTTTTACACAAAACTTGAGACTTTCTATTTTTAGCAGGTCCTAGCAAGGACTGCTATTTTTGGCAATTTTGCCTTATTTTCATTCCCTGATACATTTTACATGTCTAGAGGTTCATGAATTTTGAGAACTCACCTTATTCAACCACTTAATATTTTTAGGCATGCCCAACTATGGACACATGCTATTATTTAGCAAGTACATCGCATGTGTCGGATTGTAACGAAAAAGGTCTTAAAATTCTGGGTTTTATTCCAAGATTCCCTGTTCCAATTTTTGGATGATTTCTTCATCCAAAAAAGTAGGAAAATGGATTTTCCATAAAATATGGTAGAATACTAATAAAAAAGTAGTCCTCCATATCTTGAAAAATAAGCAAATTCATCGCACAAAAACTAGTTTAAATGAAACTAGATTTTTGAAGACCCCTCCCTCCGATTTTTTATGATTTCACCTGTTGGATCTTGGGAATTTTAGGGAAGAATGATAATGAAAAATATAGTCCCCATAGCTCTAAAAATGGGGCTTTATAGCTTGAAAACTAGTTCATGTGAAACTAGATTTTTCAAGGATCGTTTTCTCCAATTTTCATGTGATTCCACTTATCGGTTCCCTGAGAAGTGAGGAGGGGCTTTGTTGTCCTTTCATTGCTGAATCATGTAAAACATTAATGTAGGATTGAATATTATTCAGGTTTAGTGATGGAGGGTGAATGAAGAATTCCAAACAGCTTATTCAAAAATGAGTTTTCATGACCTTTTTGCCTTCCCAATTAACTGCAACTTGACCGCGGGTGAGAGAAAGCATGGTGGGTTAAAACTATGGTTTGGAATTCATGGAGTGGGGAAAAAATTTTCCCTACTATTCCCTTGGGGATGGGGATAGAGGGTGCAAGAAAATGTGCCCTCACCTCAGCTTGACAAGTGACAGGGTTTGATTGCTTGATGAGGGGGAGGAAGAAAACAAGTTATTAGCTCTTGGGTGTTGAAATTGGGTCACATGGTGAACTTGAGAAGAGGCCAAGTGTGGGGGAATTTTATTGTCCCCACTATCCTAGGGACAGTTGGGACGGTAAATCCCGCCACCTATTCAATGAAAAATGACTATGTATGGGAAACTTGAGAACACATTTCCTAGTGCTCCATATGGTGTTTTTATGAAGTATTATATGATTTTGACCCCAAACAACATTTAAAGAAAAATGGTAGGGGCATCATCCTTCAATTATTCTTGAAAATCCCTAAAATGGCTCCTTTTATCTTAGGATGATGGGTGTGTCTTCACAACTTGAGCCTCCCTAAGATATACTTGAGTCTTATGAAATATTTGAATCTTCCATCATGTAGAGGATTATTCAAGATTTCCAATGAGTATTTTATTGACTCTTAACACCTTATGGAGCTCCTAGAATCATTTGTAGAAGATCAAGTCCCAAATTTAGCTCTACATTCCCAATTGTTCCAAAACTCCAAGACTTCAAAATAAGCTAAGGAGGGGGAGGGGCACATTTTCTTATCCCCACTGTCACATAGGGAAATTTTGGATAGTTCAAATAGTAAAATGTGCTCAAGGTTAGATGATGTAGCTTAGCCATTTCAAATGCAAATCAACTTAGCACCCCTTCGGGAAGAGGGAAGGTTACATGAGGGACCAAGAGCAAGAGCTAGGGGGGTGAATTTTCTTGTCCCGAATGTCCCCACTATCCTTATTATCCTTGGGAAAGTTAAGATAGTTGGGAAATTTGGGACAGTCAGGACAGTCGGGACAATTGTGAAAATCGGAACACCAAAATGCGCCACCCACCCAACTCAAAAAATAAATAAGTCCCTAAATCTTGAAATAACTTTTCTGAGCTCCAGGATGTCTTTTCATGAAAAATTTTTAGGAATTAATAGAATCTAATGTAGAATAATTACTCTTAATCACAATAAGAAGTATGAATAGAATTACATAAATGAAAAATGCACAACACGAAGACAATATTTAACGTGGTTCACCCAATGTGGGCTACATCCACCAAGAACACTTGCTCAGATTTTATTACAAGCCAACAGTCTTCACAATTACAATAATCAGATCTTGTTTGGAGTTGCGCTCAACAAACCTTCCCGAATTCACACTTGAATTCACACACACTATTCACCTTCACAAAACACACTCATATAAATCCTATTGTATGTCCATATATTTATAAGTACATCAATAGGTAGTTGAAGAGGCAGTTTTACAAAACAATGGGTACCGAAAAGCCATGGGCCCAAAAACAGCCCATAACGGTTTCCCATTACCCACAGGTTAATAAACCACCCATGAAAATTTGCTTTGGGGGCTTCACCCCCAAACCCCTTGACCCACTCACTGGCGAGTGGGACCACCATAAAAATATCCGAGTGTAACACATGGAAGGTGTACCAAACTCTAACATGAAAATAGGCTCCACAAACATAACAATCTCCCACTTGGAGACTGATTTCCACTGAGCAAGCTTCTCAACCCTTCACTGTCATCCACAAAGGCCAACCAAAGCTGAACATAGCTTTAGTTTATCCCTTGTGACCACCTTGGTCATCATGTCTATAGGATTCTGACTAGTATGAATCTTCTCCAACTTTAACTTATCTTCCTCCAAAGTTGTCATGATGAAGTGATATCTCAACTGTATATGCTTCGTCCTAGAGTGGAAAGTAGAGTTCTTAGCTAGGTGTATAACACTCTGACTATCACTATGCAACTTACATTCCTCCTGCTTATGCCCCAACTCCTCAAGCAATTGTTGTAACCAAATCATATCTTTGCTTGCCTCTATGGCAGCAACATACTCAACCTTCATGGTTGAAAAAGCCACCAGCTTCTATAGTCATGAAATCTAGCTCACTGTTGTCCCACCTATAGTGTAAATATAACTTGTCGTGCTCCTCCTGCTGTCTACATCTCTAACCATGTCTGAATCTACATAACCACGTAAAGTGGTGTCTGATCCACTGTAGCACAAAACTGTCCCCATGGTCCTTCAAATACCGAAGGATCCACTTTCTTGCTTGCCAATTCTCTTTACGGATCACTCATAAATCTACTTATAGCTCCCACTACATGGGCAATATCAGGGCTAATGCACACCATATCATACATCAAGCGCCAACCGCGATGAGTAAGGTACCTTGGACATTTGGTTTTTTTCCTGCTCTATCTTGGGACACTGCTCCTTTGATAACTTAAAATGGCCTGCCAAAGGAGTCCCAACCGGTTTAGCATCCTGCATGTTAAACCTATCCAATACCTTCTTAATGTACTCTTCCTGAGATAAATTCAGCTTCCATTCCTTCCTATCCCGAGTTATCCTCATACCAAGGATTTGTCTAGCTGCCCCCAAATCCTTCATATCAAAGGATTCACTTAGTTGTTTCTTAAGTACTTTTATTTCTTGCATGTTTTTACCTGCAACCAACATGTCATCAACATACAAACACAGGATAATATAACTTCCATCCTCAAATTTCTTTGTATACACGCAATGGTCAGAATGACATCTAATATAACCTTGCTCCATCATGAAGCTATCAAAATTCTTATACCATTGACGTGGAGCTTGTTTCAAGCCATACAAGCTCTTCTTCAGTTTGCACACCATCTCCTCTTTACCTTTGACTTCATATCCTTCTGGATGCTGCATATATAGCTCCTCCTCCAAATCACCATGGAGAAATGCAGTCTTTACATCTAACTATTCTAAGTGCAAGTCTTCTACTGCCACTATTCCAAGAACAGTTTTGATAGAAGTCATTTTTACTATAGGAGAAAAAATCTCATCAAAATCTATACCTTGTTTATGTGCAAACCCCTTGACCACCAATCGGCCTTATATCTTTTCTTTCCTTCTTCTTCATCTTTAACTCTATACACCCACTTGTTCTACAATTCTCTTTTTCCTTCAGTAACTTCACCAAATCCCAAGTCTAGTTCTCCATGAGAGACTTATGCTCCTCATCCATGGCTTGCTCCCACTTCTTACTAGCATCTACCTACATTGCTTCATCAAAGCTCTTTGGCTCTCCACTATCAATGAGTAATAAATAATAAAGAGAAGGAGAAAAATGTTCAGGTTCTTTTCTTACCCTAGAAGACCTCCTCACTATAGGAGTTTGGGGTTCCTGTTGAGTAGGTTCCTGAACTGATTCATGGGTCACTTTCCCATCCAGGAAGATCCTCTACCACTGCATATTCTTTCTTGGATTCTTCCATGTTTTCTTGCAACTATTGCTTATACATGACTTTCTCATTAAAGACCACATCCCTAGACCGAATGATTTTCTTGTCCTTAATACTCCAACATTTAAATCCAAAGTCATCACCAACATAACCAATAAAAGTGCATTTTTTTGATTTAGCCTCTAGCTTGGTCCTATCATCCTTGTCAATATGAACAAACAACTCACATCCAAAGACTCTAAGAAATGAGTAATCGACTTTCTTACCATACCAAGCCTCCTCAGGAATGCCTCCATCCAAGGCACTTGAGGGTCCTCTGTTTATCAAGTACAATTGTGCTCACCGCTTCTACCCAAAAATAAAGAGGCAGTCTTGCATGTATCCTCATGCTCCTAGCACGTTCCATTATTGTTCTATTCATCCTTTCTGACACCCCATTCTCTTGTGGGGTTCATGGAACCATCTTTTGCCTACGATTCCATTCTTAGAACAATAATCATCAAATTCATTGCTGCAATACTCCCCTCCATTATCTGACCTGAGACATTTTAACTTAAGGCATGTTTCATTCTCTACCAAGGCTTTCCATTTAACAAAAGTATCAAATACATCAAATTTGTTTCTAATACAATAAACTCAAACTTTCCTTGTTACATCATCAATAAAAGTAACATAATAACTTGAACCCCCAAGAGATGATACCTGAGCCGGCCCCCACACATCAGAATGTACTAGCTCTAACTTACTCTCTTTCTTCGTAGGTCCAACCTTGAGAAACCTTACTCACTTTTGTTTCCCATATATGCAGTTCTCACATAAATCCAAACATGTTTCTGTATATCCAGAAAATTCTTCTTTATGATTTCCATGCCCTTATGGCTCATATGACCGAGCCTATAGTGCCATAATGTTGTATATGCATATTGAAGCCACAAGATTACAAGCATTAGTACTGCCCATTGGTTAAATACAAGGTTCCAACCTTCTTACCTCTTGCCACCACAAGAGCACCCTTGGTAACCTTCCAAGAGTCAGTTGTAAATATCACAGTATAACCATCACTTCCCAATTTCCCGCCGATATCAAATTTCTCCTTAATATAAGCACATGTCTGACATCCTTCAATAGCCATGTATTCCCATTTCGCATCTTAACCTAAACATAACCTTTTCCAACTATACTGCAAGGCTCATCATCACCAAGAAAAACATGCCCAAACTCCTTGAACATAATCAACAAAATAATGCCTATGTGGAGTAGTATGAAAAGAAGCCCCTGAATCTAAAACCCAAGATTCAGTAATATTATGCAAAGAAAGAATCAAAGCATCCTGGCATACATTACCCGATACCACATTTTCCTCCTTGTTTTCTTCCTGTTATTTCTTCTTATCCCGAAGTTCCCAATAGTCCTTCTTTGCATGCCCAGACTTTCCACAATTCCAACAAACAATCTTGCTCTTGGATTTTGACCTTGCCCGATCTTTCGATTTTCCATGGTTTCCTCTATTCTTTTGTCTCCCTCTAGTTTCCACTTTGTCAAGGCATTCCCTCGAAGTAGAAGATTCCCTGGAGCTTTTTTTCGCATTTCCTCACTTAGAATCATCCCTAAACATCCTCAAACTTTAACTTTGAGTTAGCTGGAACCTAGTTGCTTACCGCCATTACTGTGCTATTCCAACTTTTAGGTAAAGAGCGAGAATTAATAAAGCCCTAACTTCTTCATCAAATTTATTATCAGAATCAAGCTAGCATATTCACAACCATATTAAAATCATTTAAATGATCTGCACATGAACTATTCTCAAACATCTTCATATTAAACAATTTTTTCATTAAAAATATCTTGTTAGAGGCAAAGGGTTTTTCATACAACTTCCCTAATGCATCCATTAGATCTTTTGTAGTCTTTTCCTTTGAAACATTAAATAATACCGAAGATGCAAGACACAGCCGGATTGTCCCAAGTGCCTTCCTATCTAGCAAATCCCATTCTACATCTGTCATGCTCGAGGGTTTGTTCACCTCTCTTAGACAACGAGTATTAGATCCTTCGATAGAGGTAATCTTCCATCCGCATCTTCCAAAGACTGAAATTATACCCGTTGAATTTATCAACCCTAGATCTTCCATCATCTCGCCATAGCTCTCACTCAAGCTAAAAAATTTCCCTGCGATTCAACACTTCAAAGAAACCAAACCAAGCTCTGATACCAATTGTTAGGAATTAATAGAATCTATTGTGGAATAATTGCTTAGAATCAACATAATAAGAAGTATGAATAGAATTACAGAAATGAAAAATGCACAACACGAAGACAATATTTAACGTGGTTCACCCAATGTGGGCTACATCCACCAAGAACACTTGCTCAGGTTTTATTACAAGTCAACAGTCTTCACAATTACAATAATTAGATCTTATTTGGAGCTGCACTCAACAAACCCTCCCGAATTCACACTTGAATTCACACACACTATTCACCTTCACAAAACACACTCATATTAATCCTATTGTATGTCCATCTATTTATAAGTACATCAATAGGTAGTTGAAGAGGCAGTTTTACAAAACAATGGGTACCAAAAAGCCATGGGCCCAAAAACAGCCCATAATGGTTTCCCATTACCCATGGGTTAATAAACCACCCATGAAAATTTTCTTTGGGGGCTTCACCCCGAACCCCCTTGACCCGCTCACTGGTGAGCGGACCGCCGTAAAAATATCCAAGTGTAACACATGGAAGGTGTACCAAACTCTAACATGAAAATAGGCTCCACAAACATAACAAAAATTTTATATAATTTTGACTCACAAGATCAAGAGGATGGTTTTAAATACCTTATTTTTCATCCTTCTCCAAAAATTCCACTTTTTCATTTGGGAAAATAAGGTGAGTCTCTGAAACTAAGACATCCTGAGAAGCACTTGAGTCTTGTGAAAAATTAAAATTTCCATCATGTAAAGGATTGAATCATATTTCCGATGACATATTTTTTACCTTTAACTCCTTATAGATTTCTTGTAATCCTCTCACAAATTTGAGGCACCATTTTCGACTACTTACTCCTTACACCTCAAAACCCACTTTCATTGTTCTTGTTCCTAAACCCTTGAAACTTCCCTAAAGTTTCCAAAATAAGTTCCAACATGTTCATATCTCTTCAATACCATCTATGGATAAGTTTTATTATTTCATTCCATCTCAGAGGATTCCAACAAGTCTTGGAAAGGTCAAAATTGGCCTTTCTAGGCCTACTGAGAAACTAGCCATTAGAAGAATTCCATTGTTTGAAATTGTTGACCTTGTTACATCATTTCAAACACCTATAATTTATTTTTCATCATCTTAGAAGTACCTTCAAGTTCAAAATGGACATGACATAATAGACAAACTGACAAGGAGAGGGTTTTGAGAAGACTTAGGAGTAAAATTTTCAATTTGGGTCTAATTTTCATGCTTGAAATTTTGAATTTTCATATTACACATTTGCATGACAACGGTTGGCTCAAGCTTGGGGACTTGTTCTAGATCAAGTGTAATGAGGAAATAATAAGAATGAACTCTATAATATCAAGACACCACATGGACCAAAGATTGCCTTATCCATCGGGAGTATAGAGTCACCACAAAACTTCCTTTACAACACACAAAACACACCTTTACACACACACACACACACACACACAAAATAAGAAACAAACACACAAGACGAGAAGGGAAACACACAACACAAGGGAAACAAGAAAGGAAACACATAGCAAAAATTAAAATAACCTAAATCACCTATGTACATGTGGGGACAACCTACATTCATTAAAGCACTTATTCAAACCGAGTGTCTACACGTAAACAAGTATCACCAAATTCCTTTCTTCCACAAATTTGTTAACAAGTTCACTAAAAATGAATCTCTCGTTAGCTTCTTGATAAATCTAGCATGATTTCTCATGAAATTTATGATCACCTACTCATTTCATTGCCTCTATTTCTTTAACATGTACTTTATATTTTTTTCATTGATTCCCAAGTTTGTCCCACTTGCATACTTTCCATTGTTATTGTGAAGACGATCCTCAATCACACCTACCTCATCATTTGCATGCCAAGTTCTATGTTTTGCATTCATATATGTTTTCTTTTCACTGTCATATGTTTCTGGCCACCGTCTTCTGAATTGACTCTCAAAAAATGCTTGAAAACTTTTACATTATCACCAATCTCTTAATGTTCCATGTTCCTTAGTTGGATCAAGAAATAATCTTTCTCATACTCTTGATTTTTGAAACATGCTTCCCTATGCAGTGTGGCATGTGCATTACATCATTCTCTTGGAAAGAGAATGAGCTCAAGATTGGGCATGCAACATTAAAATTGTCATCTTCTTTGCCTTATCCATTTTGGGCTTTGTCATCCATTTTTATGCTGAGAGCATCCTTCTCTTAGATAGAGTGAGCATTGAAAGGTTGAAGTCCATTAAAAATGTTTTCATTTTGAACAAAACCAGCCATAGGATAAAGCAACATTTCCTTTCTCCATTTTTCATTGAGAATGTTTCCATCCTCATGAAAAGGGAATGAGCAAAACATTGGAGCTGAAATGTTGTCATTATCATTTTCCCATTCTTGATCATCGAGAACCAAGAAATCCATTTTCTTGATGAAATCATTGTCTCCTTGAATAGGTTCTCATTCATGAGGTAGAAACATGTTGTCATTCTCAAATTTCTTGTCATCTTATTTCAATGAGAAAGAGAATTCTACTTACTCACAAAAATCCTCATTGCATGGAACCTCATATTGAGCATCAAGAACATGATTGGAAATATTGAGCTTACCTATTGAGAATTTTTTGAGTATCACTCCCTTTTTATCAAAATTTCTATTGACTTCAATATTGCTTTGTTGCAAGTTGAGGCTCTCATCACCATCATCAACATCTAGTGGAGAAACTTCATTTATGCTCTCATCCCATGGGAAGTACACACTCTCAAACTTTGATTTCATAAAATCATCATGATTTTATTTGATTGAATTTTGATGCTTGGAAATTTTTCCACCAACATGGGAAGCTCAAGAAAATCCTCGAAATTCATAAAAAAAGTTTCGAGATTTGGAATTTTAACACAAGATGTCCTCCATTGGGTCATATGGTTTTTGGACAGTGTACTTCATTTTTCTAATGGGAAGGATTTTCTTTGTTTTACCATTTACTGGGATGGTGGCATGCAAATAATCAAGCTACATATCTCCTCAACATCTTGACAAAAACTTTGGCCGAACAACATACCATATGAGGCATGCATATCTACTACAAGTATTCTCATTGTAATTTTCTTGTTAGGGAAGTCCACCAATGCTACCTCAGCATCCTTGATCTGACCCATAAGGGGAAATTCTTTCATTTCCATGGAAAGAAAAAGATGCAATTATTTAGTTTGAACCCATTAATCAACAAGGCTATGTATAAAGGTTCTACCTTCCTAGAGGTAGAGGGTGTAGAAGAAAGACAATTAAGATATGGAGTGGATTGAGATGCATGAGGTGGTTCTTTGGTGGTGGTGGTATCTTTTGAAAGTGAAGTAGAATTAATTCCTTTGATATGTTAAACAAGCTTCTCAAGTTGCTTAGGATGAGTTCTCAAGTATTCAAATTCAGAAATTTGGACTTTTGATTTTTTGAAATGGTCAATGATATCAAAGGATGAAGAGGTGGTAGGAACATCAGGGGTTGTGGAAGATTTGACATGGATGTTCTTAGGATTTGTAGAAATTGATTTTTCAAGAGAAGGTGAAGGAGACTTACTTGAAGAGGCAGAAGGATTCTTGGTTAAAGTAATTTTATGTTTCTTCTAAGTTGAACCTATGGAAGCAAACTTCAATGATCCTCCTTTCATTATTATTTTTCTCGAAGTTGATATTTGAGGATTGAATTTATTATCTTGGGCAATATAAGAATATCCTTCTTTCTCCTTTTGTGATCGAGTGAACACGGATATGAGTAACTATCTATGGATTCTTCATCACCAAGTGTGCATTCACAAAAATTGATCCAAGCACATTCTTCTTCTCTTTCTTCTTTAACTTCGATTCAAAAATATCTTCTTCTCCATCTTCATTGATCTCGCATATTGCATTGACCAGCGTAGATTCCAAGGAAATCCTTCGGGGTGCTCTTGCAATCTAGTTCATGTTCCATTTTGGATGAGGTGCTCATTGAGAAACTTCTTTCTTCAACGTTGTCAATTCATTTGCCAACCTTTGCAACAATTGATCAACATTCTCATCTTTAGAACCTTCGTGATTTATCTTTGATGCGGGGACATCATGAAGGAGAATCAAATTTTGAGAAAATGACATCTTGATCAGGGTTAGGAAGGTCTAAGGGGTTAAATGAAATGGGTTCAAGTCATTTAGAGGTCATTAGAACTCCTGTTGTTGAGTTGTGATGTCTAGTATTTTAAAAAATTCAAATAATAAATTTTCCCTCCAAAATAGGTATTTTAAAATTTTGAATTATTCTAAATCATTATGGACTTGTTGTGTGGTCTTAGGGGTTCGAGGATGAGTGATAAGATTTTATTCATGTTAGTAAAGATTCTTAATGCATAAAAAGGAGCAAATGATGTATTTCAAGGGTAGAATGTCATAAACCATAGGTTTTGAGTGATGATATGTGTAACCAAATTTAATTAGGGGAAAAAAGGTGTGTATAAAGGAAGTGAGAGCTCACATGGAGAAGTTATTTACTCAATAGGAGGGAAGGAGCTCATGGAAAGGAGCCTGAGAAGGCAAATTTTGTAAGAGAATACAGTCATAATGAGATCTTTGTTTACATATGAGGAAAAAAATATTTTTTTGATGAGTTAGATCATGAATATGGGTTAAACTATTCAAGTAATGGTGTGAAATTTGTGATTGGTGGCTCTTGAATGTTAGCAAGATGATAATCATTGGTTCTTAATGTCTCTAGAATGCAGGTATTGTCATTTTGTGTTGATTGACATGCCTTGAGGGCTCTATGACAATTTGTACTTCTTAAAAAAGGAGATTGATTGTTATTTGTGCAAGTTATTTGAAATATAGAAATGATTATTATCTTGTTAAGGTGAATGAAAATTTAGAGGCAATATGAAATGATTATTATCTTTAAGTGAATGACAATTTAATGTATAATTGTTTAAGTGAAGATTTAACCTTGTTTTTGAAATAGGAATGATCGTATCACTAGTAAACACGAGTCCTACAAATTGGGGAAAATGATTGTAGTTTCTTTACTCACTTTTGAATAGATATTGCTTAGGATTTGGAGATATATCAGTTCATACTCCATATGTTTATACAAATGTATTGAATTATAGTATTGATATTTAAGTGCATAAGTGTTGAGTCCAAGAATGTGAAAATTGAACTATGACTACAAATTAATAAACTGTTTCAAACCAATAGCGATAAATTTTTCATTTCAACCCCAAATCACTTAAAATTTGGACCACAAGAATATGAATACATTTTTCAGATGGGTTTATAACCTTTTTGAGTGATGATTAGCATATTTTGAGTTACGATATATTTTCTAGACCGATATGAGGATGTATGTAATATGTTTGACAAAATGCCTATCGTGCTAAAAATGAGTATATCTCCTAAGTTTTTAGGAATTATGCTCTGAATTTTGGCATAAATAGAGATAAAGAGATGCTAAAGATGATTCAAGAAAAAAATGAAGTTTCAGTTCTGAATTTTTAGCATATTTTTACTAGTCCTCATCTAAAGTTGTTAAAACACGGTTTGGGTTTAACTTGGAAGATGGATTAACAAAGAAACCTTGTGTTTGGCTTGGAGTTAGCTTTTGAGACTTCAGGGAGTAATTAAGGGATTAATAAGAGCTCAAAATCCCCTTACCTTTCATATAAACCTTCTCCAAACAGAAATACTATTGATTGTGTATGTAGACAAAACTAGTAAGGGTCTGAAAGCAAAAACCCAAAAAGTGATACATAGGGGATTGTGTAAAGAGTTGGTATATGAAATTTTAGGAGCATGTAAATATATCCTAAAGAAAAATAATGAAGCTATTATATATTTTTGGTTACTTTTAGAAGTCCAAGTGTATATTTGATCTAAGAACATGGTCTTAAGGGGCTTTAAGGCGGTTTGAAAACATTGAAGGAAGGGTGAAGTTTTGATCCTTGAGTAAGAATTGAGATGAATAATATAGCATCACAAGAAAGGTAAAGAATAAGGGTAAAGTGAATATTGAGTTCCAGTTAACTCATACCCAAATTTGGATCAATTTGACTAAGAACCTTTGTGAGTAAGAAGTGGAAAACAAGGTAAAGGAAGAAGCTTAAAACAAGATTTTTTTTTAATTTAGAGAAATGATGATGATAAAGGCTTGGAATGGGATGAGAGAACAAGGTATGGCATGAAGTAAAGGTCAGAGAGAGCATGAAGGAACTATACTTCCTTATAGATTAAAATTGATAATTAGATAAGCTTAACAAACATGATAACTAATGCTTGAAGTGACTGATTTTTGGTTCTTGTTTTGATGGTTAAGAAGAGTGACATGATCCTCTACATTAATATTTCATTGAGGGATTCTTGATCTTACTAGACAAGATGAGATCATCTTCCACCTCAACAATAATTTCTTGAGCATTGTCCAAATCTCTTGGTTGAACTCTCTACAATATGAATCTTACTTCAGGAAATTGAGCATTCACAAAGAACATCTTTAGATTATCTACAATAGGAAGGGAAACAAAGAGAATATTGTTGATCATCTTGTTGAATTTTTCCATGAATTATCTCATGGAATCTTGTGGTTCTTTCTTCATTTGAGTAAGTTGAGTAAGGAGGGCATGAGCATCTTCGGTGGTCTTGAATCTTTCTTCAAACTTCTTTTTCAAACCATTTCAATCAGCAATTGAGTGCGAAGGAAAATAGTAGAACCAGTCCCTCATCTTGCAATGATTGTACAAACAACCACACTACAACATCTTCATGTTTTACTCTAAATATTTCACAAACTGTGATGAAGGTTGTGATATGATCGTTAATAATTTGCTTGTCATCTCCATAGAATTTTAGAAAGTTATTTCTTGATCCTTGTGGAAGTTCATGGAGTGGTGGAGCCAAAGCCAATGGACTAGTGTTTTGTCCCCATGGCATAGGTGTTTGTGTTGTCATTTTTCTTCTTCTATTATTATTATTATCTTTCTCCTTCAAGAGGAATGAGGACTCATGGTTCAACAATTGGCTCTTCAGTATGACCTTCAAGAGGATTTTCAAGAATTTTTCTTCTTTCGTACAAGGGGAAGTCTGAAATCAGCTCTTCATTATTCCTTGAATGTGGGGTCAACAACACCACTTGCATGATCATCCCAGGTGTACCTTCTTTCTACCAGTTTTCTCAAGTGCTTAGTACATATTTCTCAAAAGGATTACAAAGAGGCTTTTGAATGTTTGAATGGTATTTTTTTGGTATTTTTAATTTTCTTATTTTTGTATTTTTAGAGATCTATACGGGTGCACAAGGGTAGATCTCTCCCCAGTAGAGTTACCAAAAACTATTGGTGAAATAATTTTTGTATGGAAAATCTATTGATTTCCACTAACGTTCACAGGACTACGCCCGTAACGCCCACAATTTTGATGCACTAAAACACTAATAAAACCATGTTACAACACTAGAAATTTATGGGAATTTTTTTGTTTAAAAGGTTGTAAGAGTTATAAATGTTATTGTATTTAATAGCCCTCATTAATAATCGTACACATTCGTAAGGTAGTCATAACCAAAATTAATAATTAAATATTATTAAGTTATTCCATGATCGTTATGGGTTTAAAATCTCTTCTAGGGACTCCATTATTTCTACTTAAAATACTAGTTAGGTAAAACTCGTTATTCTACCCATTTAAATTTCCTCCTAAGTTGGTTTAAACCTAACATTCATTTCCCACCATGTAGTTAATTAATTATACATTTTAATTCAAAGTAATTTAATCCATTAAATCATTATCTAATTTCCCATGCATAATATCATTATTTAACTAAATACCTATGGTAAAATCTCATTTAATTATACCCTTACTAATAATTATTTAAAATCTCCTTTAGTTCATTATTTAAATACCATGCACAAATTGCTAAATTAATCCTTACAACCCAATGCCATTATTTATCTATTGCCTTATAACACAAAGGTCACAACTTGACC
Organism: Taxus wallichiana var. yunnanensis; assembly: GCA_018340775.1. Lineage (NCBI taxonomy): Eukaryota > Viridiplantae > Streptophyta > Pinopsida > Cupressales > Taxaceae > Taxus > Taxus wallichiana. Next base: position 5,510,676 of record JADAXU010000131.1, read on the forward strand.
TAACCACTAAGTGGCCCCATTCAACCAATTACCCATGCATTTTATTTAAATCTCATTCCCATGAAAATACCATCACTTAAAGTTATGTAGGATATAATCTCAACCATTAGATCAATTCATTTTGGGCCCTTAGATTTTAGGTTTTCTAAAATGCCCTAAAATCCTTATGTTGACTTTTTATTCACATTTTTCCCTAATCCATCTCATTTTTACTTATGTAGGTTTGGGAGGAAGAGGAGTGGAAGCCATGGATGCCATGAAAGCTAAGGAGGGTTTGCACAACTCTATTTTTTTGTAATATTTTGTGTTAAATGGGAGATCTACCCCATTTCTATTATGGGTATTGTTTTTGCCCCATTTTATTGTTTGTTAAACAATGATGGATATTCATGGATTAGGGTTTATATATATATATATATATATATATATATATATATATATATTGCATTTGTTTTAAATAAAACCCGGATTTATTTAAGGCCAGATTAGGCAATTTAAACATGCCTCCTTATATGTGGGGAGGCTCCCATTATTGAATGTAAACTAATCGACTCTTATCTAAATGTTGTAGGGCAGCCAAATAGGTCTAAGATCACACGAGAACACTTCACGAGATCCTCGTGACAAAGGGCTTGTATAAGGTACAAGGGAGGAAATTGCAGTAGTGAGGGGTGAAGGAGAGAAATTAGGAAAGGGAGATTATTTTTGTGAGTAGGCAATCACAGAGATCACAACAAATAATCATAGTAGTTTAACCTCAATTAGAGGAAAGAAATAATGAAGCCATTGGTGAGACTAAAAATCCAGACACACAATTCATTAGATCCATTCATCAAGGACACCAAGTTCCTTCTGAATCATCATACTTGAAAATTTGTAGAAAAGAGAGAGTAGAGGAAAACATGATCAAAGAAATGGAAGAATGTAGCTTTTATTCCTTGTGTTGGTGATACAAAGTTTAACATCCAAACCACAATTCATAATTGCTACAAAGTAGAAATTATCAAAATCTAGGATCTTTTGGAATGGAGAAGCCATCCTAATTTATAGCCTTGTGAATTGACCTTTCATCTCCCCCACATGATTCTTCATGTTCTATTCTACTTTTTACCTTCAATTTCCCATAGAATAGACAAATTAACTATCTCTATTATAATTTTGAGAGAATACTTTTACAAATTACAAATATTGTCACTTAAGTAAATATGACAAAATATAATGATTGTGTACAATGAAGAATTAATGCAAAAAGGGAGAGAAGAGGAGAAGGAAAGGGATTGAATGATCTATTGAAGAAGCTCCTTTTTCTTATCGAAGTATGATGATCACCATCTTCTCCTTCTCGCAAGATGCACAAACACCTCGTACTTCCAAAATAATGTTAAGAAATATTGTTGCAAACCCTCCGATGTGGGATCCTGAAGGAAGAAGGATGAGTTATTTCCTAGCTCACTTGAATTAACCAACTCACCCAACTCTCCTATCTCACTAATCTCAACTCAACTCACTCATTGAGCTCAACTCAACCAACTCACTTCAACCCACCCAGTTCACTGGCTCACCCAACTCAACTCACTCGGCTCATTGAGCTTGCTTCAACCAATCCATTGAGAGATGATGATGGATCCAACTTGACCAATGAACTATGATTACCTATTTAGATGAATCAATTGATTCCCCGACACTCTTTGAGTCTTTTCCGATTGCTTAGTGATTTGGACTTTCCTCTGGTATGCTTCGTCATGCTCTCGGGCACAATTGAGATCATAATGATGCTTTGGGATCCCTGTGAAGAATGAGTTTTCTTGTTTGAGCTATTAAACCATCTTAAAACTCATTTAGGACATCAAAAAGTAGCGAGATGAGTGAAAACGGGGCCAATTGAAACTTTTTGCACAAAATCTTAAGACTTTCTATTTTTAGCAGGTCCTAGTCATGATGTTATTTTTGGCAATTTTGCCTTGCTTTTATTCCCCGATACATTTTGCATGTCTAGAGGATCATGGATGTTGGGAACACACATTATTCAACCACTTAATATTTTAGGCATGCCCCTATTATGGACACATGTTATTTTTAGCAAGTATGTCGTAAGTGTCGGATTATAATGAAAAAGGTCTTGAAATTTTGGGTTTTATTCCAAGATTCCTTGTTCTAATTTTTGGATGATTTATTCATCCAAACAAGAGGGAAAATTTATTTTTCATCAAATATGGTATAATCGGGAAAACTTTGTCCTCCATATCTTGAAAAATAAGCAAATTCATCACACAAAAACTAGTTTAAATTAAACTATATTTTTTAAGACCCCTCCCTCTGATTTTCTGATGATTTTTCCTATTGGATATTTGGGAATTTTGAGGGCATAATTTCAATGAAAATATATTCCCCATATCCATAAAAATAGGGATTCGCAGTACAAAAACTAGTTCATGTGAAACTAGATTTTTCAAGGATCGTTTCCTCCAATTTTTTGTGTGATTCCCCCTATCGGATCCCAGAGAAGCGAGGAGGGGACTTGTTGTCCTTTAATTTCTACATAATTTTAGCCATTAATGGAGGATTGAAGATTTTTCAAGTGCATCGATGGAGGGTGAATGAATAATTCCAAATAGTTAGCCAAAAATGAGTTTTCATGACCATTTTGCCTTCTCGATTAATCTGTAACTTGACCGCAAAGCGAGAAAGCATGGTGGGTTAAAACTAGAGTTTTCACTTCATGAATTGGGGTGAATTTTTATGTCCCTACTTTCCCCTTAGGGATGGGGATAGAGGGTGCAATAAAATGCACCCTCACCTCAAACTTGACAAGTGGCAGCTTAATTGCTTTACGAGGAGGAAAACAAACTATTAGCTCCTGGGTGTCGAAACTAGGTCACATGGTGAACTTGAGAAGGGTCACGGGGTGAGGAAAATTTCTTTTCCCTGCTATCCCCATTGTCCTAGGGAAATTTTGGATAGTTGGGATAGTAAATCCAACCACCTATTCATCTGAAAAAATGACTAAGTATGGGAAACTTGAGAATGCATTTCCGGAGCTCCATATGGTATTTTTGGTGAATTTTTATATGATTTTGACTCAAACAGAATTCCAAGAACAATGGGAGGGTATCATCCTTCAATTCTTCTTGAAACTCCCTAAAATGGATATTTTTATCTCAAGACAACATGGTATGTCCGTATAAATTTAGATGCCTTGAGAGATACTTGAGTCTTGTGAAATATTTTAATATTCCATCATGTGGAGGGTTCTTAAATATTTCCAATGAGTATTTTATTGACTCCTAAATCCTTACGGAGCTCTCAAAATCATCTCGTGGAAGATCAGGTCCCATATTTAGCTCTACATTCCAATTGCTCCAAAACCTCCAAGACTTTAAAAACAAGCTAAGGAGGGGAAGAGGTGCATTTAATTCTCCCCACTATCCCCACTATGCTAGGGAAATTTGGGATGGTAAAATGTGACCAAGGTTAGATGATGTAACTTAGCCATTTCAAATGCAAATCAACTTATCACCCACTGGGAAGAGGGAAGGTCACATGAGGGACCAAGAGCAAGAGCAAGAGTGGGGCACATTTTCTTGTCCCAACTAACCCCTAATTATAATTGGGAATTTTTTAGTTGGCTTATGTTTCCCGTAATGAGCTTGTGCACATTTACAAGATGTGTTGACAATTCAAGTGTGCCAACTTATCATCCAAGTACGGGAAACATATATGGTGTATCTTGAAGCCACTTGTCCTAATGTTTATGAAGAATCAAAATTGGATGAAGTAACATACATATCCAGTGATCACCTCTCTTTCACTATTTGACATTCTATACTACTCCCACTCAGTTTGAACAAACAAATTACAGTGCAAATAAGGCATCATGAACCGACATGAGATTATACTTATGGTTCTCTAATTTAAGTTATGGGTATACATCATATACCCTATATTGAGAAAACTCATTGGACCTTACCAATCCAGGGAATGATTTTTCAGAATACAATTATGTAAACTAGGTAGGAAGTCATGTCAAATTCACTTTTTTTTTTACCCTTCATGAATTTGCAATACCATTTTTATAAGTTGTTGATGGATGGAATCACTTATCAATTCCCCTAGTGGATGTGTGCCTTATGATTGATAATGATTTGGATGAACCTAAACATCCAATCATGGTAGTGATATGCATAATCATTCCCGAAAATAATGTTCAATAGGGTAATGATATCTCTAATTTCTTCAATAAAATTATCTTTAGTCAACCTCTTAGGGATTCGAGTGACAAAGATTCTTAGCTTCTCAAGCCATTAATTGTTTAATACTTTAGAACACTTGGCATTGTTGGCAGTCCAAAACTAGTTCGTCTTTTCAATTGTTATGTCTACCACTTCATCAACATATGGGAGTCCTAACATCTCATCCAAAGCATCTGGAGTTAGGTACAAGACCACAACACCATATTTCATCCCTAACTTACTCATGTTCCGGGTTCTAATTTTCTACATAAGCCCATACCAATTCCAGGTTATGAGTGGGGAAATATAGTCATTAAGGCAATGACACTTATGTCAAATTTTTCCATAATTTCACTATTGTTAATTACATGCAACTTTTAGAGGAACTCATTCAAATCCGCATTGTCTAGGTTTGTAGATTCATTATCTTGTCTAAGTCAGAAATAAGGTGGGATGAGGTCAAGCCACCTGGTCAATGGATCTTCATTACGATAGGGTAAGAGGGAAAAAAACTCTTTTCAAATAGTGGGTTGATAAAAAATAAGGGTGCACAAGATCTTTCCTTACTACATAACATGATCTCATAATGCAATACAACAAAGAAATGTCACGTTCAACAACATTAAATCAACATGAGCCTTTAAACACCATTAGATATTTTAACACAATATTTGCATAGTTTAATCATAGAAACTAGGTATTTTTATCATTCTATGGTTCCAGAGTACATAATAACTTTGTAATTTGAATGTAAAGTGTGGGACTTAGTCTAGATTTTATATCATATAGCTCTTCACACATTTTTACTAATGGCAGCCATGTCCTTTCATCCTTTTTCATATTTTTAATCGTTGATCTCATGATATTGTTTGAATATGGGCCTTACACATGGATATGTTTTCCACATTTCCTTGTTTACATGTCAATGGGGGTAGGAGAACAGTTGGAAGAAGTGAAAAAAATACAAATGTGTGGCTGTAAAGTTTCCCTAGCCATATGATGTCACCACGTGTCCCTCCTATCAAGTACTCGGGGATTCAAACGCAATAAGCAATATTGTAAAAACTACAAACCTACCAACCGCCACATCGCAAAGATACTCCCTCGCCTAGCTACTACCATATTTTTCTCATGTCTCTTCCCATCGTGCTTTGGAGATGAGAATGCAACTTATAGTCTTACAACCGCAAAGTTACAAACTATAAAATTGCAAGAATGCTCCCTACATTACATTGTTAATATTATCTAAATATTCTCTTCCTCGGGATTTGGGGAAAAATTGTAACTTTCATATCCGCATTAACTTTGACTTCACAAAAAGTCATTAAATGGGGAATATTCCTTTTCATGGCTCATAAGTGTCATTACAGTTTGCAACTTTGTAAAAGTTGCAAAACTACTCATAAGGCCCGCATACCCCCAAATTCTTCGAATATTCCTTTGTCGCACCTCCGGGGTGAACTTACAGTTTCAAACTTGCGAACTACGAAGAACTCAATTCCAAAAGCAAGGGGCCTTATTTTGAAGGATTGATCATACAACTAAGGCTGTAATAACATCACCCATGCCCTCAAACCTATAAATCATCAAATCAACAAGAAACATAGGAAACATTAAAGAATTGTAAAAACATGAACAATCGGATAGGATCATGACATGGTTTAGTCAACTTGAAGCTCAAGGAAACATTGAACATCCCGAGAAAGGTTAAAGAGCTAACAAAGAGGGCAAGACACGCCAATTTCTCAAGGGGGAACAAAATGTGTCATAATTTCCAACATGATCGAATAGGCACCAACACCTTGATATAAGAGAATCAACCTATGAATAGGAGGTAACAAAAATAAACACACTAAATACATTTTAGCTATGTAAGAATAAACTATCCATAATGGTAAGATAATATCTCGTCGAACCATTCTCGACAAAGGTTCCTTTGGGTTATACCTTGTTATTGGGTTTCACTAGATACTTTTGGCTTCTACATGGGATTGTCTTGTCTTTTGGACTATTGGTTTTCATTCTAATTTCTTCTTGCAAATATGTGGGTGGAGTTTGAAACATTTCTCAATCTTGTGTCTACTCATCTGGCAATGAGTACATAAATTTTTTCTATTCATCGTATCTTGTTTAGGAGAACAATCTTTATCAATTTTCCTTAATAAGGATTTCCTCTTCCAACACATGGCCACACAATGGTTACTTAATCCAAAAAAATTACATGGAAATAAATGCCACAAACTTTGTGTTACCTAACCATCCTTTGCATAGTTAAAGTGCACATTGGAGTATTTACCTTGCCTAGACTTTCTAGGACTTTTACTTGTGCAAGATTTCTGAGGTGAAATTGTTTTCTTTCCTCTTTTACACTCACTCACATAATCACTTTGTGAGGCCTACCCAATATTCAAAGAAACATCATCCTCATTAGTAGGATTATCAAAACAAATATTTTTTTACCTTGAATAGGATGATTTTGGAGCTCTAGTGGTAAATGCTTTTTTGTTGTTTTAGAGCTTTCCCCAATTTTTGTATTACCATTGTCATATCCCAAACTTACATAGTGAGTTCTTTCCTCTGCATATATGAGATTAGTAATATCTTGTTCATGTATTCCAATTCCCTTTCCATCAAATCCATCCTATTTAGTAATTTGGATCCAATACATCTAGTATGTTCCTCAAGTTTACCAAAATCAATACATGACTCATGATGAGGGGGGAAGTAAACATGGTGATTCACTTATAGTGTATACCTCTATGGTCTATGCATATGTGGTAGAGGGTTGTTCCCTAATGGATTTTTTTGTCTCCACTTTATCACCAATTTTATATCTTTCTAAGAAGATATTATGTCCTAATGGTAACTTTATCACCAATTTTATATCTTTCTAAGATATTATATGTCATGTAATTCAGATTATAATGTTTCAATGACACCCAAGAGGATTGTCGACACTAAAATTTTCCTCCGTAATTTCTATTTCATTAATGTATATATTAGGAATAGGATGTTGTTAAGTATAATTAGTAGTAGCATCGATAGAAGATAACGGCGCTGCTAGTATGACGATACCGCCAATAATGTATAGTACGGTAATAGTCAAAAGTATAATAGGAATGTTGTGGTAAAAAGTAAATATTTGTCGTAAGTGGTCTAGTAATGTTAAAATGTCAAAGTTGGGGTAAGTAGAGAAGTAGGGTCTACATGATTAGGAATTAGAAATATTATATTGGTAATAAGGACAAGGAGTGAGGTCATAAATATTTTGTATATTTTATTTGTAAAAAGTCTAAAAATGTGGAACCCATGTGAAATGATAAGGTTTATCTTATCTTAAAAGATAAGCTTACATGTACAGATAAGAGTTAAGGTATGGAATATGATTCATCAGAGTGGATTTCTTATCCTATCTTAGAGATAAGATGGATAAGCCTAGAAGTCTATAAATAAAGAGGCCACCCCCCTCATTTAGCATAGAAGGAAGTAGTGAGAAATATTGTATGAGTAAGTGTGTAAAGGAAGCCATCAGTTTAAAGGTGTGTTGAAGAAGCCATTAAGAGGTGTAATTGTGAAGTTTCTCCCATAGTATTGGTGGAAGGCAAGTGAAGTCAATAACACTTGAAGTACCTCATGGGTGAGATTGTAACAATTTCATGCTAATATTATAATTTACTCTGATATTTCAGATTTATCATCATTCCTTTTTATCATAGTCTATGGTATTCTTGTGTTATGTTTGTTGTTGTGTTTCCAGATTACATCCACCAAACTAAAGGTTGTGCATTAGTAAATAATCATAGCACGAGGAGTTCCCGGTGAAGAATTATCATAGTGCCGGATTGGTGATGACATTTTGGTTCCGTTGCTGGGACCATTCCTCGTTGGTGGATTTTCTGGAGAGATATTCCCACTTAGTCAAAAATCAATGGAGGGTAACCTTGTTTTTATGCATGCATAGTAGTAGTTACCATGGTAAAGTCATTTTTTCCGTGAATAGTAGTTACCATGGTAAAGTCATTTTTGTTGTGAATAGTATTTACCGCAGTAAAGTCACTTTTTACCATGAATAGTATTTACCGCAGTAACTTCACTTTTTACTGTGAATAGTGTTTACCATAGTAAAGTCAGTTTTTACCGCAGTAAATCAAGTTTTACCATAGTTTACCGTGGTCATTTCTATTTTCTATTATAGTGATTTCAATTATTTGTGCACATAAGTCTTGTTGATTGTACTTGTGGGTTGGTATTTCACTGTGGTTACTTTTGAAAATGGGGAAGATTCCTATTTTTTCAGCCCAATCTAATGAAGATGCTTCCTCTTTCATTCAAGAGTTTAAACAATCTTGTATTTGTAATGGCCTTATAAGAAGGGAACAATGGACTGAATTTTTTCCTACCTTTTTGGATGGTTCCGCCCTTAGGTGGTTTGAAACACTAGGTGATAATGTGAAAAACTCATGGGATTTATTAACTAAAAGTTTTCTTGAAGAATTTGGTGAACAACAGAGATATGCAGATCTCATGATCGATATCACAAAGCTATCCCAAGGAGAGAAGGAGAAGATAAGGGATTATCATGCTCGTGTTCTAGAGCTAAGGAGGAAGCTCGATGCCCAGATCCGGAAGGAAGGATTAGCGGATGGGTTGATGAATGGCGTGGATAATCTCCTATGTAAGCACTTCATTCTTGGGATGAAGCCAGAGATCAGACAACGAGTGAAGTATGACCACCCAACTACCATTAAACAAGCAAAGGAGATTGCAAGAAGGCAAGAAGAAAGCATGGAAGAGGAGCCCAAAGAAATTGTTGCTAAAGTAGAGCCTACACCAAGCACCTTTGGTCCATAATCCACAACCACTCTCGGTGAGCACAAATATTTCTCCTAGTACATCTACTGAGTATGAAGATCTGCTCAAGAAGATGGGACAGTTAACTATTAATCTTCTTCAAGGAAAAGAATTTAGTTCTCAGGGAGGAGATAGAGGTCCAAAAAGAAATATTTCTGAAGTTGTTTGTTATGGTTGTTATAAAAAGGGTCATTATAAGTATAATTGTCTAGATAGAGCTTCTACATCTAGTACAAGAGATAATGATAAAGGAAAAGCACCTGTGAATTCTTTTGATGTAGTAGATAAGAGCATAAATAATGAAGTAGATGTGTTTGTAACAAAAAGAAAGAAAGAAAAAGATAACCAAGATGGAAATGATCCTAAGAAGATGAAAGGAGAAACTAGTAAGAAACATAGGAGAAGAAAGTTGGGTGTGCAGGATTTTTCTGATTTCACAGGGACAAGGACCATACTCCATCTTAGAAGATCTGTCCAAAAGGCCTGCAAATATTACATATGGTCAACTCTTGGCTATGTCTTCTGAGAAGAGGCGGAGCTGCGAAGTGGACTCAATGCTCGACGAAGGAAGGAGGTTGAGGTCCCTGTTTTGGAGGCAGAGGTGGATCCCTATGCTCCACAAGCTGAGGTACTATGTAATGGTATTTCAATTCATGATGTCTTAGTTGATGGAGGTGCTGCAGTTAATGTAATGACCGAGTCTGTAATGAATATGTTGGGTTTAAAAATTGATCACCCTCAACACTTATGTTAAGGTCATTAAATAAGGGAAAAACTAAACCAGAAGGTGTAGTTTCAAATGTGGCAATATCTGTTATGGGTGTTGTATGTGTGGTAGACTTTCAGGTGATGAAAAATGGTACTGTTGCGTATCCAATGTTGTTGGGAAGACCATGGCTAAGGAGAGTTCATGCAAGAAACTACTGGAATGAAGGCTTCATGACACTTGGACGTGGTAGAGAGAGGGTGAAAATAAATGTGATCCCTCGGCATCATAAGGTAGAACCTGTCGATTCAAGTGATGAAACTGATGATTGGACATCCTCTGATTACTCTAGTACCAGTGAAGTGGACATAGAAGATGAAGAAAGTGAGGTTGATGTTTCGGTCATGGATATCCTTCCAGTCACACCGACTCATGACCCCATAAAATTATCTGAAGAAGAAATTGATGATCGTCTCCAACAAATAAAGATTGGTGATGTTGTGATGGAGAGTGAGAAGGAATCCTACCTCCAGCTCTTTCGAAGGTACATACACATATTCACTTTTGATTACAAGGAACTCCATCAAGTAAGTTGGGTAGAACATTCTATTGAGTTGGTAGATGGTGTTAAGCCCATAAAGCAAATGCCATATAGAATGAATCCTAATTTTTCCAAGATTGTAAAAGAAGAAATAGATAAGTTGCTTGATGCAGGATTCATATTTGCTGTGGAGAATTCAGAATGGGTTTCTCCCATTGTGATCTCAATAAAAAAGAATGGGAAGCTACGCATTTGTGTTGATTACAGGAAGCTCAATAAGGCAACAAAGAAGGATCATTACCCTCTTCCATTCTCAGATCAGATCTTGGACGAAGTAGCAGGCCAAGAGTGCTATAGTTTTGCTGATGGATATAGCGGATACAACCAAGTTCGTATAGCGGAGAAAGATCAGCTGAAGACCACATTCACCACTCCTTGGGGAACATTTGCTTATAGAGTTATGCCTTTTGGGTTGTGTAATGCTCCAAAGCAACATTCTAGCGTTTGATGAATAGGGTGTTCGAACCCTACATTGGGACCTTCATCAGAGTATTTCTGGATGATTTTTGCATCTATGGGAGCAAGTTGGACCACCTGCACTCAGATGGAGACAACATTTCAAAGGTTAGATGAAGCACAAGCCTCACTAAACCCTACAAAGTGTGTCTTTGGATGTTCTAAAGGTGTTTTGTTAGGCATGTCAGATCCAGAGATGGTATTGGTAATCGATCCGATAAAGTTTCAAAAATCAAAGAGTTACCATTTCCTATGAATAGAAGTAAGTTGAGATCATTTTTAGGCCATGTGGGTTACTATAGAAGGTTCATCAAGAATTTCTCAAAGATTGCACAGCCACTAACCCAGTTCTTGAAGAAGGATGTTACTTATGAACCAGGAAATAAAGCGCATGAAGCTTTTGAACAACTGAAGGAAGCCCTGGTGTCTTCACCTGTTCTAAAGAGTCCAGATTGGAGCAAGCCATTCATTGTGTACACTGATGCCTCAGATGCAGCACTAGGAAGTACTCTGAGCCAAAAGGATGAAAATGGGAATGAACATCCAGTTTACTTTGGGAGCAGAAAAATGAGTAGTGCTGAGGTAAATTATACTGTAACTGAAAAAGAGGCTCTGGCTATCATTTTTGACTGTAAAGAAGTTTAGGAATTACTTGCTAGGCAAAATTCCTAGTCAGTAATGCATCATCAAAGCTTTAAAATATATTGTAAATAAGCCTAACCCATCGGAGGATAGCAAGATGGATAATTTTGCTACAAGAATTTGAATTTGATATTATAGATAGGCAGAAAGAAGCATGTCAATGCAGATGCACTCTCTCGAGCCTATGATGGTTTAGGTTCATCTTGTGATGATGATGATTTCCTGATGCAAAGATTGTTATCCTCGACACAATCCCTAGTGAATACATAGATATTTGGAATTATCTCGAATGAATTCAAGTTTCTGATGGTGCCAATGCAAAGACTAAGAGGAAGATTACTCAAGTTTCACTCGTCCATATTCTATTCTCGCATGGAGTATTATTTCGAATAGGACCGATGGACAAGATACAAGAGGGTAGTTGGACATGATCAAGGGAAGGAGCTCGATAGAAGAATTCCACAATGGTACATGTGGAGGGCACTTCTCTGACAACTTACAACAAGAAGGATCTTTGATGCATGTTATCACCGCCCACTCTTTTTAAAGATTGTTATAATTATTGTAAGACATGTGATATTTGTCAAACACATGGTAACCGTAAGACTTCATCAACTCCATTATGTCCTATTCTTCCACTTGGTCCCTTTCAAAAGTGGGGAATAGACATCAGAGGTCCACTTCCAACTACCTCACGCCAAAATAAGTATATTGTAGTTGCATGATTATTTAACCAAGTGGGTCAAGCTAGGCCATTGAAAACAACTTCCATGGATGAAGTGGCAAGGTTCATATATGAACGCATTATCACACCATTTGGTTGTCCATTAGAAATTGTAATGATCAAGGAAGCCACTTCATTAATGAGGTAAGCCCTAGTCAATAAGTTTTCTATTAAGCACAGGAAGGCAACAACATACAAGCCAAGCACAAATGGACAGTGGAATGAATAAATTTTGTGTTGTGTCAAATTCTAGTAAAAGATGCACTTCGCAGTACATAAATGGGATAAGAGGATTCATGCAGATTGTGGGCATATAGGGCAACATCAAAGTCAGCAACAGGATACTCCCCATTTCAGTTGGCTTATGGCATTGATCCAGTTCTTCCTATTGAGTTTGATATTCCCACGGTCAGAGTTATGGAAAATAAAAGGATGGATGAAAGTGATTCAGTAAAAGAAAGGTTGGTACATCTTCATTTGCTAGAGGAAATGAGGGAAATAGCTAAGGATACAAGCTATAAGAAGAAAATGAAGCAGAAGGAATACTTTGATCAAAAGATCCGTTGGTCTCCATTTCATGTGAATGACTTGGTTCTAGTATATGATTCCAGATACAAAAAAAAGAAGACAGAGAAAATTTCTTCCAAAATGGATGGGGCCCTACAAAATAAAGAATTGTGCATGAAAATGGTACGTACTAACCGGAGGAATTGGATGGCACTCCCATTACAAAATGGGTCAACCACGACAAGTCAAGATTTTCCAAGCACCAGAATAGTCTACTCCGAGGACGGAGTAGAAGCTAGGAAGGGGGAAGATGTCGACACTAAAATTTTCCTCCGTAATTTCTATTTCATTAATGTATATATTAGGAATAGGATGTTGTTAAGTATAATTAGTAGTAGAAATGGTCTCGATAGAAGATAATGGCAATACCACAAGACGATGCCGCCAATAATGTATATAGTACGGTAATAGTCAAAAGTATAATAGGAATGTTGTGGTAAAAGTAAATATTTGTCGTAAGTGGTCCGGTAATGTTAAAATGTCAAAGTTGGGGTAAGTAGAGAAGTAGGGTCTACATGATTAGGAATTAGAAATATTATATTGGTAATAAGGACAAGGAGTGAGGTCATAAATATTTTGTATATTTTATTTGTAAAAAGTCTAAAAATGTGGAACCCATGTGAAATGATAAGGTTTATCTTATCTTAAAAGATAAGCTTACATGTACAAATAAGAGTTAAGGTATGGAATATGATTCGTCAGAGTGGATTTCTTATCCTATCTTAGAGATAAGATGGATAAGCCTAGAAGTCTATAAATAAAGAGGCCACCCCCCTCATTTAGCATAGAAGGAAGTAGTGAGAAATATTGTATGAGTAAGTGTGTAAAGGAAGCCATCAATTTAAAGGTGTGTTGAAGAAGCCATTAAGAGGTGTAATTGTGAAGTTTCTCCCATAGTATTGGTGGAAGGCAAGTGAAGTCAATAACACTTGAAGTACCTCATGGGTGAGATTGTAACAATTTCATGCTAATATTATAATTTACTCTGATATTTCAAATTTATCATCATTCCTTTTTATCATAGTCTATGGTATTCTTGTGTTATGTTTGTTGTTGTGTTTCCAGATTACATCCACCAAACTAAAGGTGTGCATTAGTAAATAATCATAAGACGAGGAGTTCCGGTGAAGAATTATCATAGTGTCGGATTGGTGATGACAGGATCTCTCCCTGTCTGGTCAATTTAAGTTCCAAGTTTTTATTCTCTAAGGAATGTCATATTCTTCTCAAATCAAAATTTTCCTATTGAATTTTGAGGTTAATGGCTTATAGCCCCTTAAGTTTCAAATCCTTACTCATGGTTAACCTATTGCAACTTATATCCAACTACAAACTAAACCCAAGCAGCAATCTCAAGCAGAAAATTGTTGGCAATGTTTTAGAAATCCTGTTATGATACCAAACTTAATCCTGAAACATTGTAAATGTAGTTGAATTAGTCAACCGTTTTTAGTGATACTTATTAATATTTCTCAATTCAACATACTATGTTAAATTCAACACTTAAATACTCTAAAATTAAAGTGTGAACATTAATTTTAATCCATACATCCAATTCCATAGTTAATCCCTTCATTTCCCAATTTTCTGTAACACGTGTAGTTGCATTAAAATTGGCTTATAAAGTTAAAATCATATGTAACTAATTAAAAACAACAACAATGAAGGAAAATAAGAGATAATAAAAATCTAAATTTGATAATGGGGTTCGTCCATGAGGGACTACGCCTTTATGTTTACCTAATACGAACCAATTCTATTAATGATGTAAAATGAATAACATAATATTTCATAAAAGTATCCATTATGGGTAATAGGACTTGTAAGAACTTATGTCTCAGCCTCTAGGAAGTTTCCAATAACACTTCCTACAAAAATCGATAAGTACTTGTTCTTCTTTCTCCAAAATAGGCATTTTATCTCTTACCGAGGTGATTTTTCTCTCCAAAGGGGAAAAAATCTCCAACTTGGGTAGTAATATCTCTACTCTATCTCTATTACATCATCCTTGAAAAAAAAGAACAAACATTCTTTTCATTAAAATGGGATAACTCTTAAAAAATGGCTTTATGACCTAACATAATCATCTAACATCCTCATTTTAAATACAATATACCACCTCATATAATGTTTCCAACCCGCATGGTGAGTTGGTTAAGTCTAATCTTTTTGGTCAAACCAACATGCATTCAAACCCCTCCCGTGTTGTTTTGCATTGTTATGTGGGAATGGATATCCCCTATGTGTCCTGGGAACAAACAACTTAAGCCTTAAAAAGGCATTGGGAAGGTATATGTTTACGTGGATTCAGTCCACGCTTTAGCATTTGTTTTTATTGGCTAAGCCAAATCGTCGAGTTTCTCTATGGGCTTAGCCCGACTTGGACACTTGTTACAAGGTGGTTAACTTGATCTCGAGCTATGCATTGAGTGGTTGGTTGATCTTGGTGGCGGTTTATATGGTCATCTCTCTCGGTGAGGTGGATTACAGACAAGCCCTCCTGGCTCAACCTATAGCTCGATCCTCCACGACATTAGTGAGTTTTTGGCTTAGATCATTGAGTTTTTTGTGTTAGATATTGACTCATTTGTGGTGAAATTTGGTCCTTGATACTCGCCGTGTAACTCGGTATTATCTCGGATGGTTAGCTCACCACTAGTTCACTTTTAAGCTTGGTCTTGGCTCGACGAGCTACTTGGAAAAATTTGAGGACAATTAAGGACTTTGTCCCACATGCACATACCGTGAACCTCAATGAGGTTAATAAGTAAAATCACAAGCAATGCATAATGAAGAATGGTTGTAGGGTCCCCTCTATACAAAAAGTGGATCCCACCAATTGTTAGGCTCCCAACACACGCTCTATGTAGGATCCACCTCGACCATAAAAAACTAGAGGCTAAAATTATTCTTTTTCTCGGGAAGTGTTAGTGAAAAAAATTATTGAGTGGGAAAATTAGTGGACTCTCACCAGTAGTGTGTGGGACAAAGTCCCTCTACTTGAATGGGGCAGCTCCATTTATTGAAAACAAGGAAATATTTACATTATTCTAATTGCTTGGAGGTGGCCTTTTGGTCGGGGATCACACAAGGGTAATTCCTTACACATGTGGAAAAGTTCTTATATAAACTATAAGGGAGGAAAAAGCTTGTGACGGAGATATGAAGAGAATAGTAAGGATATTTTTCAAAAAATATTAAAGATGATTTTATTGTTTAAAACTAGAATATATCCATGATTTCAATGAGAAAACATCATTCATATATAACAAGGAACAAAACACAAGAAGCAAAAAGTCTCAATGCATAATATTCAACAAGTACATGCTCATGGAGTGTAGTTGAGATGGAGAGGAAACATAGACAAAGGAGATAGAGGAATTTGATCACTTGTTCCTATAGAGATTATGGGAGCTAATAAACAAGAATAATCATCCTTTGAAGTGAGGAGGCTCTCCCAATTTATAGCTTTATAATGCAACTCTTCATCTACCCCCACATGACTCTTCACATTCCTATTCCACTTGTGAATTTTCAATTACCCTTATAAAAGAAAAATTAAGTACCTCTCTTATAATTTGAGAGATTAATTTTACATTTTACAAATATTTTATTGTCACTTAAGTAAATAGGACGAAAAACCATGATTGCATACAATGAAGAATTAGAAATGGGGAGAAAAGAGGAGAGAAGAGATGCTAAAAAGAAAGGATGAAAATTCCTTCACCCTTGTTGTAGATCAGCTCTAGTGATTATGAAGATGGAATCCTAATTTATGATGACCTTTTGCAGCACCACGATGCTCTACTAATGACAATTGATCCTTGGAAACTATGCCCCATCGATACCTCACCGAATCATGCACCTTTTGACTCATTCAAAGGAAAGATGACGAGAATTTTACCATTGAAGACAATGAAGGATGATTTTCCTCATTTGAACAATCCTTTAAACCTTTGCAACACTTTAATGCTTCCAAACTACCAAATTCTTGATGTAACTTGAGACCATTACCTGCACAATTCAACCTGATGATCCCGACCCTTGGGAAATGGAGCAACTCATGAAATGAGGTGAAGAATATTACAATTTTTATGAATGAAGATGAGAGATTGGATGGAATATGATTTTATCCCTTGATCAACTCATCTGATGAAGTGAGAAGCACATTGAAACCAAAATGCACCATTGTGACCAAAATTGGGGACCGAGAGAGTTCCTCTTCTGTTTGAGACACAATGCCACTATCCACCCATTTTCAAGCATGAGTTTGTCTTCCATGAAGGTTGGAATTAGTGAGGTATGTAGAGGAAGAACAACCATGACCATTTTGATCATTTTTCGGACACTTACTATTTTTAGTAAGTTCTTCTTGGGTGACTAGTTCTAGAAATTTTTGTCAAATTGTCACTTTAGAGCATTTTTCCTCTTGGGGAATAAACTGAGTGACTTGAATCCATTCATACTTAGGACTTAATATTCTTATTAAGTTCCTTGAATAGAGACTTACTAAAAATATACATTTTCCATAGAGTGTCGAATCGGAGTGAAAATGGTTTCCAAAAATTCTACTTCACACCAGGATGCTTTGCTCTAATTTTTGGGGTTTTCTCTCATCCAAATCTTCGTGAAAATGAAAAGTAAACTTACAAGTCTGTGTTTTCTTCTTCAAAGAAGGGAAATTTTTAAAAACAACATTACATTGACTAGTTATTGATATGAGAATATTGAAGAAGGGTGCGATGTTTTAAAGAATGGGGATCGTGATCAGAGCTCTAATGGGAATTTGTAACTTCGGGGCTAGGCACACATTGCATTCAGATGTATTTAAATACATTATAAGGTAGATGTATGGAAAGGAAAATAAACAAGAACACAATTAAATATTGATATATTTAATTTATATTTTGACAAATCTTGTGTAAAAAATACCCTCTATGCTTTCAATCCAAGCAGATCTTTGAAGACATGGGTAAAAGAATACAAATATATTAGTTTTATCTCTTAACTTGACCCAAAAATGAGATTAAAAAGTAGAGAAGAAATTAACTAGAGATTCAAGACTTTTTGAAAACAATAATCAAATTAACGGGCTACCCATATGATTGGCAACATATCCAAGTCCTTGGGAACACCACAATCAGAACATCTAGATTGTATGACATTTCACATTTACAATATCTGCACCAAATGGAGAGTCGTTCCATTTACAACAAACATAAGCATAGATGTAGGTTGATAGATCGAATCATTGGAAGAAGTAAGAAAAAAAAAAAATATGGAGTAAGAAAAATTGTGGTAGATCCAAACTACTTACACTACCACCCAATCATGCGTGAAGCCCCCAGTTGCGGCTTTGTATTCACAAAATTAATACAATAATCAACTACTATATATTTTTTTGTTATGTCAGTTCAATCTTCCAACCAGGTGGAAGTTCATCACAAGATTAATATTAGACCTACATTTATGATTTTCCATGTCAACATGACCTGGGATCATGCAAGAAAAGCATTTAAAGAGGACACAAACCCAATAAGCATATTATTCTTGTCATTTATCTGTAATTATATATACAATTAAGTTTATCTTGGTATGAACTACACATGATGCTCTCTCGTCTATGTAGCAAAAATTATATCAACACGAGCTTGCTTGATGTCATTTGATCTAACTATTTTTCTTGTGGAACCTTATATAATTAGAGCAAGTAAAGAACATAAGAGTGTACTACTACTAGTATCAGAAGTGGATTGATTTAGCTTTGATGAAAAAATTCCTCTTGGGCAAGTGGAAAAGGAACAAAATGCCCAAAAGCCAATTTTTCCCCTTCAAAAAGAAATTCAAGCACACTTTTATCTGTTTTAAGGGTTCCGAGTGGACTGAATTAATATGAAAAAAATTGGGTTGTTAAAGGAAAAATTGGTCATTGTTTACTTGAAAAAAATTGTTTTCCAAGATGCATTAAAAGATTTGTTGTTGTGTAATATGCATTTATCTCTTAATGTGTTCAATTTGATAGATTCTAAATGGACAACATTGTTGTAATTTCTTCAATGAAATGCTTATGGGTTATGTAGATTACACAACATATATACCAAATCTCCCTGATACACTTGAAAGCATGATTATTCTTGTGCGTTGACCAAATCTTTAAGGGTAGAAATATAGGATAAAACTCACTTATCTGATGAAAACACTTTCTCTATAGCTTCTTTATCCCGAAGATCAACTCTGCAAAGTAGAGGCCAAAAAGTATACAATTGGATTTTAGTTATGATTAGAATATTCAACACAACACACCTAATCTTTGCATAAATTTGATAAATAATCACTCCTCTTTGAATCTAGAAAGATTCTTCTCAAAGACAGTTTGTTATTGTGTTTTTGAACTTATGAAAGAATATATTTTTATATGTTATTATTGATTCCATCTAGCCAATAATCTAGCTCAAACTACAAGATGAAAAATTAAAATAAGATTTTATCTCAATTCTTTGCATGGTTACCTAAGCACCAAGATTGTCATAGCTAACAACACACTTGAAATGAATATTGGGCATGCCTTTCATAAAGAAAGCTTCTTGAGAATCACACCTAAAGACATCTTTTTCACAAAGGGTCAACAACCCCCATACAACTAATCCCAATTTTAGATTCCACACCAAAATGAAGCAACCTGATAATATATTTTTACTGCTATTCATCACAAACTTAATGTATGGCATGATTTCATATTCTTAGACTCCATTTTATTACCCAAAATTGTTGCATTTTTAACTTTTATGTTGGAATTTACTTGTAAGAATAAAAATAGTCAAATACTAAAGAATTATGAAAGAAAAGGCACACAATCATTATTATAAGAATCAAGTCTTCTAGAAAGAATTCTGATGAATAAAGGAAAATTAAATGAAGAGATTCTTTATAGGTTTATTAGAGGGGGCAACTGGATTTTGATGGTAGAAGTGATGAAAATGTCATTTGGCTTAAATATGGACATGTTAAAACTCTTTACTCAAAAGGGGGCTATTATTTAAGTGACCTATTTCTAAAATGGTCTTTGTTTATTTATAATTCAATACAAATTCAGATTTTACCATTGAAATCATCTTTGTATATTCAATGATCCTTCTCCATGGATGTTTTACACTAGGTAGTTATTATAATATTTTATCCTAGTGTATCAATATATTATTCAATAAATATTTTAATATACAATATGGTTGTAATAAATGGGGTTATAACCTAGGAATAGATTTGTCTCTTCGATATGGAAATAGTTTCTAATGCATGCATTTAACTAAGATTGCATTTTTACATAGAATTTAGTAATGGTTATTCAGCTTAGTAGATGATGCTTAGCCATCCCCTTTCTATATAACCTTCCAAATTTTAGATGTTATAAAGTCCCTATTTCTTGGCCTTGAGCTCTACTTTTTGAGATGACTACTAGCAATCACATGTGTATAATGCAATGTGAACGCCGAACGGTATATGTTATTTGATTTAGAGGGATAGTTATTACTTTTGTAGTTGATGTTGATAAGGGTGTGATTGATTTTGTAAGTGTAGGAATATAGATGAAGCATTACATTTAAAGGTTCTATCTCTACATTTCAAATTTGTTACAAATTCATACATATACATTTACAAATCTTATATCATGAGTGGTAGCGTTTTGCGGACTATTTTATTTGAACTAAACATGAATACATGAAGACTTCCAGTACATTTGCAGATTTTATATCATGAGTGGTAGCCTTTTGTGGCCAATTTTTTTGGCACTAAACATGAATACATTTGATACCGCTTTGGATAGTTAATTAATTTTGTAGTTGATGTGGTTTGTAATTATTTGGGGGAAATTGTGTTAGTGTTGCAACATGTTTGAGACGGTGGTTGCATCATTGTTTGGCTAGTTTTTTTGTTGAAAAATCTTATTTGTATTATTAATAACATGTTGATAAGGGGTGCGATTGATAGTGGAAGTGTAGTAATATAGATGAAACATTACATTGAAAGGTTCTATGTGTACATTTCAAATTTGTTACAAATTCATACATATACATTTGAAATATTATATCATGAGATCTGAACTAAACATGAATACATGAATACCTCTGTACATTTGCAGATTTTATATCATGAGTGGTAGCCTTTTGTGGCCAATTTTATTTCAACTAAACATGAATACATTTGATACCCACTTCGAACAAACCGCCACTTTGGATACAAGAAGTGTTGAGTAAAGTAGTAATGTAGGTGCTTTATCAAAGTAGAGGGTCAAGTATTTACAACGGGTTATTTACTTAAGTGATAGTAGTCTTGGTTCCTCCTTTCTTCTTGCTCTAAGTGTTGGTACATGCACCGTTTTCAAGTATCTTTCGAATGAAAAAGGAGGGGAAATGCGGAGATTGGAAAGTGAGGGAATGTGGTGTTAATACTGCTTCTTCAAGTTTTGTGTACTTTCCTTGTTACCTTGGATTTTCTTGGATTGTGGCACTCCTATTTATTTGGATCTCATGTCCTTGCCTTGTTGCCTTAGTTATTGTTCTTGGATCGTGACACACCTATTATATATGGTTTTGATCTTACTTCTTTGGGTTTGTGTCCTTGGATTTTCTTAGATCGTGGCACTCTAATTTATATGGATATCATGTCCTTGCCCTATTGTCTTGGTTGTTCTTAGATCATGGCACACCTATTTGTAGCAGTTGATTGATTATGTTTGGTGTTTTTTTACACTTTCGACATCACTCCATTGATAGTCTCCTTGTATGGAGCTATTTTGGTGAAGCCCAATTTCAGTTGTTTTTGAGTTCTATGATCGAGAAGTGGATTCAGATCACAATGCACACCAAACTTCTTCAACATTGTATGAGTTTTTTTATCCGAACTTCTTGGGATACCTTGCAGCAGGTTTTTACTCTCTTTACTTTGTTGTTACTAGTTTTGGTTACCTTGCGTTGTCCTTTTTTCCTAGTTATTGTACATGAGTACTTCATCAGGACTAGTTTTCGGGACTCATATTGTGGACACGCCACTTCTATTTTGTCCCTTAGCTTCACTTGAGGGGGTGTTAGAGTAGGTATTTACCTTAGCTCATGTTCACCTAGGTACCTTATTTACCTCTATTGTATTTATCCTCACCCACTTATGTGTGTGGATATTTCTTTTATCTTATTTAGATATTAGGATATATTATCTAGTTGTTAGGTATAGTTCTTTCCTTGATCTATGGTATTGACTAGATCCTTGACAACTAGTTCTTTCCTAAATCTATGGACTTGACTAGTTCTTTGATGACTAGTTCTTTCCTTGATTTATGGTTTGATCTACGACCTTGACTAGTTCTTAGATTGTTATTCCTTGCCTATATAAGCAAGGCCCATTCTCATTGTATTTCATTGAGTTCCATAATAATATATGATATTATTGCTCATTTGTTTGCAAAGTTTTATGTAAAGTTATTCTGGTGAATTGTTTTCATCTTATTGATCGTGGTGTTTTGATTAGCATTTGTGTTATTGGATTGGTACGATATGGTTATTGTTCCTTTTAGGGAACTCTAGAGAAAGTTGTGAATGTCAAACCTTGCCTTTCAGTGGTTCCAATGTCGATAGTTGCTCTATGCAAAGTAAGTCCCTGGGACTTGTGGATAGTTAATCCTCATGCCATTTTAATTGGAAATTGTCTTCGATTCCCTCTCGAAATAAGGGGTATCAAAATATGTAACGGGTTGGAGGGATCCCAACATGGGTCGTTGTATCTATCAAATTTGACAACAACAAATAAAGTTAATGTTGGTGGTGGCATTGATGTGTCATAGACAATGTCGGTGATTGTTCCTGTAACACCATTTATGAGGCATGCGTCAACCCATAAATTAATAATAAGCATGATTTTTGTTGTTTATATAGCAGAAATTTTTGTTCCAATTGATCATCAACAGGATCTCCTATTATAGCTCACATGTTACTTTCAACAATGGATTTGGCGATTGGAACATTCAATGCTTTTAATATCTGAAGGTTATGAAAGTTCATGAGATCATTTTTGCAAACAAATGTGGTGTATCCTTAAAAATGTTGAGTTCTTGTTGAGTTAGGTGTGAGTCGGTGTGAGACATTAGGAGTTCCCAGTCCTCAATAAGAGGAGTTGAATCTCGCATGTGGAGTAGTAAATTCTGAAATGAAACTTGTGCATTGGTTGTTCCTTGTTGCGAAATATTGTTTTGCAATGTAATGGAAGAATGGAATCCCTTCCAAAGGATAGCTCCATATGAATTACTTGCATAAAGAGGACTATCCAAAACCGGTGGTAATTGTTGAGGTCGCCGAGGAGGATGACAGATTTGTTCCCAAATTCAGTATGTTTTTGAATGTGGGAAAGCCTCACGTAGCTTGTAGTCAATTTTCTTAGCAACTTTGGGCGATGAAACTCATTTCATCAATAAGAATATATTCTATATGTTTTAGTGACTCTTGAAAAGATGATAATGCATGGCCTTCAAGGGGTTTTAGTTCTTTGATTGGAATATGGAGGGCTGCATGGATTGTGGATGCGAGAGATGTTGAATGTTGAAACATCGGTAGGGGTGAAAGAAGAAGGAGAGGTGAGGGAGATGTGGTTGATGTTGTTGTGAATGAATTATGGATTTTATTTATCAGAAATGATTTTCCTGTGCCATTTGTTCCTTGAATTATTAATCTTAGTGGAGGTAGAAGGGATTTGTTTGTTGAATGGTGTAGTATGGTATCAAGAGCTAGTTGTTGTTATGAAGACAAAGGAAGTGTGGAAGATGGTGGTGTGGCCTGCATGTTGGTGTTAATTGTGTCTGCCTTTTCTCTCTCGATGAATGATGAACCAGTTATCTACAAATCATGTGGAACATCATGTATGTTCCAATTATTGTGTATGTCAAAATCTGTTTCCTAACATTTCAAGATTGTCAAGACCCGTGTTATTTCCAGAGATGAAGTTGTGTGAAAACCTACCATTCATGCAATGCTTCTGTTGAATATTGCATTCAACCTCAAAGTCAAAACTAACATCTGTAGCATGTCTGTGTCTCGTGGTAGTGCATAAAACATGTCATGGTCTGTAGTTGTGCTTGAACAAGTCCCAAGTGCAATTGATGTCATGTGGGGTTGAGCCAAATTTGGAGACAATATTTTGAAAGGCTTGTATAAAAGGAGTTTTGACCAACAAAAAAGGTCATAGGACATTGAATCCTGAGCTGGGACATCCATAAATCTCGGGTGGACCGAACAATTGCTTGGCTCGATCATAATTTCCATTTATCACCTTTACGGTTCTTGTTGTAGCTCCAATCTCGAGCAACTTGAATAAGAGGTAGGTATTCCATGATTGGTGGGAACTCTATATGCATCCAAGAAAATATTGTTTCTTGTACATCGACGTCACTTTCAACGACACATCTCAAAAATTTTTTTCCAACATTTAATGATACAAATGAACAATTGCACATAACAAGTGGCAATTTTTGGAGCATGTGGCATGTTTCTTGTGCACTTATGTCATGTTTAACAACGCTTTTTGTGATCATTTTTGTGGATCGCAATATGTGCTGGAGAATTTTCGTTAGCAAATCTTAAAAATCTGGATAGCATTTGGTGATAGGTTTCGAACGTTGCTCTACTTTTGAAGCATATTTTGCAATATACTTAAGAACTGCATGATGGGAAAGTATTGGTTGGCAATCGACATTTTCTCTCCATATGGATATCATAGTTTGGTTGTGGATGTTCAATCTATCATCATTTCTCGAAGGGAGGTACTTAATTTTCCCATCACTTTCAATGAGCAAGGATGAAGTAGGTTGTGTGGCCCGAGGGCATTGTACCTACACTACAACTGTGATTGCTTTCTACATGCAGGCATGTTTTCTCTAAACATTTAGTGTGGTGTTGAACATGATTAAGTAGTTCTTCAAGGTCCACAAGTGGGGAGGATGATAGAATTTGTGTTGTATCTAAGTAAAGCAAGGGTCATCTAGTAGTGACTATGAACAAAATCCAAGTGGTTGCAAGTGGGTGGGGGTTCCAGGTAGACATGAACTTATCAAAGTATTGTTTTGTTGCCTCAATAATAGTTGTTGTATCCTCCCAATCCATTGCATCAACTTTAGGGGCATTCTCAAGCCACAATAAACCATGGACATGTGTGGAGCCTCTATGTTTCCATTCATACCTGTGAGATGAGGGAACATAAATATTAGCTATGTAGTTTGGAACAAACTTATAAAAAAGTAGATTGTATTACCTATACCAAAAGTCTACTGCTCCAAGTTCCTTCTGCAATATTTCTTCATGAAATATTGTGAATCTATGATGAAGGTATGTTGATACTTGATGAGGGTTAGAGACAATGTTAAGGGTTCTCCAATGTTGTGTGGATCGAGGATCAGTAGGGCATGCACTAGACATAATATTGTGGAGATCTGGCCATTTAGTGTCTGCAGCACTTAGAGTGAAGAATAAATTTGGTGTCCCTAATTGTTCTACCATATCTGAAAGCTCACATATGATTTTTTCCCAAAATGATCATGTCCCTCAAAGGCTCAAACCAAACCACATTAAAGTGTCTAGGAGGTTGTCTTTGGGGCATTCCAGTAGTTGTCTTCACAGATCTCCAATTGTTGGAGGGATTCTAGATTCGATGTTTTGTTTCATAAAAATTATTGTTGTAGATTGGCTCTATGCCACATTATGAGGTTTAGAAGGAAGTAGCGAAATCATGGGTGGGAACCAAAACACCCATCATGGTAGCTGCATCAAATGTAGAGCGTATTCATGCATTGGAACTTCTTTTATGCGGGGTTATTGCCACATTGCTTTTCCCACTAAAATAAAGTTGGGAAAGCCATTGAGAAAAGGCCCTCTATATTGTATTCATTTATTGGTGAGAGCCCAAGCTCTGGCCATGACATGGTAAATGGATTGTTACCACCATGGGTGAGCAAGAACTGTTTGATTTCCTCTTCTTTTGTTCCTGTATTGTGAGGTGTTGGCATGAAAGACGATGAGTGTTCATATGTTTCATCAGAGTCAATTGAAACATCAATACCATGAGTTATAGAAGTGGTTTGCATTTGGGGTAGTTCCATTGTGGTTATGTTAAGAGAGGAGGAAACATTTGACGACTTAGATGGTAGAGAGGAAAGGGCATCATTTTCGATTAAGACATATTTGTAATAGGGATGTGGAAAATTTTATATTGCAAGGCCACCCAAACACAAGATCTACTGACGTAGAAATCATACTTTGTTAAATTAGCTCCTTCCCTTTATATGAGTACTATGTCCAAATCTCCAAAGCGGTGTGGTAGGTATTTTCTATTGAAGTAATGTTTTACGGGAAACTTATGGTGTGTCCTGAGTATTTTTATTGTTCGCCACGTACTTGGGTGACTTGCAAGAATGGATTGACTCAT
Organism: Taxus wallichiana var. yunnanensis; assembly: GCA_018340775.1. Classification (NCBI taxonomy): domain Eukaryota; kingdom Viridiplantae; phylum Streptophyta; class Pinopsida; order Cupressales; family Taxaceae; genus Taxus; species Taxus wallichiana. The sequence continues at coordinate 5,536,910 of JADAXU010000131.1, forward strand.
GATAAACATCTCCTCGATTTGGGTTAAAGACACAAGAATGGTAGGTTACTTTTTCAGGGTCCATGTTGTTCCATGAAGAGAAGTGGTGACCATGTTTTTCATATTTGCATCTGTTACAGAAGGCAAGCCTTCAAACAAACTTGTTTTAATTCTAGGGTAATTTTCCAAACAAATTGAGCAAGTTTGGATGTTCGCCAACAAATCTATTCTTTTGTGAAATCAGCATTGGGCTTCAATAGTCTGCGAAAAGGGTGGGAATATGGGAAAACTCTGTGTATGGGAAGGGGTGGGGTGTTCTGTTTGAGTGGATGGTGGATTACAAGGTGAAAATAGTTAGAAGGAGAGGAGGAACTGGTTGTACATGTATGAGGAACCGAAGAAAGGTTGGTACTTGAGACAGTTTCATGTGGCATCCCAAATAAATGGGAAGACATGGCAGTAGTAAGCAAAGATGAGTTTGTATGAAAGGAATTGGTATGGTCATGAAAAATTGTTTCCATGGAAGTTACTTGCGGAATGTTGGTTGGCAATCCTTCACTAGTTGAATTTGATGGACAAGATTGGAATGTCAGGGAATGGTAGGTTGTTGGTCGATGTAAGTTGACAGATATTAGAGATTGTTGTTCTACACTCTAGGTGACGATGTTGCTGCTCAACAATTATGTGAACTTTATTTTTTTGCGTAGTTCTCTCTTCGTCGGGCTCGTTTTGTAGGAGTCGATATGATTAAGAAGTCATAGACTTATGGAGTACCACCTATTGAAAAAAATCCATGCAAGTCAGCAAGGAATGATGCATTGTTTGATGACATACAAATGCAGAAATAGTCAAAATCAATAAACTATATACAATTGAAATGCATGTGGAGTTCCAATGGAAACTACACGTAAGAGGTAAAATTTTGAGAATAAAAACTACATATGTTGCTGAAGGAAAAGAATATTAGTTATATGGAAAAATATAATACATTCACATAGTCTACAAGGATGCAAATATGTACATAACAAAAGTGCAAGTAATATTCATTTATTTTCTTAATAGTACTTTCAATCCACATAGTAGTAGGAGGCAATAGTATGTCAGTGTAAAAGGAAATACAACAGTTTTCTTTTGAAGCAGGGAAAAAGAGTGAAACATTTTAGAAGTGCTAATGGACAATCGTGGAAGAGGGTGAAGGAAAGATAGATATGAAATAACTAACATAGCATTGATAGTTCAAAGTATAGAAAGGGATGGGGGAGGGTGTAAAGTTTGAAGGGATGGGTGCGTTAGAAAACTTTTGCATAAAGAAGGTTACAGAGGAGATGCACTATTATCCACTTTCTTTGAATTGAGGATGACACATTTCAATCTATTGATTCCGTGGTATGTCTCTTTTTCAGGAAAGTGTGAAGCAATATTATTGGTTCGATGACATTGCTTGTAATTTCACTAGTTGCATCTTCATCTATAGACAATAGGTGGAGGTCACTAGCTGCAACACCCATGATTGACTCAGTTGTCTCATCAAAAGTGGTAATTGATTGAAGTTCCCTTGTTGGGTCCTTTAGATCGATCATGAGTGCATATCTATAATCATAGTTTTGAACTTCTACATTGCAACTTGAACAGAACCATGAACCATTGTCATGCTCTCACACTTTTTCTTACATTGTTTTCACCTTTTTGAAGAGGACATGCCATGTAAAAAAAGTTGTCCATGCTGATATTTGTGATTTCTATGTTGTAACCATGGCCCATTCATTATTCTTAGTGTTCCCCATCTGTAGGACCTGAAATTGTTGTTACAGAGGTCAAGCTTTTTAGAGGGCCCAAAAATTTGCTTGTGATAGAGGGTGTCGATGGGAGTAGTCATCAGAAGCAACCCAACCATGAAGTGTAGTAGTTTCTGAAATTGGAGGGTTGACGTAACATTTGGTACTTGAAATAGTGTCAACTGAGGTCCCATTGAAACTAGAGACGTGAGAAGCTTTCAAGGCAAGGACTGGAAGATGTGGTATATAAAGAATGTCTTCAAGTTCTTTTCTTATCTCATCTAAATGTTGTCCCCACAAAGTGACAGTGACACTGAATCCTGACATGTCCTTTAATTATAGAGTTCTTCTCTTTGTTTCAGACTGGTCATGCCTATAAATAGTTGAGCATGGTGACATGGAAAGAACAATGCCAATCAAATCAATAGAAGACTCGAAGCAATGCTTGTAGGTATGTCCTTGATTTTGGTGAAGTGAAAGTGATGGGAAGGTATTGTATCCTCATTTTCTATGAGAGGAGTTATGGTTGAGGACGGTTGCAGGAAAATCTCCAAAGCATTGTTCAAATGGTTGTAACATAGTTTTGCATCAGCAATCCTCCCATTAGAAATTGTATATAGCTTCCCATTTTCAATCTGATCATAGAATGTTTTGGCAACCTCATTGAAACAAGTGATGTGGATTTCTCCTCCTTCCCGATCCACAAAATCAAACCCAAACACATAACCATCTCCCTTTGCATTGTGATATTCGTGAAGGGTTGTTTTTGCTAGGGCACGACCCTCTACAGACCACATGCACATAAATGTATTCAATCCACTTATTTGAGTTGGTGTACTTACAAAATATATGTTAACCTAGTTTGCACTTGCATCTATTTTGCTGAAACTGAATATTTTGGAGAGAATTTGTTGGTAGTCGGGTTGGAGCATTCGATTAGCATATGTGTTTCAACAACAACATCCATTTCAATGATAAGAATAGTCCTGCAATGGAAAAAACAATTGGGAAAAAATTAGAATTGAGCAACGGATGGAAAAACAAATGGAAAAAATTAGAATTACTATAGGGGAATTATATACATTGGTAATTGAGCAAGGGATGAAGCTTACAATTCATTTTTTATCATTCTAACATGAGATTTGTGTAAGCACACAATGGAGCCTTCTTGTATTGATTTTTTGGTTACACGACTTGCAAATTTAGAGGGTAGAAGTGTTGTCTGAAAATGTAGCCCATCTGAAAGGTCAACACGATGTTGGGAACCGTGTTGAGAACAGAGCGTAGGGAGGACAAGTGTAGTATCTGAAATGTAGGGTCAACATTGGAACCACCCTCAATTAATTGAGAAATTCCTTCGTGTGTCAAAGTTATTTCCATGGCAAGTAAAAGATGCTCAAGAAAGTGGGAGTTCGCAAATATATGGTGGAAAATGTAAACTTGTAGCATAGTCAAACATGAAATGAAGGATGTGTTCACATAGCATTGTTTCACCTTGTATATGACGTAAGTAAATTTACACACATTTGTAAACAATGAGAAGCTCTAAAGTTTTTTTCCCTATTCATTTATATTTTTTAAAAGCAAACATGAAGTCTAACCCTTAAAACAATTCAATATGCAAAAAAGTGATATAATGTACAAAGCTTTGGATGAAAACAACTATAAATTACATAGTTCTTTTTGGCATTTTAAAACTATAGGTATTTGTATGCAGATATAATGAAAAAGACATTAGAAATGTGTTGTTGTTGGTTTACATATAGAATGCAAGCAATAGTAAGAAGGAAAAATTGAACATGTATGTTGAAAAGTTTGATTTTGTGTCCCATATGTACTGCCACAATATATACATGCATTTATTTGAAATGAGTTAAATTATTATGTTAAGCAAATAGAATGGAAAACAATAAGAACAATATGTACACTTGAACTAACAAAACTATAGGTATTTGTATGGAGATATAATGATAAAGAAATTAGAAATGCATAGTTGTTGGTTTACAAAAAACTGAACATGTATTTTTAAAAGTTTGATTCTTTGTCCGATATATATTGCCACAATAAATACATGGAATTAGATAAATAAATTAGAAATGCATAGTTGTTGGTTTACAAAAACAAATGAACATGTATTTTAAAAGTTTGATTCTCTAATACATTTATAAATACATGGAATTACCAAGACAAGCGAATTATAGATTGTTTGAAAAACACTTATAAACAAACCAATACAATCTATTTTTTAATCAAAATTCTTTTTTTTTTGCTTGTGCAATTTTTTTGCACGTTTCTTGTATTTTTGTGTAGTTGCAGATGTCTTAATTGTTATTCCCATTTTCCTCAATTTGTGGGGTGGTTCATATTTCAATGCATCTTCATTAGAATCATAAACCAAGCAGAAGCCTCGTGAATGCGGTCCAATTGTTTGGAATTTGGAGAGAAAAATTGGGGTGTTGGCAACAGGTGGAGGCGATCTCTGACCATCTCGGCTATCACTATTTTAGGTGGTTTCGGTTGCATGCAATGCAAAACATTGACAACACATTGAAGACATTTAAACTCTTCCTCCCTTTGCAAGTGAGGCATAGTTATTGTCAAGCCCACCGAAGGGAGGGGAATTGTGTTTCTAGTCTGCATCGTATTAAACTGGAGAGGGAAAAAAGTGTGTTAGTCTAAGAAGATATTCTTATTTATGACGGGACAACTTTAAAAGCCTTGTCGTTGATCAGTCTAATGCCCAACTTGGGGCATTTCGAAATGGCCTCATTGGGGAACGAGACCCCTCGGCACATAATGAATCCTATCATTGATGAAGGCACATGCCCCACATGTCACTTTGGAAAAAAGGATTGGAGCCAACTATAAATATAAATGAAACAATCAAAAACAAATAAAATGAAAGTACTCTACAATATTTTTTTACTTCATAACATGCAATAAACATAACAAATGAATAAATACTTCACTCAATATTGAAACCCACCTAAAGTTCCTTTAGAGACAACACTCTCTTCTTTACCGCAGGAGAAAGAGAATCAAAATATCATATTGTTTCCCAGCTAGGTGTTATAGCTTATCCTACTAGAAAAGTGAAAGAAGAAGTTAAAGAGTTGTCATAAACAATAAAAAGTGAAATTAAGTGCTTGTAATCTTCACACATACTCTTTTATCAACCAACCAATTTCCCAAAATATCCTACAACTAAGAAGAACTTTTAACATCCACGAGGCTAGTTGCCACAGTTCAAACTTAGAAAACCATTGAGCAAACAAAACATTTAAAAAAAAATCTTGAGTTCAATGAAGGTGATATAGGTACTTTCTCACCCCCTCTATGTGGCAATGGAGAAAAGAGCCAAAGATTTCCATTGTACTTTCTAGTTGTAAAGATGGTGCAAAAGCAAAGTGAATTAAATGTTTCTTGAAGTAATTTAGATGCAACAACTAGTCCAGTAAAGTTCAAGTCATTGGATGCAAGACTCAGAGTGTATGAACATCTCAAGTGTGTGTGAATCATAAGATATGGAGCCTTGGAAAAAATATAAGAAACATATTGTTTCTCGACAGAGTCAAGACCAATGAAATAGTAATATCTCATGGCAATGGACTCCACTATAATCAGATATTACCCAATGCAATTTTTTGTTAAATAATTGCCATAATGACTTTTAACATAGAACTATAATCAAATTCTAACACAATTATAGCCTTATAAGATTAATTATCTTCTTGGCCGTTAGTAATAGTTCTCCCTTCCTAAAAGTTCTAATTTTTTTCATGTTATTTGGATTCAACAAAGTTAGCGTCTAACTTTCTTTTATGTTTAGTATTTTAGCTCTGATTTTCAAATGCTACCTGATTTTGGTGAGTATACATTTCAATATAGATATAAGGAGAATTCTATGCTTGGTTGGTTGCACTAGTGGGCCTCTTTGTCCATGTTTACCTCCTTGCTAGGCTCTTAAGTATTTCCCTTAATGGTTCACTTCACAATTCCCTTTCATATGCATTGAACTTATTTATTTTTGCTTATGCTCTACCCATCTTCAAGATATATCAACCTATCCCTCTTATTGTTCTTAATCATTAAAGGCCCTCTGGAAGATCCATCAAATGCACATTGAACTGTCTATCACGGACCACTAAATGTGCAGTGAGAGCTCTGTCATAGTCCACCAAATGTCCATTGAGATCCTTTGTAAGTTCAAATCATGTTCTTAGTTCCAAGTCTTTAATCAGGGGTATTTTTTATGTTTAATTTGAATGTGCTGCAGAGAAATACTATTGAGAAAAGGGGCTTGTGAATCAACCATATTGGTCTTTGAGCTACCGACAGGAACCCGAGCAGACAATACCTTCCATGTCTCACGCATGACAAAAGTATATGTAATAATGTCAATACATTATAGGCTTTGCCACCCATATATAGTGGAGGACACGATCTTTTGATTATGGAGCATAATTTGGCAACTAAGGAGAAGTTAAGGAATAGAGTGCTGTCAGAATACATCAGTCAAGGGAAGGGTCTACCTTCAGAGGATGTTGCATGGAAGGGCCCTGAGATACTTTAACAGTCAACACTCCAATTTCCCCGGGGGAAAAGCAATTCAAGCAGGTCAGATGGTCACGATGCCTGAAAGAGGCATTCACATGTTAAACATAAGAATATTTATATAGTTGTGCAGGCATAATCAGTTCTTTACAAAATAATTTAGTTCTGCAGGCATAGTCAATAATGTAGAAAAATAAATTAAATATGCAAGAATAGTCAGTCACGCAGAAATAAATAGGATCTGGAGGAATAATCGTTTATGTAGAAATATAGTAGTAGTAATAGAGGAATAATCATTATGAAGAAATAAGTTGTGGTGGAATGAATCAACCATGCAGAAATAGGTCAGTTATTTAGAATATATCAATTATGTAGGAATATGTTAACCTTGTCCCATTGCATTCATCAATTACTCTTCAGATTATTACGTTAATTACAAATAATTTGCGATCAATTACATACCACTTATGCAATCAACATCAGAAGATTTTTCAATTATAATAAGCTGACACTAAAAGTGGCAAAAACAATCTTAAGTCAGTTAAACTAAGACGTGAGGCCTACAAAAATTATAAAAATATTTTGAGCCTCAAGGGAAAAGGTTCTTTTAGGTTGGAAAAGATATCAAGTGAGATCCTGGAGGACTTTTGGAGCCAAGAGCAACACCCATCTTTGCTTTAAATAGGTCATATGTTGGCAACTATAGTCTATACCTTCTCATGAATGTTTTCTTTATTCTATCAACATTCTGAAAATGTTTTTGCAATATAAAATAGGGTCCCATGCAGTTTTCATTCCAGTTTTGGTGTGTTTTCTTTTCTCTCAATATATTGTAATTCCTTTCCAGAAAATTTAGATTTCAGTCAAAAAGGAAAAAATCAGTAAAAATACAATTTCATATTTTATAATCGTAATCCAAATTTTGTAAACAATTTACTGTATCTGTGTTTTTATTTCCATTAGTTCAGATCCGGTTCATAACAATGAGAGATTACCAGGTCCTGCTCAGAATTTGTATTAGAATGAGCACTACTGATTTTAGAAAGGTGAGTTTAAGAGATGTAAACCTTCTCAGTTTTAGAATGATGTAAACTATTCCCAGGAGAGAAATGTCTCCAATAAATAATTTCTGTACTCGAACTACTTTCGGAAAAGAAAAATTGGTTTTATGTCCCTTACCCGCAATCACCAAATCGTTTGCATAAAGCCTTTTCTCAAAAATTTACAAGAACACGAAACTTCACATTACAACACTGGGAGAATGAATTGACAATAGCTTCCATGGTCGGGTAAAAATAAATGGTAAGCGATAGAATTTAAACATGCAACTTCGCTAATTTTACCAAAAGCGATTGCCCAAAACATACAACTATCGATCAAAATAGCTAAAAGTAGCTTTAAAAAGTGAAAACATCAAAATGCCCATCAAATTTAATCACGTGGAAAAAACGTCAAAGCGATCGTCAAATTTAGGCGAGTGGCATGAACAACCACAAGCTTTATACCATAGGGGAACACCTTTCGGCAATGATACAAATGCAATTTTTGTCCACTCCACGGACCCATCACACCACAAAATATAAAGGAAAAATCAGGAAAATATTAAAATGATCCTTTGTCCACTCCGAAACAATCAACATCCCTTCTTGCCAAACTCTGTTTTGTCAAGCCCTCACGTGCATCCTTTGCATCACACTCATCATCCATGTAGATGAATGCAAAGCCTATAAAAACACACAACTGAACAAAGAATCAAAATTGAGAGCAACTAAAATGATATGGAATTATCACCCAAGCAATAGTACATATGTTATGAAAAGAAAAAAACAACACCTATTACTAATTTTAGCACAGACTTGCTGCGCATTAAAGGATATCAAGCTCACAAAATGGATAGATTTGTCTCTTTGATCGGCAATAGTTTCTAATACATGCATTTAATCGCCACCAAATGTGTCACCAACCACCATACACCCAATATCATATTGCACAGGAAGAAAAACCAGATTTTACCTGCCGATCGGAAGCTCAAACCCTAAAACAAATGAAATAGCACAGATTTAAATAAGTTCGCTGAAAAAGAGTCAAAATTTGAAATCTACCAAATTGGGCACTACGAAAAACCAATTGGGTCTGCAAATCACCATAGATAACATATACCTTAACACATACAAACACAAAAACTTGCAATACATTGCGTTTTGAGCTTGAAAACCATAAAATGTTCAAAAACGAGAAGAAAAACACTCATACCAATTTAGATTCGAGACTTCCCCACAAACCAACACTCATACCAATTTAGATTCGGACTTCCCACAAACTGCATAGCGGTGCTCACGCAATGACGAATAACCGCAAAAGACCTGGGGATTTCCAATTATCATTTCACAGTACCTATCCTTGGAATCCTCATCGAATTATCATTATTCATAAAGAACCCATTTTCCTGCCGGTCATAATAGCTCTCACAGCCGAGGCACCTCGACTCCCATTGTCCTTTGAACATAAATATACACCCACAATAGATGCAATATATACTCATTGTGTGTGTGTATCAATATATATGATGTATACTTAGTGTACATATATGTCAAGTATGTGCCAACAAAAGGGAGAGCTCAGAAATGTGAATTCGGTAAGTTTGGGTATAAAGATCTGAGATTGTTGTCGCCTGCCGTAGACTTGAATTCACGTTAAAGCTCAGAACGGATCTTCTGTAACCCTTTCTTTTGGATTTCAAAACCTAAAGAAAACCCAATTTTTTTTTTAAGATTAGCGGTAGTTAACGATCTATGATTTAAATGTTGCATTCGAACAATACGCTGTTGGTTTTGGTTTGACTTGTACCATGAAAATTGAACAATAAAAACCATAACCCTAACCCTAGCCCCGGCCTTGGTCCTAATTCAAAAATTTTTACCAGAACAAAATAAATTTCAGAGCATTTGGCACAAAACAATTTCAAAGCCTTTAGTACAAGACAATTTCAGAGCAATTTGTACTCCTTACCTTGTAGCACGTTCCCGAATCGATCCTCCTCATCGACTTTGGCGACCTTGTGTTTGCCCTCCTTCCTCATAAAATTGAACAACAATCTGAGCACCAAAAATTGAAAATCTTGCTCGTTTCTTTTCAACATGTTCAAAAATAGAAGAAAAATACTCATACCAATTGATTGATGCCCCATAAATCGATAATGCTCACGCAATGAAAAATAGCCATGCAAAGGCTTGGGGGCCTGCCAGTTATCATTTCACAGTACCTATCCTTGGAATCCTCGTCGAAATTATCACTATTCATAAAGAACCCATTTAAACATCAAAACAGTTAAAAACAACAAAAACGTTTAAACAACCGTCAACCTGTCAAATTTAACTCCATGTCATGAATGACCGCAAGCCTCTTTCCCATAGGGACAACACCTTTCGACATAATTAGGCTTTAATTTTTTTAGAAAGAAAGAAATTTAGAAAAAAACAGTAATCTGGTTTAGAAAGAACCATGTCACTGATTTGATTTTTTTGGTGGCATTTCAATCATGATAGTGTATTGCTGCCATGTTTTCATTGTTCACATAAAGTAATCCTTGTTTTCTTTTTTGAGTTATTTTTATGTTTTCAGCAATTCTAGATTATACTTCTGTTTTATTGTTTCCTGGAACCGTTGCACATATTTAAGCCGAAAACACAATCATCTCTGCCTCTGGTTTACGTTTCCTCTGTGAATTTTCGGCTGCCAAGCGACGACTTCATTTTCTCCAAAACGTAAGTTACTGAAAATAAATATTTTCTTGTATTCTACAGATTTGTATTTTAGTATTTAGTATTTTTCTGTTTCGGGCATGCCGCACTTAAAAAAAAACCACTTTAGTTGGCCTTTTAATTTTGGGGTTCAGTGTTAGTCGTTAAAGGCGGTGTTTCGAACCAGAGTTATAGAGGGAGTTTTATGCGGATTTTCATGTCGGTGAAACATTGTGTATGGCGGTCTGTGTTTATTACGTTTTTTACGCTAGGTCTTGAAAATATTAAGTAAATTTAGCATTAAGCTTGTTCCTCTGCCTTTTAGCAAGAAAATTCCAATTGCTGAGCAATTTAATTTTGCCCTAGGTTTTCATCCATATTGATATGTTTTTGAACTGAAAGAATTTTTCTCTTCTATATGTTGGCACGCTTTAGGGTAAATTGGAGTGGTAATGTTCTTTTTATGTGGCACTTACACCATTATTACTTGCATGTAACATTTCTTGGGAGACCTGTAGAATAAGGTATCTTTGTAAATCTACTCCCAATTGCACACCTTAACTTGAAATCTGAGCTTTAAGGGTTTTGTGTTTCCACAGACCATACAATGATGAAAGGTTTACAAATTCATGGTCATGTTTTCCAAATTTATGCCCACCATACAACGATTAAAGGTTAACAGATTCATGGTCATGTTTTCTAAATTTATTTTGACCTACTATTCTCTTTTACACTAGTACGGTAGTACCTTATGTTTACCAATACACTAGTGCACAAAATTGCAACTAAAAATACCCCGAACACATTCACATGGTATTAGGTGACCCCTAACATTTGAAGGGTTGGCCAAGAGGACATTGTTCTAATTTCTCCACTATTGGTAACGAATTTGAAGTTCAAGTTATTGCATGAGTTTTTTAAGGAAGAAAGTGGTAATCAACTTGTTAATTTCAAGAGCACAAACAAATGATCTCACTGTAAAAGGAGTTGAAGGTTGACTGCACCGAGATTTGAGTGGGAAAATATTTTGGGCCTTTTGGCATCTCATTGTATTACAAAATTACTTTGTATCTTTTAGGAAGAGGAAAACCGGGAAATCAAGAGAACAACAAACTAGAAATGTAGAAGACTAGAACCTTGTTAGTTTAGTTTTTGTTATTTTCTTTGTGCCTTGAGCGAGAATCATTACACCTTAGCCTCCTACGTGTCTGTTGGAATAATGAGCCAACTTATTACGGTGAGGTTGTGAGGGATTTGAACCCGTGTCATGCTCTTAAGAGTGTCCCATTACCATTATGCCATCAAGCATAATGCCTTAGATTCTAGTTAGATCTACCTTATATATCCGTAATTTGAGAAGAAAAAGAATTCTAAAAAAGGGTTAAAGTTAAGTTCTTTTTTTTTCATTCATATAACTTGTATTTCTCAAAGATCCGGTCTCGGTGTTTTGGCGTGGACTATACATCTACAAGTTAATTGACTTGAGATATCAACTTTCACCCTTGATATGATCCTATGGCCGTTTTTGGTTGATTGTGGTCTACATCATTTGGATATTGATTAATTCTATCATGTGATTGATGATCTGGATTAAGGATTTAAATTTTCCACAAAATGTAGTTGTATGATCCGAATTAGGGATTCAATTCGAGACTTATATCTTTCAGGCATAAGTTCTATTGTTCGAATAATTATCTCTACCATAATATCATATGCAATTACTATTTTGTATGTTGTTTTTAATCTTCAAGTATCTCTATAGACATTAATCACATTATTCATAATACATTTTGGTGATGTTGCTTCAAAGAGCATTGGGTCAAGTTAAAGTCGGTTCAAAGAGAAGGGAAGTGCGGTGAGGCACCCTATCATCTCGAGAATTTATATCTTCGAACAAATCTATGAAACACAATGGGAAACAATGGCACAAAAAGGTCACAAAGAAGAACAATGCATTGAATCCAAACAAAGCCGGTGAGGGACATATTGTCAAGGAGGGGACCAAGAAGTTAAATTGCCTTTTTGATTGGAGGAGCAACAAGAAAAATTATTAAGGTTGTGAAAATGATCTCAATAAAACTTATTCTTGATCGAGCTTGATGAACCCATGAATAATTTATTCTCGATAACATCAGTGTAATACATTATGCAAAGACTAACTTGAATGCACCTTAACTCCCCTTGCATTAATGACAAGTGGAAGTAAAATCTAAGTCGAGATTAGTTAATAAGCATTGTAAGTAAGACTTCTACGTATTCATCCATTTTAGGCACCTCTTTACATGAAACAACTATATACACACAGACCTAATTTTAAAACTAAGGAATTGAGGCTAAAATGTAATATAATCCACAAATATTTTACAATTAAGTTAGATATAGTCTAGTTCCTCGAATGTTACATGTATAAAAACAAAACACATGTGAAATAGTTGCCTACTTTTCTAGGTCACTTCTAAGACAACTAAGCCTTCCACAATAATCTCTGATGGAATCATGTTTAAATTGTCTTCTAACATTATAATGCACCTCTTGGAATATTTCCTTATAATTTGTAACTTGTCATAATTCATGACATGTGTTTCCTTTATCTTGATTATCTTTTTGAAAACCACAAAAACTAACTTCCTACATTTTTATGCCGGAAAAAACCTATATTCCAAGGATGCAATGACAACTTATACGAAATAGCTATGAGAATTGCAAACGATGCAACACTCCTACACCTTTTGATATCTGGATCAGTTGATGCATGTTGTGCAAGCTCAAACAAAGTAGAAGAAGATGATATCCTCACTCTACGCCTTGCACAAACAAAAGTCATTGAGGCTATATGCATGCTAAAAAGAGTTATAATTGAAATTGAGGACTTACAAAATGTTCTCTTTGAAAAATTCTATATTTGATCTTGTGAACAACAAACAAAATGTTCATAAATGAAACATCCCTAAATTTTAATTTCCATTTTTGTCTATCAATGCACATACCCCACGACAATTGTATACAACCAACACTATAATATTATTATTTATATCCATATGTAATATTATATGAACTCAATATAAACATAATATTTCCTAGCATATATTGTTATGTCCTACTAAGTATTTTTCTTGACCCACTTCTTGCTTTTATATATTATTGGTTATTGATTTCTTCTCCACCCCGAAATGCTTTAGCTTCAGTAGGATTTGCCATATCACAACCAAAGTGATCAAATTTGAAGGGCTGGTCAAAATTTTATTTTGAAGGGTAAATATTTGAGTCCTTCCATGATGAAAAGTATCATTAATACTTCACACTTCACATGACAAGGATAAATCAAGTCTACATGTCAAATCCATTCACTACAAAGGGTTGTAATATTGCATGCCAACAAAAATTTGCTTCATACTCTCAAATGACATGTCTTTCACACCCATATCCTTCAATGTTTTTTTGTGTAACACACTATCTTTTTGAACCTTTCTATAGATGCACATTTATCGTTGTAACTTGTATATATTCTTAGGAAGCATGATATTCATGAACTTAGTTTAAACTACTATTATAATAAAAATCACATTTTAATTCAGAGCAGAAAAAACAAACAAGAAGAAGGAAGCATGGCCCATAATGTTTTGAAGGAAAAAATGTATAATAGAAGATGTTGAACTTGCTTAAAAATTGGAGAGAGATGATTAATGTAGAACCTACCAGAATATCATGTAGAAAAAACTCTGGCTATTTGCAACTTTTGAAGAAAACCGGTGGCATGTAGGAAAAACTCCAGCTATCTGGAACTTTTGTATATCAAGTTGGAATATCGTGAATTAAATGTTAATATTTAGGTGTCCATATCCATAACTGTAAGAGAAAACTTCGAGCAGTATATTACAAACAAATACAAAATTTTAGGTACTCAAAAAGTGGAGGGAGATTCAAAAATTTTATTGAAAAAATTAACTGCAATACTTACTCGTCTTTATGAACGCACATGGAAATACTTAGGGCAGTTTATGCGGAAATGGTATTGTATTTATGACATTGTGTTGTTGCGTTGGCAAATGGTAATTTACAATGGAAGTGGCGGTGCTAACTATAAACTTGCATTAACCAAAATAACGTTTGACCAAATTTACAAGACGTTACTTTGACAGTTAAATAAAAATTTAATTTTTTTACAAAATAGTTTTTCAAAAACAAAAACCGTAAAGACTAGCAAGCAAAAATTCCTAGGACAGTGTCAAATCTCATTTCTGGTTGACGGCCATTTTTCCACACAACCCTTCTTTTGACAATTTGAAAAAAATATTACACTTAAAATTTGTCAAATGATTTATAAGTTCTGAATTTTTTTTTACAGGCAGATTTTGACCTGCCCTTTTTGTGGGTTTGAAGCCCTCGGAAGGGCTGTGACGGGTTCAATTTTGAACGCTGATCACAACCTTGTTTAATTATGTTTTCATTGGATAAGATTTCATGAATTAATTAGCATTAATTAAAGGATCACCAACATTCTTATTTGATCGATGTGCCCTATATCACACCCAAAAATAAATTAAAATGAAAAAGGAAATGAAATTTATTCAATCCACACACAATACTATAATAAGTCCAATTAACATTAAAGTTACAATAATCTCAAGAATTTCTTGCTCTCTTTTAACGAACACATTTGTTGACGGTACTCGAACTGTCTGGTATTATATTTTTGCGGGGGCGTGACCTGTTTCCTCTCGAAAACCTTCTCAATGCAGACACCTGCAACCCTATTCTGAAATGATTTTTCCCTTGCCTAATGTGAATAAGCGAGATCGTTCTGCAATTTTTTTTTTTCAGAAATTTTGCCTTCTGTGTAGTCGAGGGGCTTTGGAGCAGCGATTATCAACGATACGACCCTCTCAGAATTGAAGTTTTTATGGTTAAGGTATGTTCCAACCATGGCATTAGTCCTGAGATTTTGAGGCCGTCCTTGTGCCGGGTGGGCATCTTCGCTGCCCTACCAAATGAAAGGATTTCAAGTAGTAAGCCTGTGAGAGGCGCATCTTTTGAAACCTGGTCTGTATGGTGGACACTGAAACTTATGTGAAAGAAATGAGTTTGGGGAGATCTCCAGCCGCCTGTGACTAATTAAAAAATTATCAGAAAAGCACAACTATATTTTGTCTATCCAAGCTCTAAAACTATTATGGCCCCATCCATAACTTTCCATATGCTACTAAAACTCAGAGAAAAACTCTAGAATATTTCATTTTTTCAATGAAAGTTGATTCTTATACAGAGAAGCCTCCATTTCCCTATCCTTCTTTTTTAAAACCATCTTTGTACCCATGTACGTTAGAAACCATGAAAATGAGGAGGCAAGCCAACGTTACAAGGAGAGATCCACACTTACATTGGATGCCCTCAATTTTGACGAGTTTAATGACCAGCAAATGGATGGAAGGGAGGTTAGACAACCAACTATTAAAGCTTCTGTATGCAGCTACATAGATATTTTGTGATGGAAGCTGCAGAGAAGCATATAATTTCAGGTACATCTATCGGCCCAGTGGTCTTACTATCACTAACAAGAGTGGGCCACTTGCAGTTTTATCAGATGAAGAGGCTGCTGAGATTGTGCAGTCATGGCATAGCACAGTTGACACCTCGTCTTGATATCATGCAACAGAAGGCCAGTGTAGCTCAGGTTTGTCACGTCAGGTCCACAACATTTTAGGCCAAATTTGTAGGGAAGTTATGTGGGTCGGCTTGTCCTTAGAACAACGAAAGGTCTTGCTAGAGACCGAACAATCAATTTGTACCCTGCTCTTATGTCTAAGTTCTATGCAATTGAACAATTGACATATGGCATTACTCTCAAGGCCCACATATAATCTAGAACTGTGATGAGATCATGAGACTGGGCTTAAATTTGGAATAAACTGTGGTGTGAGAGTGTTGAAAAAAGCATGGAAGCATTCCCTAAAATGATTCCCCAGAGCAAGGGGTGAATTATCTTACTTTCATGAATCAATGGAGCAGGTCAGTCAATCATGAGTGATCCATTGCAAAGGCGGAACTTGCTCTCAAGAATTATCACGAGGTCAAAAACCGCATATCCCTCTCTATCATACAACAATATATCCTCTCTGACAGCCAAAGTGCATCCACTTCCATTGACTGTCACTGTGCCAAAACAATGAGACAGCCATCAAGTTTTTGGTTCAACCATTTTCTTTTTCAATGTCAAGAAGAAAATCCATGTTTCAGACGTGAAAGCCAAACTATTGAAAGGTCTTGATATAAGATCTGTCTCCAACTGGTCAAATTTGGGTGCAGGTAATTTTGTCCAACAAATCTCCTCAACATCATGGCACAATCAACGAGTCAAGATTCATATTTATTGCAATTCATATATTTGAGTCAAAATCATAGATTTCAATTAGATAGGACATTGTCCTGGATTTTCTCCAACCAATAAAGTGCAGCACCTTGTGGAAGGATCAAAACTCATCCCAAATAAATACCTATTATTCCACAGGACAATTTCTACAACATCCCTTCAGACAATCTGTTCTATTTCTGCTTATAATTAGAATTTCTGCAGCATTTGTCCTGGAATACTGGATTATATCTCAATAGAAGAGAAGCATAAAAAGTGTCCCAATAGGTTTTTAACTGTTTCGATTATTACATGACTTCTCATCACATAACACAAAGCAGGTAGGCAAAGAGTGAACTGCTGCAATGCAAACGGTTGTAGGTTGACAGAGGACCATTTCCTTTATAGTTCTGAAACTAGGCAGCACCTATTTGGCCAGAACATTCTCTTGATGACATTATTGGACTCCGTATGTAATTGATGTTTTTATTGAGTTTTCATTGGCTCTTCCGGCTTTTCCAGATGGCTAGAGAACTTGCCCACCATAATATAATATCTACCATCTATTAATAGCTATTGTTTTGTAGTATACAATCTCTTATTAAGAAAGGCTGCATATATGAGACCGTGGAAGATGTGGATATCAATTATTATGTTTCAGTATTTTTGCAAATTGTACCATATTTTGAACTCCGGTCTTCTTATTAAAACTCCTTTACAACTAGATAAGATGGCCATTAATATTCCATTTCCTTCAACAGGAAATTAAAATGAGACTCAATTATTGATGGATGACCTTCAATAGCTGGTAATTTGTTGCGAAACACCAACCTTTAATCGAGGTATGTACTGTATTTTAGCATATTTTGCAATGATAACTGTATATATCTTCAAAGATTAATGTTATTTCACTTCATGTTCATACAAGTTGCTTTATAGATGGTTGTAATTGTACTGCAATTTCAAAAGCTTTATTCTATTTTCTTGCAAATTTGCAATAACAATAATACAATGCCAGAACATATAACAACATGACATAGCTTATAGACATTGATAGTTATCAATACCAAAAATCCTGGCACAAACATTTGCATCATCTTCATATGCAAAACTTGTATCGAATACCTTCATTTTCATACTGCACTACTGAATTGCTATAAATTTATGTTCTCAACCTACATTTCTGTGTTTTCCCTCAATTCATTGGCAGGGACATGCCATGATGTGGCCTTTGTTAAACGTTTATGGTGATATGTGCCACGTGTGACTCTCTTCCATTATACTCATTTTTAATGATAAGCTGTAATTAATCCTTTTTATTGAAGTAATAGGTTGTCAAATTAAATTATTTTTAAGTTCACACCATGGTAAACACCAATTTAGTGTATGAACTTGCCACAAAGAATATCTTTTACCTTTGAATGTACCCTCCAGTTTTGATCTGAGACCAGGAGTCAGGACCACCCATACTACGATAGATGTGAAGGTAAACGCCAGAGAAAACTCATAATGCAAAGGAAAATGGCTGATTTTGAGCAAATAAGCAAATCATTCTATTTTATTAGCAACTGTGCTTTTGAGTTATTTTGAAAAAAAAACAGACAGTAAAAGTTTCTTCTTCCGAAGAAGTGGACTAAGAGTTTTATCTTGTGATAATAAATTAGAAAATTTGATCACAAAAAAAAAGAGGAGGCAGATCAAGCATACATAAACATCTTCAGTACTAATTTATTGGAAACTTGCATGTTTTTAGGGGATTTATGAATCCATTAGGATCTTTCTAGTTGTTAATATTTTCTGTTCACGTGAGTGGGGTTTGTTTAAAAATATAATTATAACCCATATACAAAAGAAAAACAAACTAAAGTGGGAAAGTAGGTATTGATATGGTATTAGAAGGAGAGTAGAGCATGTTTTTGAAGATTGTGTAGATGTTTTATTCAAGTGCAGTGATTTTTCTACCTTTGTAAGTTGCATATAATGGAAATTGATCATATCCGGTGAAAAATTTCATAGTGTTTTCCACAATCCTAGCTGTGTGTTTGATTGATTCAGAGGTTGCATCTGGAACTACATAGATGCATAAAGATCTGCTCTCAATTATAATTGACATTTAATGGCCTGTTTAGCATGCTTGATTTCACATATTTGGTTGTCTTATTAATCTGAAATGTTCTATTTCCATTTTGCAGGTAAAAAGCCATGTCATCCAATGTCCTGAGAAAGTTCCTTTTTACGTCAACTGCAATGTGGGCATTACCTCTAGCAATTTTGTATGGGTTCAATCATCATATTTTCCCAGGTTAGATATTTCTAAATGACATTGGAGGCTGTAATTTTGAGTTTATATGTCTTAAATATAAGTAATATTGAGTTTATATGTCTTTAATATAAGTAATATTAATATGCATGCCTATGGAAATGGCAACACAAATTTTTGCAAAGGTTTTTTTGTTTTTTGAAATTTACACAAACAGAAATATTCAACTTACAATTCATAGTAATTTATATCTACAATCCTTCATGGTGAGTTATTGATCAGGTGAACTTTCTAAGATTAAGTACTTTAGTCTACCAAACAAGAATTTTAATATAATCACAAAACTAATTTCTTTGCAAGTAGAAAATTTATACAAATGCGTTTATTGTAACTGAAAGATCCCCAATAGATCTTTTTGCCCAAAATGAATTTGTCTCCAATCACAAATATAAAAACATACTTTTTGACAGCTATGACAACAAAACTAGGGCAAATCTGATTTAAATAGAGGAAATGCGACTAGGGTTTGGATGAGAAACCAATGCAAATCACTCTCAAAAAATTATATTCTTTTCACAAACTGATTGCCATATTTTTTGAAGCCCAAATATATTAAAATCAGAGTTTTTAGAAGCCACAAATGATCAGAAATCAGATCTGAAATCTGATTATAAAACTGCTTGAAAACCACTGTGAGAACCCTCTAAAAATTATAAAATTGTTTTGCTTCACTTCACAAAAATCTGTAGATGATTTGACAATAGAAATCAGATTTAAATACCTCAAAGAACATGCCAAATCAGTCCCAAACTGGGTCGATCCAATAGAAGAACTGCTGCAATTTATTTTCCAAAATACCCTCAAAATACACTGCTGGAAATGACTGAAAATAACTCTGAAAATCTGATTACAATCAATGGGAATTTCTGAGTGAAAACCCTCTCAAACTCTTGGGGTTTTCGTCCACAAGAGGTAGAATTCATAAGGGGTTTCGTCCTTAGAATTTTTAATGCAAAAGCTGAAGCTCTATGCAAGAGAAAATATCATATAAAAATCTATGTTATCATAAAATATTTTTGGATTATGGAAAAGGCAAGTCGACTTCCCTTTTAAAGGAAAAGGGCCAACAACCAACCTCCAAACCAGCCAATGAGCTCACATGATTTTCCCTATGCAAACATTTAATATTTTTCCATATTAAATGTTTTTCCCAACAACTTTTCCCTCCTAGTGCAAGTCACATTTCTCTAGGGGGAATACATAAATTAATTATGTTTTTATCTTTCCTAGGCTTCATTACTCCCCTTTGGCCCAAGTCGCCATTATCCTTTCTAGGAGGAATCAAAATATAATAAATCCCTTTACAATGACTTTTGCCCCTTAAGGCAAATCGTATTTTCCATAGGGATTACAATTTATTTTTATTAAGCTAAATAAATTAATATAAGTGCTTTAATAATTTTATTTTATTTTTTTATAGCACTTTATAATAATTTATAACTTAAGTCACCCTTATATTTTTCCTTTGGCCGTCGGGTTGACAAAATAGGCCAAAGGTCTTCGATTGGAAAGGGGACATTACAGTCCTCCCTTCCCAAAATTGCTTGCCCTCAAGCAATTCTGATCTTGTTTTGTCCAAGTGTCATGCACAAGAGACAAAACATGCTGAAGTGATCCGCAAGCCTGGCACCTGTTCTGTCAAGTGAAGCAAATCTTGCCACAAAATATAGATCTCTTGATGCTCATAAATATGAGTATGGACCAATGGTTCAGCATACTCCATAATGTAAACTTCGTCCTCTAATTTGTCATGCTTCTCATGAGAGAAAGAAATCTGAATGTGCAACAACAAATTAGACATATTATCATTCACTGCATACCTTGGAGTATCATCATTCTTTATCTCCATGATGACTTGGCTTCGTTGCATCAAATTCTTGGCATCCTTGTCAACAATGGGCTGAGTATCTTCACCAAACAACTTATCATGAGCTGCTGGTTTGGAAATTGCAGCAGCCTGCAATTCCACACAAGTGTCCATGAGAGGCTCCTCCTCATGTGCTAGCTGTTCCATAGAGTCTTCTTTCGTGGGTGTAGACTTCCTTGCATCAATTGCCCACATCTTTTCCTTGAACTCTTGTAGGTGTTGTCTCGCTTGAGCGGCTATCAATTTAGTAACGCTAGCCCTATTATTCCATTTCTCACATCTTTTGAGTTTCCATTACATCTTCTTTGCTTGCATATATGAATTTCCTCTCCTCCTTTGGGGCTGAACTAATTTTCTTATCTTGGCATCCAACAAGCAACATTTCTTCCTTATTAATGCAATTAATGGAAACCATACTTTGCTTTCTAGAAACTTCTTCCTTTGGTTGCAGATCTGATTTATCTTCATGTGTCAAATCAACATGTCTATCAAATTCATCATATAAATTTTTGCATACCTCATTGGAACTTGAAGACACCAAAGCACTCTCATGAAGAGTTGTATCAACCATATGTGAAGATTCTCTATTCCTTCCATGCATAAACAATTCTACTTCTTTGTCTTGTGGTGTTGGACCTTTGTGAATAGAAAGTGATGATGACTTAGGCCTCCGATCTTGTCTGACCCTCAAACTGTCTCTCCTACCTCTTGACCTATCCACATCCATTCTCTGCATAATCTGTTGCATGGTCCATATCATCTGCTGATGGGTGTCAACCAATCCCCTAAGAAGATCTCTATCCATATCCCATGTAAAGCTTTTCTGTTTAACTCCCATGAATTTAGCTCTATCACCAAACTCTCGTGGCTACATCAAATCAAAAAACCCTCAGGTGGGAGGAACATTGCTCTGATACCATTGAAAGATCCCCAATAGATCTTTTTGCCAAAAATGAATTTTTCTCCCATCACAAATATAAACACATACTTTTCGATAGCTATGACAATAAAGCTAGGGCAAATCTGATTTAAATAGAGGAAATGCGACTAGGGTTTGGATGAGAAACCAATGCAAATCACTCTAAAAAAATTATATTCTTTTCACAAACTGATTGCCATATTTTTGAAGCCCAAATATATTAAAATCAGAGTTTTTAGAAGCCACAAATAATCTGAAATCTGATTATAAAACTGCTTGAAAACCACTGTGAGAACCGTCTAAAAATTATAAATTTGTTTTGCTTCACTTCACAAAAATCTGTAGATGATTTGACAATAGAAATCAGATTTAAATACCTCAAAGAACATGCCAAATCAGTCCCAAACTGGGTCGATCCAATAGAAGAACTGCTGCAATTTATTTTCCAAAATACCCTCAAAATACACTGCTGGAAATGACTGAAAATAACTCTGAAAATCTGATTACAATCAATGGGAATTTTTGAGTGAAAAACCCCCTCAAACTTTTGGGGTTTTCGTCCACAAAAGGTAGAATTCACAAGGGGTTTCGTCCTTAGAATTTTTAATGAAAAAGTTGAAGCTCTATGCAAGAGAAAATATCATATAAAAATCTGTGTTATCATAAAATATTTTTGGATTATGGAAGAGGCAAGTCGACTTCCCTTTTAAAGGAAAAGGGCCAACAACCAACCTCCAGACCAGCCAATGAGCTCACATGATTTTCCCTATGCAAACATATTTAATATTTTCCCATATTAAATGTTTTTCCCAACAATTTTTCCCTCCTAATGCAAGTCGCATTTCTCTAGGGGAATACATAAATTAATTATGTTTTTATCTTTCCTAGGCTTCATTACTCCCCTTTGGCCCAAGTCGCCATTATCCTTTCTAGGAGAAATCAAAATATAATAAATCCCTTTACAATGACTTTTGCCCCTTAAGGCAAATCATATTTTCCATAGGGATTACAATTTATTTTTATTAAGCTAAATAAATTAATATAAGTGCTTTAATAATTTTATTTTATTTTTTTATAGCACTTTATAATAATTTATTATAACTTAAGTCACCCTTATATTTTTCCTTTGGCCGTCGGGTTGACAAAATAGGCCAAAGGTCTTCGATTGGAAAGGGGACATTACAAAAGTAACTAGTACAACATTGTGGGAAATGATTGTCATGTTGACAGAATTTTTTCATTTTCTTTTAAAATCAAAATGGACCCTAGCCATGCTAATTGATACAAGACAATGATGAATGCATGGGTTTGGTGATGGTCATTCTATGCATTATCCTTGCAGGTTTGTGGAGCTCAAATTTCAATATTCATGCATCCTACCCATATCTAACTACAAAGACATAATCTGTATCTGGAAATGTCAGCACTTGTCTCCGTTTTTATTTGTATGTATATGGTAGGTGATCCATTGGAAATGGATGCAACATTCAAAAAATTATAAGGGTATGAACTGCCATTTGAAGTGGATGCCAATTTAATTCCTTAAGATTTTGAAACGGGTCATCTTTTTGGGCCCATTTTCAGGGGTAGTTAAGCAATTCTCACGAAATCTATTTGTTAGACAAAGAAACATCCCCAAATGCTATTGTAGACTCTATATCTTACTCATACATATGCATATGCATGCAACAGTTATTTCCAAACTGTTAGCAATGAAATTCACCTGCATATATACATTTGGTCAATGCCATTTGATGTTGTCTTCAGTCATCACTGTAAGGCCATACCTGGGCATTAACCATTCACAATAGATTTCCTTGCCCATCAAGGATGGTTGAAAGAAGTTAAGATAGATAGTTTGTTATATTTGTTTATTTGGATCAGCAATGTTGCACTAAATGGAAAGCCAAGAGTACATACAGTAACAAGAAAGAACCACATGATAAGAAGAAACAATTGCTGAAGAGTGATCAAATCTTATGCAGTGCTGATGACAAAAACAATGCAGCCGTCATCCTTAAATACGCAAGGTCTGACTCTCATTAATTAATATGTTATGAACCCAATATGGGAATCTGCAATATACTGAAACTTAACAGCTATGATTTGAAAGTTTAGATTCTGAAATTAAGATGTGAAATTTTAAAACAAAAACTCGAGTCTTGGAAATGAAAATTTGATTAGAAGACTGAAATATTCAAATTTTCATGTATTTGATACATAAATCTGATTATTGAGCTCCAATAGCACCATACCACTGTCATGTTTGCAAAAAGAGTAAAAAAATCTAATTGAAATCTTAAAATATTGATTTCTTTGTTAAATTTGGGATATGAAATCTTGAACAGATTTGTAATATTCAAAAGAAAAGAACAATTGTGGAATTGAACTGAATCCAAAACAATTAATAACTAGAACAAAAAAATCTGCACCGAAAGTTAAGAGTTTAGGAAAACAATCTAAGTTAATGTAATATCCCCTTCCCAATCGAAGACCTTTGGCCTATTTTGTCAACCCGACGGCCAAAGGAAAAATATAAGGGTGACTTAAGTTTTATTAATTTTATTATATTGTGCAAAAAAATTAAAATATAATAGCACATATAATAAATTAATAAACTTAACATTAAAATAGAACCTAGAAAAGTGCATAAAAAGAAAAACACTTATTTAATTTGTATTTTCTAGGGAAAATGGTGACTTGCCTTGGGGGAATAATGGGAACTTAGAAAGGATAAAACATTTCTATTTTGTATTCCCTCTAGGGAAAAAACGACCAGACTTGGGAGAAGAAAATAATTATTAAATGCCTTTTGTATTCTCCCTAAGAGAAATGGAGGGTGGAAAATGCATTGAAAGAATCATGCAAGCTGATTGGATATTTTGGAGGTTCCTTTGGGTCTCTTCTTCCTTTAAAAGGAGAAGTAGACTTGCTTGAGAGGCATTCGATATTCACTTGATAATTTTTGATTTGTGTCTTAAGCTTGTAGCTTTTGCATAGAAATATCTAAGGACGAAAACCTTTAGTATTTCCCTCTTGTGGACGAAAACCCCCAAGAGTTTGAGAGGAATTTCCATTCAGGAAATTCTATTGGGCTTTCATAGATTTCTACTATTTTCAGCAGTGTTGTTGAAGAATAAAATTGCAGCAGTTGTATGTTTATTGTACCAGTTGGAGCGATCCATCTTTTGGCTGATTTGCAGTGTATTTGAGACATTCCAGGTCTGAAATTTATTGCTGCTTATTGTACTGAATTTTGGGAATCAAAATAAATTAATTTCATAATTTTTGGAGCTGATTTGATGCCCTAAATGTGCTGGGCGACCTACTTTTTAGGGCAAAATTAGGGTTTCGTGTTTGTTGTGCGAAAACTAATTTTAGAATATTATTCTTCATATTTTTGTGGCCCAAGATCCAAAGTTTCAGCTCATTTGGACTTCTCTAGCAAAAGATATGAATTTTTGAAGTTACGCTGGGACATGGGGTTTAAATAATTTATTGTAGCATTGTTTATATCAAAAATCTACATTTTTATACATATTTGGGTTTTATAAATTAGTGGTATCAGATTTGCGTGGAATGATATAGATTTAGGGGCTGATTTGTGGTGGTATTTCACTCCACCCTAGTCGCACTTCTCATATAAAATTCAGATCTGTAGTGTTTGATTTGATAAGTAATTTATTATATTGCTTCTAGGGTTTGGATTTGCCCAAAATCCAACTTGGGTCAAATATGTTCAATTGGGGACATTACGGTTAAAAATAAAAATAATAAAATAGCTAAAATAAAATCTATATGAATTTACGAGGACAATCGAACAATAAGAGAAAGCACACAAAAGAACTTTGTGATCTTCAAATTAATTATTTTAGACAATACATAGAGTAAGAAAAAGCTTTCCGAGAAGTTATGGATGCCAACTCAGGCCTAATCTAAGACCAGTATGGGCATTGTGGTTGATCCCTGAGCAGTCCTCAAAACTCCTACAAACGTTCTCCATAATGTAGACTCCCATTTTTTAAAATATTGGGATGGAAGTGTTACCATTTTTTAGAACCAAGGTATTCTGCACCAAAGGGGTGAAAAGAAAAAGGTACAAAATGAAAATTAGAAAAGCAAGCTGCTGTTCTAATTTGGGAGTTGGCGCCAAAGGAAGAGGTGCATGGAAATAGAAAAGAAATAAAAGAACTTCCTATTTTTGGCACAAGGAAAAGAGATGCATGGAAGAGATTAAAATAGGAGTTCTTGTTCTATTTTTAGGAGTTTGGATAAAGGTGCATGAATGAATAATTAAAAAAGCAAACTGTGGTTCTATTTTTAGCGTCTTGCCCATGCGCCAAAGATGAAAGGATTGAAGGGATAAAGTTAGCATGCTGCTGCTCCAAAAATAGAACTGGTGCCAAAGATAGGAATTTTATTAAAAAAATCAACCGCTGTTCCATACTTGGCGCCAAGGATGGATTAAAATAAAAATAAACATGCTGTTGGTCTATTTTGATTGTTGGCGCCAAAAGGGAGAAGTGCATGGAGAAAATAAATTAATAAAAGCATGCTGCTGTCCCATGTGCCAAAAGGGGTGAGAGAAATAAAATAAATAAATAAAAAAGGCATGCAGACAACAGGTTATTTCTGGACGCAGCAGTCTATGTAGGCTGAGTTTTGATTATTGAATTAGGAGACATACTTGGAAGCTGATTTGCATATGCATCTTCAGCCTTTGTACTTGCACCTCGAATAAAATAAAGCTTCGTTTTTGCCCTCTCATATCGTTGTTTTCAGATTGTTCATTGTGTTTTTATAGGATATTGTGTTGCCTTAGTGTGGAATTCAATCCCTCTACCATTGTCATTCTTCCTAAACCCTTGAATTTAATTTTGCAAAATAGTTTAGAGTTGTGCAAGTGTGTGAATCTTTAATTCTCAGTGTGCAGCGTTACATGCAAGTATCAAACTTTTGGTGTATCACCATTATTTCCCATTTTCCGCATTCCTCCATTTTCCTTGTCAAAGTTTCGTTTTTAGGTGATTCTGAAATATCCCTTGTGGGATACCACTTAAAAATGCACCAAAAAAAAAAGAAATTGCAGCAAACCCAAATTCTGATTTTTGCAGATTTTTAACAGTTAGGGCAGCGAACTGAAGAAAATTGATATCTCTCAAAATACTCACTCAAATCACTTGAAATTTTTAGGAGAGCTTGCTAATATTATAAAGAACATAAGAAAATTATTTTTGGAATTTTTGGAATGATATAATGCAGCCAGAAAATTACAGAAAGCCCTAAAAACTTCAAAAATTCATATCTTCTCAAGTAGGCATGATAAAATTATGAAATTTTGGAAATAACATCTACTAATAGTGAGAATGAAAACCCAACCTCCAGATCTGAAAATGGACACCGGGAAGCCCTAAAAAACACTGCTGCAAATCTGGAACTGAGTAGATAAAACCCTAGAAAATAGATAAAAATCTAAATTTCTGGAAATAATATCTACCACTGATATAGAAGAGATCCCATCCTCCAGATCTGGAAACGGCACACTGAAACCCTTCCAAAAATTGTTGCAAAATCCCAAAGTGGGTCGCTCCCCTTGGGAAGAGGCCAAAAACCCTCAAAGTGTCTCTAAATATGGCGCCAAAATCTGCTCTAATCGCTGCCACAAATCAGATCTGAAAACCCTTGGATTATCTCCACAAAATGTCACCGAAACCCTCAAACCCTTCCTCTGAAACCTCTGAAAATACCTCTCTGTAAAACAGCTCCAAAATGACAAGCTAGGGTAGATCTCTCACTACCGAAGAATGCCCTGCTAGCTAGGGATAGATCTCTCACCACCGAAGCTAGGGTCCCTGTGGGATTTCACTCCACAAGCTGTAAATTTGCAAGCAACAGTTGCACATGAAGGAAAATAATTATGTATGCAAGAATGTTCTCCATCACTCCCCCAAACCTCCTTTTATAACATTTCATTACCTTTTTCCAAGTTGGGCGCTCCATGTGGGACTAAAAATGACTTAAGTGACCCCAACGAAGAAATAGAATAATAAAGTACCATAAGTGACCCCAACGAAGAAATAGAATAATAAAGTGTTATGGGGTCCCCCTAACGACAAAACATAACATCTAGTCCCTCCAAATCACTTTATGCTCATGTCAACGAAAAATTATAACAAATGAACTAGATATTCACACCCAATAGCTCCCAACGTCCCTAGCCCCTTGGGTATGACCAAGGCTGGGACTCGAATTGGCCCTTAGGCCTTTGGCGTAGGAAAGGGGACATTACAATCCTCCCTTCCCGAGAAATGCTTGACCCCAAGCATTATCCTGTCATGCGTTGTAGAAGTTGAATACCACAAAGTAAGTTTCTCCATCTCACCCTGCAGTCAACCAAAGATCGGTGTAATCCGAAGTAACCAAGAAACCCCATGTAGTCATCATGACCTCCATGTTGTATAGAGAACAATGTTGTTCGTGAAGTAGAATGATACCCAAACCGACTCTCCACTGGTACCCACATCGGGATTGCCAATCTGTCCAATCCCTGCCAATCTGATGCCATCATCATGGGACCCGTCACTATCTCTTCGATCAACTCTTGGGTACGCAAGTCCACTTTGAATCCTGTAGAATCTCCTGGATCAACCTGTGAAATAACCTGTATACGCACAAAGCGTGCTAACCCTCCCACATGACCCACATTAGTGTGAGAGTACAACTCATAATGTATCTCAATGTGTCCCGTGGGGGAAAAATCCCAAGACTCCAGTAAATGGTCAACCGACAATGTCAACTCTACATAGTTCACCTCCTGTGATGAGTGTGAACCTACTGAATAACCAGGAAACTGAGTCAACTCCATCCCTCCACTGACTAGCACATGGGTGAAATGCCCACTCGTGCCTAGAAGCAGTAAAATACATAGGAGTGCTATCCCATGTCGACTCAGAACATGATGAACCTGTAAGCTCCGATTTGTTATAACGACAAACCGTACATCCCTGTATGAAGTTGAGGATATCCTCCCTCAACCCATGCCATCTGAATCTCTCTGATATGAGCCTGTAGGTCGCATCGAAGCTCAAGTGTCCAGTCACGAAAGAACAATGCACATGTCGCAATATCTCCATCCTCAACCATGAATTTGACACAAGGTATAATCTGCCCTGATAGAATATCATCTCATCCTCCAATCTGTAGGTGTCATCCTGTATGTGACCATCTAGAATCTCACAAGTGTGTCGGTTCTTGGAGTACTCAACAAGCAAATGAGATCTCCAGTCTACCGAAACCTCAGATAACCAACATAATGATAAACTTAGATGATTTGAACCTGTAACCCCAATCTCTGTGACTGTCTCATGTGCAACACTACTGGTCACACCCACATCCATCATATTCCACATCGATCCGCAATAATAAAGCCCCTCATCATGTTGGAAAGTCCTCTCCATCCCCTCAGCTGCAACCACCCTAGGTGCCCCTGTAGATAATCCCCTCAAAATCACATTCCTATCCTCGGACTTAAACTTCAGCTCCATCGTCTGAAAGTTAGTCCGAAACTCACCAAGAGAGTGAAGCCACTGCACTCCCAGCACTATGTTGGTCACTCCCATACCAACAATGTGGAAATCATCGGTAACTGTGTAGTTACCCATGGTGATGCTCAATTGTGGAACTTTCCGTGTGCATCTCATATACTCCCCATTGGCTACAACAATGTTGAAGCCCTCAAAGTCCTTCGTCTGCAAACCTCGTCTCTCAACCAATGATGCATCAATAAAGTTGTGGGTAGCCCCACTGTCAATGAGTACCACAACTCGCTGACCCTACATAACTCCTCTAATCCTAAATGCCTTGTACATCAGAGTACTAGACAATGTGGCTATAATCTCCGAGGAAAAGTCTCCTCCTCCTGCACCGCATCAGCACTATCCAACGCAACTCCATCTCCATCATCCATCTCACGAGTCTCTAACTCCTCACCTCTGTCACCCTCACTCTCCTCGAAGACCTCAATGAATTGGGCCTTCCCTCTACCTCTGCAATCATGTCCTACCCAAGGTGTGCGGCAATCAAAACATAGTTTCTTTTGCCTCAACTCATCTCTGTCCTCTCGGGAAATGACTGGCTTCTTAGCCACCTCCTGCCTCGGTGGAGGCTTCCTCTGCTGAAGTTTGTCTGAACGCGAGGTGGAACCCTCGACTTTGGAGTGGATAACTCCAAGTCTCGAGATCTCCTAATAGCCTCATGCAAAGAAGAAGGCTCAAATGCGTTCACAAACTCAAAGAAGCAGCATCCACAAACTGCTTTGTGAACAGTGAAATCAACCTCATCTTCGTAACATCAGGTACCATGACTGATAATCTCTGAAAATCTGCGATATACTGATCCAGGGAACCAGTCTGTCTCAAATGAGTCAACTCCCTAAAATACCTGTCAGGGTCCCTCCTATCAAATCTGCTCACTAGCCTCTGCGTGAACTCTGCATAAGTAGTAATGTGTATGTGTCCTTGTGTAATCAATCCATGATGCCACCAATCATGAGCGTCTCCCTCAAGATGTAAGATTGCAAACTTAATTGCATCTTCCTCACGCATAAGATTCAAGTGAAGTATGTCTTCAACTTTTGAACCCAAGATTGTGCAAGTACACTTCTTAGAACCATCGAAGTGTGGAATGGAAATCTGTCCCAATCTCCTTTGCAACTCTGGTACTTGTATCTGATGATCTCTCCTAGGCCTGCTGCCAATCTTCATTTTGCAATATTCCTGGAATGGCATGTTGTCACGAAAGCCATCACTCAAGGTCTGGTACCTTTCCCAACAAGACTCCTCATCTAAAATATCCACTTGCTGCCGTACCTGTGAAACTTCCGGATCCTTCACGAAAGAAGGTTCGTGAATCCCCAAAGGCCTGGTAGAAGAATGGGGAGACCGTTGCCCTGAATGTCCACCCTCACCTCTTTGATCATGTTGTCCCATATTGCTATTTTCTCCTCTCTCCGTATGAGCATCAATCCCGCCTGTGCTAATCTCTCCGTGAGCTGGCTTAAATAGAGATTGGTAGTCTCCTGCTGCTTTACCATGTTGGTGAACAATTGTTTCATCAGATCTACACCCATATCCTCACTGTCTTTGTCTCCCATCTTTCAACCCCAACAGGTTGGAGAAACAACTACTCTGATACCACTGAAATATCCCTTGTGGGATACCACTTAAAAATGCACCAAAAAATAAGAAATTGTAGCAAACCCAAATTCTGATTTTTGCAGATTTTTTAACAGTTAGGGCAGCGAACTGAAGGAAAATGATATCTCTCAAAATACTCACTCAAATCACTTGAAATTTTTAGGAGAGCTTGCTAATATTATAAAGAACATAAGAATTTTTTTTTTGGAATTTTTGGAATGATATAATGCAGCTAGAAAATTACGTAGAAAACCCTAAAAACTTCAAAAATTCATTTCTTCTCAAGTAGGCATGATAAAATTATGAAATTTTGGAAATAACATCTATTAATAGTGAGAATGAAAACCCAACCTCTAGATCTGAAAATGGACACCGGGAAGCCCTAAAAAACACTGCTGCAAATATGGAACTGAGTAGATAAAACCCTAGAAAATATGTAAAAATCTAAATTTTTGGAAATAATATCTACCACTGATATAGAAGAGATCCCATCCTCCAGATCTGGAAACGGCACACTGAAACCCTTCCAAAAATTGTTGCAAAATCCCAAAGTGGGTCGCTCCCCTTGGGAAGAGGCCAAAAACCCTCAAAGTGTCTCTAAATATGGTGCCAAAATCTGCTCTAATCGCTGCCACAAATCAGATCTAAAAACCCTTGGATTATCTCCACAAAATGTCACCAAAACCCTCAAACCCTTCCTTTGAAACCTTTGAAAATACCTCTGTAAAACAGCCTTGAAAACAACTCCAAAATGACAAGCTAGGGTAGATCTCTCACTACCGAAGAATGCCTTGCTAGCTAGGGATAGATCTCTCACCACCGAAGCTAGGGTCCATGTGGGATTTCACTCCACAAGCTGTAAATTTGCAAGCAACAGTTGCACATGAAGGAAAATAATTATGTATGCAAGAATGTTCTCCATCACTCCCCCAAACCTCCTTTTATAACATCTCATTACCTTTTTCCAAGTTGGGCGCTCCATGTGGGACTAAAAATGACTTAAGTGACCCCAATGAAGAAATAGAATAATAAAGTACCATAAGTGACCCCAACGAAGAAATAGAATAATAAAGTGTTATGGGGTCCCCCTAACGACAAAACATAACATCTAGTCCCTCCAAATCACTTTATGCTCATGTCAATGAAAAATTATAACAAATGAACTAGATATTCACACCCAATAGCTCCCAGCGTCCCTAGCCCCTTGGGTATGACCAAGGCTAGGACTCGAATTGGCCCTTAGGCCTTTGGCGTAGGAAAGGGGACATTATAGATTCACAAGGGAACCAACCCTCTTTGGAGGTTCACCTCAGACATAGGTTACCCACAGCCTTGAGGTGTTCCAATTTTGTCAATAGGAGAGAGAGTACACACACCATTCTCTATCAAGGTGCAACTTTTGGGTGACAACAGTTTTTGGCACGCTCGGTGGGACAGTACTAAAATTTGTTAAAGAAGTTGATGTTGTTCTTAGCAAATATCAGTGTTTCAGACACAAATATTCAACATCGGCTACTCCGTTGGTCCAAAGCTCCATTTTCTCAATCGGTGGACCATTTCCTCCATCTTTCCATCTTTTTATGAGGTTGTGCAAGTCATGACTTCAATTCCTCCTTGGAATTCCCAGTCCCAAGAGCATTATTATTCCCCTCCATCTCCTTTTTCCCAAAATCCTCCTCCAAATTAGTATTATAAGCCCTATCATAATGAATATGCCCATGATCCAAACCTCACTAATCCATATGGTTATCCTAATAATCATGGTGTTTTTCAAGAGTAGGAATATGCAGATTATAAAAACAATTCCATGCCTAATGATGATTTGCAGATGCAGGTACAACACTTGGAGATAAAAATGGTACAAATGAGGGCAACAAGTTCCATCAAGGCAGCCAAGCTTGGATTTAGGGTACCCTACCCATGGGCCGGTCCTATGCCAAACTGGTATAGCCCTCAAGAGAAGTTAGACTTTGTGTCTGAATTGATACCACAAATATCAGAGTGGAATGAAGAGATGAAAGCTTACCAATATAGTGTTGAGAAACCCTGTCAAGGGGTAATTCTTCACTATCATCATGCAGCCCTCCTACTTCTACTTTCCAACCGCTTCAACCGGAGCCCAAGTTCCAAATTCCTAGCTTTCTTAAAGCTTCTCCTCAAGATCTTACACCTCTCATGTCCAAAGAAGTTAACAAAAAGAGCATATTTCCAAAGAATGGACAATCACATGTCAAAACAAGACATGAAAACTGTCTACAAAATAGCAACTGCAAAACACAATCCAAAAGTGATTACTAGAAGTTCACCAACTTATCTTATTCAGATTAGATGCGCATAATATTAAGTGGGATTGGGGGTATCCTAAGCGGATTTTCCTTGAGCTTTACCTTCAACAGCATCACCACCGTTTCCTTCAGTATATCTGCCATCTCCATGAACATGATCCTGAACCTTCACTCTCTCTGTTGTCTGACCCTGTTGCTGCCGAGTATCAATGATGTCATAATCCCTGGCAGTGAGTTCACCATTTCCTAAACCTTATCCTCGATCAACCTCTCAATAAATGTTGGAAAGTCCCACCTTAACCAGAAGGAGAAAGTGTGTAACTAGCTAGTGTGTCTCAAGAAAATGTGTAGGCCAAAGTGTACATGGATTCACTAGAATCTAAAGAAGGATCATCATTAAGTTGTTCCTGCAGCTCCTGTTACTGCCTTTCCATCCTATCAGCAACTGCTTGTAAGCCCTGGAGGTCTGTCTCAGTATTATCTGCTATTCTCTCTCTCAACATTTGCACCACTGCTCTCATCTACTTCATTCTGCTGTTCAACACTTACACCATTGAGATCAGTATGAGCATTGCCATGAATAATTATTTGCAGTCCTTCGCCATTATCCATTGAAACCTAATGCTTTATAACTCTACCAGTCTATGCTCAGAGTTTCCATTCCTGATTATATCCCAAACTCCTCACCAATTTCAATATTCTCCGGAAGAGGATCAACTTGTATGCTTTTCAAAACTAGAGCAATTCTTGGAAAATTACCAGAGTCAACTAGATGAGCTGGATCAAACTTCAGATATTGATTATTTAGAAATCTTCTCAGCTCTGCCTCAGGCATCTTTAGATCTAAATCAACCTGCAGAGCAACAGTAAGAAAGCATAAAGGTGACTTCACTGATGTTGTCAGTAGGCACACTCCTTATCCCTTGAAAAAAAAATTGTTTTATCATTTTGCATAGAAGCCATAAAATTTCAGTTGACATGGGAAACCACACTTTCCTAAACAAAATACTAGGAATAACATAACTGTTGCAGTGAGTGATACCAAAGGCAATATCAGTCCAAGACACATTCTTTTGAACATTAATAAACTATCCTACAAGAATTTTCTAAGCAACCTGAGCAAGGTTGCAATGAAAAAAACATGTTCTATATTTTCTTCATTACCACATACACTGCAAGTGTTTGCTGACATACCACTTTTAGATAGCACAAAAGCAACAGCTGATTTTTAATGAAGTAGCCATCTAAAGCAAGTTTTTTTAGGTTCTATACAGGAGCTCCAAAAGCCATTAAACTCATCAGCTCATCTCCAAGGGTAGTCATGCATAGACCACTTCTGATTGAGAGCAAGCAAATATCAGAGGAACAAGCAAGTTTTCTGTACAGATGTTTGGGATAAATTTCAAGGGAGGGCCCTTGATGCAGTGGATATTTTTCAAGTCTCGGTATCAAAGTTTATTTTGAGGCCCCAGGCAGGAGGCTTCAAGCTTTGAAGGCCTTTATCAACATTGAATAAGTTCTTTGTTGAGGCGTTAAGCCTTGAAGGCCTTTATCAACATAGAATAAGTCCTTGGTTGAGGCTTTAAGCCTTGAAGGCCTTCATCAACATAGAAGAAGTCCTTCATTGAGGCTTTACGCCTTGAAGGCCTTTATTGACATAGAATAAGTCCTTCGTTGCATGTCAGTAACTTATAAACTCTCAACTCAGTCCATGTTATCCACTTCCATTGTCTAAAATGTTGATAAATGTTTTGATTCCTTTACATATATCTAGCCAAGGAACCTCTTATATTAGCCAGAGGTTAATTGTTCAAATGCAAATTCCACCCTATTAACTTCAATCCTTGACATTTAGAGTCAAATCAAGTGACAATAGATTGCCTAGCCGCCAAATTCTTTACAGATTCCCAGGCCATCCAAAGAGAGCAAAAGATACTTAAGCCAACCTAACAAACACTGCATGATCTAAACATAAGATCAATCGGACTTAAACCTTTTCATTGGGTTTTTCCTTGGGAAAGCTATTCATAATATTATGCCTTGCAAGCACTTCCATGGTCTGTTCACTCTATCCATTTTACAGCAAGAGTGAACCCTTGGAGTTTAATTTTTTTCAACTTCAGCCCCCTGCATTTTCTTCGCTCTAATACAAGCCACAACATACATTTTCGTGGTACCTTTACCATCAGGACCATAAGAACTTAGAAGTCTCTCACTGTTTATTGCAATTGATCGACATGGCAGCTGCTAAAAATCCCACAAGGATCATAATAAATACCATAAGAGGAGAGCACTCTTTTTGGCATGGTTACCAGATCTGGTTGGATCTGCACCAACTCCGTTTCAGACTGTATTTTTGGCCGACCTGGATATGTTCAGTCCAGGTCGGCCCTGTTTTATCTGTTTTTATAAATTAATTTTCTGGCAAAAAAGCGGTTATTTTTTTCTTGTCAATTTTGCATATTTATAAAATTACATACACACACACATGCGCGCACGTGCACGCACACCCACCCACACACACCTGCCCCCACACACCCACACACACACCCGCACACACATTCCAAACTCCATGTCTTCCTGTTGTTGAATAACCCTAGAAAGTCTATTGCAAGGCAAACATTCATTTTGAAAATTTAATCCTTCCAATCTTTGATGATCAAGACATCAAACCCTCCTCTATCTTCATCATTTTGGAATAGACCTATATGGCCTTAGGGAAAATGAATTCACGAGCCCATTCAAGGTTGACTCCATTGATCTTTATTGATTATTTCTTGAAGTAGGAGGAATCTATGTTCTCTCTAGACTCACCGGATTTTTTTGATCATTGCCTTCCTATATTGGGCTTCTAGCTCTCTTGCTTTTCAACTGGCAATTTCCCTAACTTTATAATTGGAGTAGATTTAAATCCGTTCTTGGACTGGTAGAGTCTTTGAATATAACTCGGCAATTGCGCTTCCTTGCCTCTCTTAAAAATTATAGTATCAACAACAGGGATTTCTTTGGGTTTTCTCTTCTTAGGGCCGATTCCTGCATCCTCTTCACTACTTTCTCACATGGGGGATTACTTTATTTAATTTTCTAGGGAGGAGATTTAAATCCACTCTTGGGTTAGGAGTCTTTGAAAACAACTTTTCAAATCTCTCCATGCACATGTTGAAAATTATGGTATCAAGAACATGGATTTCTTTTCATAGGCTCAATTCTTGCATTCTCTTCACTACACCCATACAGGGATTGCTACCCCCACTACTATAATCACATATCATTGGTTTCATACCACCATCATCATTTGCTATTTCCTTTTGTACCAATCTCTGTTTCTGCCCCATTTTCAATCGTTTTGCACTGTTTATGGGGGTTTGGGGGAGGGCACATCTTCTCAGCATCTAATCCCATTAGCCCAATTGTAGCCCTCAGACTTGATTCTACTTTGTTTAAGTAGCGTAGTCTGTGCTGTCGATTTGATGCCACATTAGCATGAAATGGATGAAGATCAAATACTCATATATTGACAAGCTTCCGCAATGCTCAAAAGGTCCGCAAACTGTTGATTTGGTGCCCATCCAATGGAATGGACTCCATGTCTTTTCTTGGTTCATTAAAAGGCTGACAACCTCTAATAAAGAATTGGGAATGGATTCCCAATTACAGCCTAGGCCAAGAACGGTACATGTCATTACAAAATTCCAGATCATCCGATGAAGATCACAATTGGAGGATTGAATGTAGATCGGAGTTTTAGCCTTGACAACAAACTGAATGCATCAAGTGCTTCTCTTTGTTGTCCAATCAAAGGTTTATTATGGTCCATGGGTCGTGATACAAAAGGAGGTTTAATATATTGCGAGGACATATATATTAGGTCCCAGCCTTAATATAAAGGATATAATGCCACGACCTTAAGCAAGGATTTAATAACGCTTACCAACAATGATTGGCATGAAGGAAGCAAAATATTCCTGCATGAATTGGCAAAGATGTCGAAGGAGTTACAAAAATATATATGAATGGCCAGGAGGATCCGTACACAATAATTGGAGGCGTCAGCCAAGGACAGTTACAAGGAAACAAAGGAAAACTGATCCTTTAAATTGGTTTTCCAGTGGAAGAAAGGTGTTGTCTTTGGAACGAGTTGGAAAAATTAGAAAAAGCTTTGAGGAGCCCAAAGAGAGTTTTTCGTTCGTTGCTGCCCAAGAACAGAATTAGAAAAGCAATATAAGTAAATCTAAGCTCCGTGGAGCATAACTGAAGCATTCTAAGGGCTATTTGTGTTGTTTTGTAATCTAAGAATGAAAAATCAAAAAAGCGAATTCTAGAAGAAATTAATGGCATTCATGAACTTGTAAGGCATGCAAAATTGTGTGAACATCTGCTATATTGAATGCTTGCTAAATTCAGGCTTGACAATCAATAAATTGATTTTCAGAGTATGCGAGTCTGGTTGAGATTCTAATTGACTTTAGGATGCCATAGAGTGATGTTGGTTCATGACCAGTGTTGCACATAGACTTGTCTCCTACTACCAAAATGCGTCTCAAAGACTCCACTCATTGGTAGTTGTGTCAGAGACTGGTATTCTTTGGTACTTGTCTCAAATACTAGTATTCGTTGGTACTCATCTCAGAGACTGGTACTCGTCTCAGAGACTTGTGTTTTAGTGTTCTTTTAATATATTTTGTATTCTTGACCCAAGGTATGATGAGATATCAAATATAAATATCAATATAATTACTGTTTTATTTTGTTGACATCATCTAATATCTTTACTTCAAAAAATTACTAATGTTTTTCTTAGGCTATATTAGACTGTATGATATTATTTTCACTAAAATTTACATTTATACACCCGCACACAGACATGGCAAGAAGATTGGAAGAAGTTGCAACTTTGATGAGAACCATGCAAACAGGATTAGATGTGGTTGAAGAAGATGGAAGAAGGGGTTTTTGCCTGGAGGAGATGATATTGATGCTGAAGAAGAGCCGAGAGCAGCAGAAGTATAAAG
This sequence comes from Taxus wallichiana var. yunnanensis, assembly GCA_018340775.1. Taxonomy (NCBI): domain Eukaryota; kingdom Viridiplantae; phylum Streptophyta; class Pinopsida; order Cupressales; family Taxaceae; genus Taxus; species Taxus wallichiana. Next base: position 5,574,901 of record JADAXU010000131.1, read on the forward strand.
ACAAGATGCTGGTCCGTTAGAGGAAGAGATGAAAGATTGCTCACAGCCATATCTAGGATTGGAAGAGGAGTGAAGATGGAAATTCCAAGCTTCCTAGGAACCTCGACTCCCAAAGAATTGACTGATATGGAAGAGAACTTTGAAACTAATTAGGTTAAAGGCCCAATGAGAGTGAAGGTGGGTCAGACCAGGTTGAAAGGTCATGCAGCTCTATGGTGAAAAGAGGTGCAAATAGAAGGAGGTTACACCAAGATTACAAGGCGAGACAAAATGGTGGCCAAGGTAAAGGGAAATTTTTTTCATTTGGGTTACCACTTGACACAATAGAAGAAGGTGCAAAATTTGAGGCAAAGAGAGTTGTCAATGGAAGAGTATATAGAGGACTTTTACAAGCTGACCATAAGGTCTTCTCATAGTGAGTTGGATAAAAAGAAAGTCGTAAGTTATATAAATGGCCTGAGATTGAGCATTCAAGATGATTTGAGCATGGCGAGGAGGTTGTATATGGTTGAAGAGGCATATCAAGTAGCCTCAAGGCTGAAGACAAGTTGAATAGAAGGCATATGAATTCAGCTAAGGACAAAAAGAGTGCGATGAAGGATAGAGATGTGCAAGAAAAATGTTGAAGATCAAGTTCTGTAGCTGGAAGGAGAGGACAACTCTTCTCCATATGGACCAAATGAAGAGGAAGATGAGGAGTTGGGTACCTCATGGGATCATGAAGGTGATGAATTTTAAGTAGAAAGTTGGACCTTTCATGAATACAGCTTTGAATGTGGAGTGTATTGGCATAGGGCATTTGAGTGTCCTCAAAGAAAGGTTGAAACAATTCAGAAGATCAAGTTATGTAGCTGGAAGGAGAGAACAACTCTTCTCCATATGGACCAAATGAAGAGGAAGATGAAGGGTTGGGTACCTCATGGGATCATGAAGGTGATGAATCTTAAGTAGAAAGTTGGACCTTTCATGAATACAGCTTTGAATGTGGAGTGTATTGGCATAGGGCATTTGAGTGTCCTCAAAGAAAGGTTGAAACAATTCAGAAGATCAAGTTATGTAGCTGGAAGGAGAGAACAACTCTTCTCCATATGGACCAAATGAAGAGGAAGATGAAGGGTTGGGTACCTCATGGGATCATGAAGGTGATGAATCTTAAGTAGAAAGTTGGACCTTTCATGAATACTGCTTTGAATGTGGAGTGTATTGGCATAGGGCATTTGAGTGTCCTCAAAGAAAGGTTGAAACAATTCAGAAGAATGAACGGAAAGAACTAGAGGGACAGCCATGTTACCAATCAATAATAAATGACTGGAAGAAGCATGATCTAGTGACTTATGAAGTTATAGCCAATAGACCAAGAGTGAATGTGTTGTTGAAAAGGAGCTTGAAGACCTCAAGGAAGCAAGAGGAACCATGTCAAAGAAGACATATCTTCAGAACCAAATGAAAAACAAGAGGTAAGTGCTGTATTGTTATAGTTGACAGTGGCAGTACTGATAATCTACCGTCCATTGAAGTCATAGATATGCTGAATTTGAAGTGTACACCACTCCCTTAGCCATATATGGTGTCTTGGTTACAATCTGGAAACAATTTAAAGTTGATGCGAAGATTGGTTCATATCAAGACAATGTTTTGTGTGATATAAAGCCTATGGATGCATGCCATTTCTTGTTGGGAAGACCTTGGCAGTTTGACAATAAAGTCTAGGTATGAAGGGACAATGTTGTTTTTGTCGAGAAGAATGGGAAAGGGTGGAGACTACTCCCATTGAACGAAGTGAGTGAAGTAAAAAACATAGAAATCATTTGGTTATGGTAAGTACAAAGAAGGAGACCCTATCAAAGGAGGAAGAAAACTGGCCATTTTCAGATCATGATGCAACGGATTTTGTTAATGAGGAGGCAAGGGAGATGGAAGATTTGTTTCTAGCATAGAGACACACGGTGAGAAGTTCAAAGGATTGGATGAGATGAAAGAAGCCTATGAAGGCCCGATGTGTGATTCGGGAATGAGAATAATTGTTGTTTCTCTCTTGAAGAAACAAAAATGACGAAAAAGGAAGGACAACTCTGCAATTAAGTCCAAAAATAGTATTTGTTTGAGCAACCGATAATAGAGGCAATTCAGAGTGAGGTGGACGAGTTGTTTGAACTTTGAAGCAATCATGAAGATTGAAGTGAAACAAGAGGGTGCTACTACAACAAAGATTGAGGATAAGATCAACAAATGAGCCACAAAGGCTATTAATAAGTGGATTAATTTTTTTGAAGCCCAAGGGACAGCTGAAGTCTTTGTGAACCAAGACCTGAAAAAGAAAGCGGATGGAGGAATGCAATATTGGAAAGAAAGCGTATCACTGAGATATGAAGAGAGAGAAGGAATTGGACATGATACAGTCCAACCAATGATCCATATACATAAGCAATCAAAGGGACTAGGAAGTATAACATACAACAACATAATATGAGACTATTCATAAAAACTTAAAAAGGAATTGGAAGTTGAGAAGAATTATAACAAAGATGTCATCATTTACGACCACCACGTGAGTAAGTGATCACACTTATTTGTTTCTTAAGTGGTGTATGATGCAGGAGCATCCCTGGGTTGTCAATGACCTCCTACCAACCAAAAATATAATTTCATTTTTTTTTGGTTTTTTTTTGTTGTTCGCGCCCAAAACATTTCTCTGCAAGCCCACAAGCTTTTATTTTATTATATAATGGCCTTGGCTGTAACACGGCCAACAGTGGATGGTATTCGAAGTCCTCAGGCTGAAGCCACAGGACTATGGTTTAGTGCCTGTAGATGCTAATAAGCCTGCAGGCTCTTTCTTCTCTTACAGCTTCAAATCCCTTGGGCTTAATTCTGCTTTATTTAACCAAAGTCTGTGCCGCCGATTTGATGCCACATCAGCAAATAATGGACTAAAATTAGAGACTCATAATCTGACAAACTCTGACAATGCTTGAAAGGTCCACATACCATTGATTGGCTGCCCGTACTACGGAGTGGACAAGGTTAACTCCACTGTGGTTATTCATGGTTAATTGAAATGGCATCTACCTTATAGAGAACTGAGATTGAATTCCCTATTATGGACTTGGTCGAGAATGGAATGTTGTAACGAGTTTCCGCACCGTGAATGAAGATCACTTCTGGGGATTGAACGTAGATTGGAACCTCAGCCCTGACAAGAGCTTTCCGTTGCTACCCAATCAAAGGTTTATTGTGGCCCATGGGTCGTTGATACAAAAGGAGTCTTAATAAAAGGCGAGAACATATATGTTAGGCCTTGGCCTTCTTAATATAAAGGATATAAGACTGCAGGATTAAACAATGATTTAATAACGCTTATTAGAAATGATTGGCTGGAAGGAGGCAAAAAATTTGGTGGGAATTTGCAGAGACTTTGAAGGAGTTACAAGAAAGACAGGAATTCAAACGGTCTGGAGGATCGCTACACGGAAATTGCATCCATCAGCCAAGAACGGTTACAAGTAAAAAGGAAAACCAATCCTTTAAATTGGTTTTCTAAGAGGAAGAAAAGGCTGCTTGTCTTTGGAACAAGTTGGAAGAGTTAGAAAGTGCTTTGAGGAACGCAGTTTTTTTCGTTTGTTGCTGCTCAAGAGTGGACTCGAAAAGCAGAGTAAGTAAAGATAAGCTCTTTGGAGCATAACCAAAGCAACCTAAGGTCCATCTGTGTTGTTTTTATTCTGAGACTGAAATAAGCAAACTCAAGTAATTCATGGCATGTATGAAGTTGTAAGGCATCTAAAATTGTGTGTGAATTTCTGTTATATTGAATGCTTGCTAAGTTCAGACTTGACAATCAAATAATTGATTTTCAGAGTGTTTTTGAGCCTGTTTGAGTCTAAATGTTTTTAGGACGCCATAGAATGATGCTGGCTTATGGCTGAATGTATTTCACATAATTTTGAGTAATAAACAACCTCAGTCATCTGCAAAATCAGAATTTTGTATGCCAACTGGGCAGCAGCCTTTTTCAAATCCAGCCACAGGTCCTTCGCAAGGCTAATCTCATATTCCTCATAGCATAGTTCTGGTTTAGTGTGGAGTTAAGGGGTCTGCCACAGCTGGGACAATTTCAACTCCCAACATTAACTCCCATTAGAGGGAAGGGACCTCTTTATAGAATCTACCATGAGACAACCTATGCCTACCAAATCATACTAGACAGCTTGAATGAGTTGAATTTGAACATGTTGACCAAAAAGATTTGTTGGTGGACACATTGCCTTAAAAGCTGGGCTGGCCCATGATTTCCAAACTCACATCTTGCATGCAGTGTCACATTCCTTGATGATTCAGCAGTACTCTTCCCTTACCAACAAAAGTTTAAGATGACATATATAAACACTATCATTTATCGATCACCCAAGCTGATCTTTATTTTCCCTCAACATGAGTTTCATACTTGTTTTTTTATGTACTGCAATTGCCTTTGGCATCTCTTCATACGTATAGCATTTAGATTCTATGTTAAACCAGGTTTTGGACTCCAAATTGCACTTCCTCTCAGTATACTGTGCAATAATCCTTACATTTGATTTGTGTTTCCATTGAAGGAAGTTTTGATTAAATCTGTGAAGTCTCATGCAATGACCTTTCCACAATGGTCGGTGTCCACCCACAAGGCCAGAAAAGTGCTCCTCTACCACTGTTATGAACCAAAATATGTGTATTAAAATAAAAAATATGCCAACATACTGAAACCTAATGGCTGAGACCTGAAAATCTGGATTTCGGAAAATAGATAACTGAATTTGTGAAACAAAAATTTGAGTTCTGGAAACAGAAATCTGAATTTAGAAACTTAAGATATGATGTCTTTGAAACATAAATCCAATTTTTGGGCTCTTATAATTTCACTGTCATATTTGTAAATTGAATCCAGTTTTACAATTAGAAAATCCTATTGGAAGTCTGGGATTTGGAATCTTGAATAGATTTCTATTAGTTAAGAAGTTAAAAACAATATTAGAACCAAACTGATTCTAAAAGAATTACTGTTCATCTACATTTAGATCTAGAGTTGAGAAAAACAATCTAAGTTAAGTTAACAAGGACAATCACCAAACTAATAGTATCCACACAAAAGGGATTGATTTAGCAAAGTAGTAATTTTAGATGGTACATGGTGTAAGAAGAAGCTTTCCTGAGAATATATTGTTAGAGTTAAGTGCAAAATTATGTAATAGAGTATCTACAAACATTCAAGAGATGACACACCTAATGCACAAATAGATTTTGGGGCTCTAAGGGTTCCCCAAATACAATATAATCAATAAAAGAAGAAAGAATGTGACATAATGTAATGTGTTTTAGGTGGGAAAATACCACTTATTTATAGACCTACAATTGGTACAGTGTAGGGCAAGTTGACCACTAAATAGTCTATCTACTACACAAACATACATTCCAACATATTCCATAAATTAAGGAAATACAAAGGGCTCAATAAGAGAGTTTTATTTTCTTCAACATTTCCCTGAAATCACTACTTAGAGGGCATGGGGCAATGTGTCATTTATTCGTTAAACCTTGACCTCAACATCCCCTATAAGAAGAATGATGGAAGGTGACATCATTCATCAAACTTTAAACCCAACATCTCTCAAAAAGAGGAATCCTGGAAGGTGACATTTACTCATTAAACCTTTACCTCCAATATTTACCCTAAAAGAGAAATCATTGAAGGTGGCATTTACTTGTTAAAACTTCCGTCCAACATCCCCCTTTAAGAGGAGCAAAATGAAAGATGAATACTATTTTTCTGGATTCATTTGTGTCAACAAGTTTTTGTCCAATGTTTCAGATCTTAGTAGTTGATCCATCTTCAGTGAAAGAAGAGTGAAGGCAATGCTTGGGAAAGAAGAAGCAATGTGACAAATAAAATGTTGTGATACAAGGCAAGGGTGGGTGAACAAGAAGATAAGGTTGGCCAAAAATATAAAGCTAGAGAACTAGACCTAAATAAAAACTTTTGCAAAAACATTCTAGAAAAGGTTAAATTAACTAGTTAGAATTAATTAAATTATAAATCTTAATGAACAATCAATTTTTGTTAATACAATAATATAATAGGTTAAATAATCAGTTATTCAGTTGAAAACATAATTAATTATTTAATTAATTCCCTAACTAGTAAATTAATTTAATTAAAATAATGGATCTTTACCACAAGAATAATCAATTAATTTAATTTACCTTGATTATTAAACCTGCCACACAAGAATAATTAAAAAATAACTGATCAATTAGTTTCAATATAATAATTAATTAATTACATGTTTGATTTACATTTAATTTTAATTATGTTTTAATTTTCTCTTGAATATATATATATATATATATATATATATATATATATATATATATATATATATATATGTTTTTGAACCAAGGTAGCTTGTATGTGTACGGGGATCCGGTACACCGATGCAACATTTTTTTGGGGTTTGGGTATAAGCGTATGGAAAATGTTAAAGAAATATAGCTAAATAAGCAAAATTAACCATATAATATGCATAGAGTAAACAAAATAAGCTAAATAACCACAAAACATATTGATAATTCAATGCCAAATGTCATGATATTCATTTGTCGAACTTAGAATAAGTACATTGTGCAAATGTTACAATGTATACACAAAAATCAAGACAAATCAGCATATTTATTATATTCATAATCATAATGCTTTCTAGTGTAGTGTATTCAACGAGAGCATCATTAGAACCATCACGTGGTTCATGTAGTTCTGCTCCCACTAGCTCGATGATGCGAAGCACCCTCTAGCTTCAGGTCTATGCTAATGGATGCTTCCAAGTTTGGAGTCTCTCGGGTCTACATCCCAACACTTTGTTTCCCCTTGCTTGTACCCATATAGCTACGCAGATTAACAATTTAAAAAAACATATTAGAAATGGATCAAATTTAAGCTGTTAAAAACTAGAGGTTGGAAGAACGTTCAAAACGATAACAAAAAAATTGAAAACAAGTTAAAAAATCTAAACTAAAAAAGAATCACAAAAACTTACCTTTAATCACTTAGCCTCTTTGTTCTGCAAGCTCCTTAAACTACCCGGCACTTGTAGTGGCGTTGAACTAGACCCAAGCAATTGAAAATTTGAAGGTGGGAGAAAAAATGTGCAATGAGGGATAAGTATGCAATGTGTCGATGTCTTTTAGGGTTATGGTTTGTATTTTTTTATTTTTATAAAAAAATTGACAAAAAAAGAAGAAAAAAACTATTTTTTCTGCCTTTTTACTTGTGGGTCCGTCCCAAAAATGTATAAGGTACGCAAAATAACACCATGGTATGTCATTCGATGTATTTGGATGTACCCAAGTATTGTTTTGCATACCCAAGCCATATCTTCACCGTATCTCAGCACATACTAGTCTCTCAAAAGTGCGTGTCGTATATGTTGCAGAGCTCTCTCGGGGCATACCCAAATTTCTAGTATTTAACCAATTGGTCCTGTTTAATTAGCACTTAATTAGTCAATTAGACTGTTAGATAAATAATTTAAAAATGAATTAAAATATATTTTTCAACTATATTAAAATAAATTATATTAGTGGAAATAGACATCATGATGGAAATACTAACCTAGACCATGACAAGGATACGGGGTGAATTGAATGATAGCCTCGTCCTTTTTTTCTCTCTTTGCTGAATATTTGCCATGATTCTATCCACAATCTACAAGACCACAAGAAGTCTCAAACCACAATAGTAATCTGGAGCAATCACCAAAGCCAAACTGCTTTGGATACATGATCTCTAATATAACAATGAAGGCAGTCCTCTTTGGAAACATGACCTCCAACATCCTCCCAAATGAACTCTGGAAAGCAAAGATATGGAATTGACATAATAATGCTGATTTTGTAGGATGGTCCATGCTCATAAGGCCATTCGTCAATCAAAAGCAATATATACTCCATTAGTGATGAAAGGTAAATGCTCTCATAGTTGAGGAAACCCTTATATATGAAGTCCTCAAAGACGAGCATATGTAGCTCCGTGGCCTGGTATCTATCCATCCAAAATCAACAATGTTGCACCATCTATGCTCCCTTAGCTAAATACGGATGCCATCTAAATACATAGATCAAGTCCTAGAATGGCCCCTTTCCAATGTGAGGATGCTGATACTGATGCTGATGCTGTAAAGATCCACACAATGGTGCATTATTAGTATATAAAGAATCAAGTGATGTTGAAGAAGAATAATCTCCAAATGTAGCCTCAGGATAATCAAGTTATGCTCTAGCCGGCCTAAATACCGGCTCAATAAGAGCAACCCCATATGCTGAAGCAACTTGGAACCAATCCCTTTTGTTTGCTGCTCAAATTCAACAATATCAGTAGAGAGAACCAAGGCACTATCATGAGAGGTACCTACTACCATCAATAACATCAGAAGTATCATCAACAAAATGAATGCCCTCATTACCAGTAGATGTCTCCTAGATATCATGAGAAGTAGCATCATTGTTATTAAAAGTATTTTCAAGAACATTATAAGTAGCATCAACAATATCAAAATTACATAACTAGTAGTAGCATCATCACTATGCCCTTCATGTCCAATGCTAGTGTTACCATTCTCTAATTCAACAATTCCCTCTAAAAGCCTTTGATTGAGGGATTCCAAACTATGAATCTCCTTGGTCCTACTCACACCATCAACTTCATTATAATACAATTCTTTGAGTTAATTCCATATTTCATTAGTGCTCTTCAAGTGATAAATGTGATGATGTAGATGTGTGTGAATGCGACTAATAATGAGTCCATATTCTGCTGCTATAGAATTCTTATGCTAAATTAGCTTTTAAAGATCAGTTGGAACATAAGCTTCACATGTAATAATCCACCACAGACCTCTACCCATCAAAGCGATTGGCATATACTTCCGCCGTGTTTCATAATTGTGCCTGTTTGACATAGGCACACCTAGAATTTGCTCAATCTTCCACTGTGGCAGGGGCAGACTAAATGTCTCCAAATTCCATCACAAACTGTACCAATTCATAGATCTCTGAAATACCTTTCAAATGCTTCAAACGGAGTCTGTCTGACAAAGATATGACATTTGAAAGAAAAATGGCCCCATGACAGTCAAATGGGCGTCAAATTTAAGCTAGCATTTCATATCCTAGATGGAGGAATCTGAAAAATGCATAAAAGTGATCCTTGGTGAACTTTTGTGAGAAATTTCAAATATGTGATCAAACCTAAAAATAAGGAGTCCTCACCTAAAAATTTGGGAAATCGGAGATCTATCACCAAAGAATGTCCTTTGCACTACAAACTTCGCTGAATTGCGATTTCCTCTTCAGAAACTCGACTCCAGCGAAATGTGGAAGACAACCAAACATATCATGTGTTTCTGCCAGTGTCTTCGTGCACCAAGTGGGTGCAAAGAACCAAACCCCAATGGGTTTTAAACCCTAGTCTCTGGTATAATGTGAGAGCTAGACTGCCAGGGTATGGGTATGGGTACTGGTACGGGTACGCTGAAACGGAATTTAAAAAATAAACCTGGGTACGATACGCTGTGGGTACATTTGTACAATATATTTTTAAAAATTAAAAAATATAAATATATACGTGCTTACACAAGGCACACATGAGGCAACTACTTGGATATCAGTAAAACAGAAGGCACACATGAGCAATGTGCACTTCATCCTCGCCTCTATACATTCTCTCTCTCCTTTCTCATTTAATAACATTGGCATCAGAGCCACCACATTTCAAGAGCCAAGCAAAGGGAGTTGGGGGTCGAGAGGTTTTGCAAAGCCATTCAAAGCTTGAAGGCATTTGCAGAGTCTAACAAGAACAAAGGGCATTTGTAATTTTGAGTCATTGGTATTCAAAATTATGCCTTTTGAGAATGCTTTAAGTCTGAAATATAATTTCTTTTCTGTAAACCAGTCTGAAGATTTTAAATATAATTTTTGTTCTGCAAATAATTTTGAAAAAATGTGTGGGTACATACCTACAGACCCCTAGTATGTCCCAGTTATGGTTTTCTGTAGCTGGGATGTACCCGGGGCATGTGGGTACATACTCAGTGTACCAGTACGGTTTCTGTACCAGGTACATTTCAGACCTGGTATGGGCCGGTATTGGATGTTTCAGTGCAGTCTAGTGTGAGAGTCAAGTGCACTATTCCATGATGGATAGAATTGAAATATCCACAAACATTTGAGAGGGGTTTTAAACCCTAATCTCTGGTATAATGCAAGAGTCAAGTGCACTATTCCGCGATGGATAGAAATGAAATATCCATAAACATTCAAATATTAGGGTAGATTCCCTTGATGAATCTTAGAGATTCCCTTGATGAATCTTAGAACACATTCCCACTTACTTAGAGACCTACAATTAATAATCTAGTGTGCAAATTCCACTTATTTTTAGACCTGCAATTAATAATGTTTAGGGTGAGTTGATTACTCAAAAGTCTACTACACTGATATACATCCCAATTCATCAATGAACGAAAATACGAAGGGCTGGATAAGAGAGTTGTCTACTCTAATAGGTACGGAAAACAACTCAAGCTTAATCTGAGAGTAGGATTGGGCCTGGCACTATACTTGGTCCCAAACATTTCCAAAACGTAATCTTCCGTTAGAGGGAACAAGTCACTTTATAGATTCTGCTATGAGACAATCTATACCTACTAAACCCTATATGTGGTGTATCTAGACTCATTGAACAAAAAGTTAGGTTTGTGGATCCCCTACGTAAAATGTGGGTTGGCACATTGACTATAAATTGTCATGACCGGTTACTTGAAAAGGTGAGCTGGGAACACTACCTAACAATGTCATTACTACTGGTGTAAAACAAAAATGATTTATAACATTATTACAATGATGATACCAAAAACAATGAAGCCCTTCTCCTTAAACATAGTTATCTAAGACTCGGGATGGCAAATTTTTCCAAATTTTAGGGACGGAGGGGGATGGCTACTAAAATAATATATAAAATTAAAGATTTGAGATTCATTTCGCAGGTCAGAAGTTTAATGAAATTTCTGGATACACTGCATAAGGAGGATTAATACCGACGTTTCGATTCCAGTACCGGAACCATCATCAGGGTGAAGCTATTGCTTGAGAGCAGAGATGGAAATTGAACTATTATAAATAATCCATTTACCAAGAGACATGTCGTTCCGAAAAGATGTGAAGGTAAAATAACAAGAAAAATGAAAATAAGATAAAGTGAATTAAAAATAAAAATAAATAAAATAAAGACAAAAAATGATAATAAGGAGAAGGGGGAAAAACCACAAAAAAGAAGTAAAAATAAATGACAAATTATTAGGAAAAAAGGGGGGAAGGCAAGTGCACAATTAGCGAGAACACAAAAGGTAAAATAAAGGACAGACACAAATAGACAAGAAACGGAAAGACAAGACAAACAAACTAATGCAACGAACACTAGCCGAGGGGGTAGTGAATGTCAGCTTATGCAACAAAGGTTTCCATGATTGACTTAGTTTCCACCCGTCGTCGCGATTTAGGTTGTTTGGATGTTTTTCTAGTCTTGTTTTCAGTGACCTACCTGTTTCCCCGATGTATGTTTTACCACAAGCACATGGTATGGAGTAAACCCCTTTTCTTAAGTTAGGACAAATCGGGTCTTTAGGGTTTTTAATTTGTTTCTTATGGTTTTTACAAGTCTGAAACAAGTTTTTATACCATTTTTCTTAATATCCTGGCAATCCTATCAGTAGTCCCAGAAATGTAGGGTAGGAAAGCTTTATTGTTGTCACTCTTGCAAAAATCAGAGGACCGAGGTGACCTTGATAGGCACCATTAATCCAATTATTCATCACATAAGCCAAAATTCTATATTTAATATTTATATTTCATATTGAGTCATTGACATTAAGTTACTAATTGTTCTCAAGTGCTTTCAGGTTGACGGGATTCTTTATGTTTTTTTATGGCTACCTAAATGATGGTCCATATTTTAAGAGCCGGTTGCTCTCCACTTATAATGCCTTCTTGAAATAGCTGTATTAACATGGGGGATATGTCGTCTTTGACATGAGCACTCCAACTTGCTGCTAGACCACAACTCAAACAACGTCGACAATATTTTCTTGTTACGCAGGTTTTCTTGTTTGAGTGGCTTTGCTGAAATTATGGATTTCATTACGTTTCCCTTCATCTTTTTTTCATTTTGAAAGGTTGATTTGTATGTTTGAGCATGCATGTTAATCACAGGGTTTTATAACCACAACAGGCATGTTCACTGTGGAGAGCTTTAAGATGCTAAATGTAAGGTCCTACAGTTTAAACCCTAAGGCAGACAAATCTATGATGATGAGATGTAAGATCTTACAGTACAAACCTTCAGCTAACATATGCTAGACCCTGTAGAGGTGACTGGTGCAACAGTCATTACTAGCCATCAAATACTTGCCATTAAGATGAATGTGCGCATGGAGATTTATACAAATTGTGATAAATATTCATGATTGATTTAGATTATGGCCTATATTTGTTTAGATTTTATGGCTGATAATTTTTCAGATTCCTATAATTTTATTTTTATAAAAAGTGTTTTTAAAAAGAAAAGCAAAAAAAAAAAAAAAGCCAATGACGTTGGGGATGTTTGGGCGCCCCTCAATCGTCGGGGTTGTACAGAGTCCAGACATCCGCAGAAAAAGGGGACGTCCCTGATATTCAAGGATGTCCCGGGATGTCCCCTGTGATTCTCTCCTGTTAGGAAATGTGAGAGGGCATTTCCCCGTCCCGTCATCCCTAGGACGTCCCAAACATGCTTATTTGGGGTGCCGGGGGAGAAGGGGTGCATCCCCGCATAACACTGCCTCAAACACACTTTATTTTTCTTATTGATTAACTTGTTATGGGGCTAAAATATCAATGACAAGTTTTGGGTGTCTTGTTATTTATGAAGTCTACTTCCCAAGTATAAACTAACTTTAGCTTCAGAAAGAGTATTTTTGAACAAAATAGGGTAATTTAGAAGAGTAATAGTTAAGAGTGAGGAATAGGGCGCACATGTAAAGTTCTATGGAAAAGGTAGCATAAGAATTATGTAGAAAATCGTTCCCAAGATGGTCATTTTAAAATCAACTATTCATTGAGAATTCCAACTACAGGATGGCCTATATTGCCCTATTCTGGCATTGGTATCCCGTATGTACATTCTAGTGGTAGATTAGGGTCTTCGTGTGACATCATATTAATCATTAATGGCATGGTGGATTTTCATATTTATATGGGCTTATTTTGCCAAACTAATGGAAAATATATATTGATGTATATGAGAAACTAGGAGTATAGAGAAAGTATTCAAATCAGTAGTAGATACATTAGTGTCGAATAAATAAAATTAAGTTGGAACTTCTAAAACGAACATGAGAAACTGTAAAAGATTAAGCAAAATTTGACCATGCAAAGACTAGTGCAAAACTGTTACCGTGAAACAACTAACACTTATCAATCCAAGCATATAGCTGAAGTCCATAGAGTTTAGGCTTTTAGATCCCATTTGTCAAACCAACAAAGTTCTAAGAAATGCCTAGCATCAAATATAAACTCAAATGGCCTAAAGCAACTATTTGCAAGTGAGAATGTAGATAAAACATGGAACACCATGAATTCAAATTACAGAGCGTCTTCCTGGGATGGATAGGTTTCCGTTTGAGCTTCACTGCCTTGGACCTTGATTTCCAGGATCGTTTTGTCATCTGATTCTTTCATCAGAAGAATATTGAGCTTGCTGCAGATATCATTCAGCTTAGCATCAATGATTAGAGTGTTTGTGTAAATGATCCTCAGATTGTTTGGTTATTCCCCATGGATCTCCTGCAGTGCCTCTAGCAGGCTACTCCGGTCACTAAGTCAATAACTCCAACACATTGTTGGCGGCTATTCTGAAGATGCTCAAGGGATTAGGGTTTTTCTCCTCGCTTTCTATCCTTGAGCTGATTTGCCTTTGAAGTAAGGTTCAAACAAGTTAGGTTCCTTCTGTAGAGATGACCAAGAACTTTTTCTGTGTGTTTAATTATTATACAGATTTTCTGCTTAAAAAGCAGCATGTAGCTGCTTTTTTATTTACTCTGTTATGCCCTCTTCGTGCCATGATGTCCTTGTCTGCCTTTTGCTTCCATGGTTTGGGACCTGAAGGCTGAAAGCAAAATTGTAGACCGATGCAGCAACAGGAAAAATCAAGTTGATTTGATAAGTGACTTTTAAATCCATTTGGAATCTCCCAAAACCATGATGCAGCTCTGATTAAAAACTTCTTGTCAAGTCACGTGTCCATGCATATCAATAATACAGACTTAGGTAGTGGGACTATAGGAAAATGATTAGCTTCCATTTCTACAACTATCCCAAAAGAAAGAATAGGCTTTTGAAAATTTTCAACATTAGAACTCCCAAATTTGCACATAATTTGCCACTCGTTTTGATCTCTTCTAACATGAAGATATCTCTTTTAAATTTTTTATTGTTGATTTCATAAAGCCAAGGGGAGGAGTCTATTTCAATTTGTCTGAAGAGGCTTTTCCTCTGACCTCTTTAAAAGGAAGCTCGCATGCAGGCTTCTATATATATATATATATATATATATATATATATATATTTGGAAAACTTTTGTGTTTAAGAATGGTGTTATCTTCATGCAATGTCTGTGTCTTAGTTTCTTCTTGTATATATGTATCCTTGGAAATGTGGATATGAATATCATCTTATTGTAAATCTTGATCTCTATTCATCTTTCTTGGTTTGATATGTCACAATGCATTTTGCGACTCTTCCTTCTGACATGAATTGCATTTTCTAGAGTACATGTTCATATGTTATGTTGCAATTGGTTTGTCTTAGTACTACTGTGTGATGCGTGTCTTCCTTGTTTATAATATTTTTATCGGCATGCCAAGGAGATTAGCATATGCATGCATGATGTGTAGAAGTATATGGTGACCATTTGTGGACTTTGTTAAGGAGATTTGTATAAGTGTGTGTGATATATAGAAGCATTTAATGGTTTCTTTTGAGATTCAGGTTTGAAGAGGTATTTATTGGGTTCTTATTGCCTAACCATATTGGCCATGATAGGCACTGGGACTTTGTCATCCTCTTCACATACACTTTTGAGTGGGATGTTAGCTGTACTAGCTGTGAATCTCGTGATCGGACTCTACATTTTCATGGCATTGAAAGAACCTACGTCTTCGACACATCAGCCAGACCCAACATTTTTGGCTCAAGCTCAAGCAAGCATGCAAAGAATTGCCTCAGAAAGAAATGCAATACCAGAGGACAGCAAGAAAACTAATTAAATATATCAAATTGGTTGTAGATAGTTTTTGAGACTCCAAGCCCAACAATCTAACATTTTTCATATTATTATAGCAACAATATATTTATAATGGCTATACGTGTGTTATTTGTAGTTTGCATATCAAGTAATTCATGTATGGATAGGATATTTCCTAAAGAACTCAAATATTATGTGATGAGGACAGTGAGTCTGACCATGGAGAAAGAGTTCAATATGTCCTAACAGTACAGGTTGTGGGTTTGGACTCCCTTAAGTAGAATATTTACATTCTTAATTGACAACCACCAACTTTATCAAGGCAACACTGTAGAATAATAATTTGCATAGAAAGGTGCAACACTAGGGTCAATACGAGGTTTATATGGAATGTGTCTTTTAATGCTCATAATGTATACACTTTGCATTTTGTTGTTAAGGGCTCGTTGGCACATCAACCTCCTCTAATTGGATTGGAGTGGGTCCATTTGAGTAGTCTTGTTGAGGTCCTTCCTTTTAGTGATCCTTTTGCCTTCCTTTCTACTCCAATATAGTGAATCGTCATGCACACTAGTAGAATCCATGTATACATAAGATTAGTGTTGGTATCAAATTTCAGATGATATTTGGCCATTTATGGCTACATTTGTAAAATATGACAACATTATGTGGAGATTTTCTGTTTTAAACTTTTATATTAGAGCTATTTTTTATGGCTGCTGCACTCAATCCACATATTTTGAGCATGTGCAGAGTGGTTGTGGGAGTTGGCGTAAGCATGGCTTCTATGACAGGGTCTCTCTACATCTTAGAAGCCTTGCTGGCGAAAATTGGGGAGCTTTAGCTATAGTACAAACATTTTTCTCATCATGCAGCCAATTCTTATCACATCTCAATGATCTTGATTTTACAATAGCTTCAAGTACTTGGCGCTGGATGCTTGGAGTTGCATCTTCTTAGTCTCTTACAATTTGTGCTCATGCTCTTTTTACTCGAACCTCCTCATTGCTTTGTACAGAAGAAAACAAAGGAAGCCAGCACAATTTTGAAAAAGATATAGCCACGAGAAACTATTGAGAGTGAAATTCAAGCACTTCAAGAATTTGTGAAGTCCCAAATGAAGGTGGAGGTTTTGAGAAGATTCAATACCAACATACTTTGTGTTCCTTAGTAATTTAGTATTGTTTTTTATTTTTCTTTGCTTTCCAGAATTGTAAGCATTTTACTCAACCTATGAGATCTTATCTCAATTTGTCAGGAGTTTCAGTAACACATTCATTTTCAATCTATAACTTGTAAACCTTACAAAAAACAATAGAGACAATATTGATGTAAAATTTAACAAGAAATTTGTTGTATTTTACAAATCTAGTTATATGTATGGCTTGCTATTACTGGGGAATTTATATCAGCACTAGTCTTATATATACATGAATTCTGTTGGTGGCATTTAGCCCCTTTGTAAGCTCCATTGTCCCATAGCTTGCCTTCTTGAGTGTTTCTTGGACACACTCAACGAATATTGAGCTTAGTTGACGTCCTTGATTATGGTTAAGGGTGTCCTGTTTTTTTGGCAAGAAATGAAGCTATTAACCTTGCCTTGACCAAATGTGTTGTCCTAATTAAAATATAGGTTTGAGATCTAACATGATTATTTATAGTTAATTGTTAAACTTGTTTGCAAAAACACATCGATCTCTACTACGCATTTAGTTTTTTTAGCAGATTTCTCCAATTGAATTCTAAGAACAAATAGAGCAAGGGACCTTCACCAAAGGAAAATTGTTCGCAGAGATAAATTGAATCCAATAATAAAGGAACAATAAGGATATATATCAGGTTCCAAGAAGCCCTTACCATGGTCTATTAGGTCTTTTTGTTTCCTTCTAGCTTCAACCACATCTCATCTTGTGGTATGACTACTCCAATTAAAGGAGATACATACACAAGTCACTTCTAGCAAAGTATCCCTTTGCCTTGCACTCTTTCATTTGATTATGCTTGCTAGTATGCTTATTTGCTTTATTTGTTAACTTTGCAAATTGCCATCCTTATCGACCTACCATGTCAACCACTCATTAGCTATTTTAGTGTTTACAAACAGAGGTTCTCTACATCTATTAAGTTCACCTAGCAGAGTCCCTTTCAATGTGTGTATTTTGGTGAACCTTATGTGAACACAAACCCTTTATTTACTGTCTCACAATCCATATTTTTCAAACACTTTTCCTTGTTTTTCAAACCATATACCTGCTAGGTTTCCCAAGTGTCATTCTCCACTTCTCATAATGAATCTCTCAAGGTCCGATACCATCGAGAAACCACCTCTTAGCAATCTCTCTCAACCAAGCTCAATTTGATGCAACTCTTGATGTCAACATGGTGGGAGCCTACAAAGCTCGACAAACCCATCCCAACATGAATTGATGCAAACCTTGTGTCTTACAATAAATATCTCCAAGACGAACAAAATGATCCTAACAACTCAGAAGAAGTCCTACAAGGGTTTTACATATTTAAAGTAGTTGAAATATCACCCAATTGCCCTCTGGGTTTTATTGTTGAAATGCGTCAATACCTAAAATATCATGCCAAACATTAGGGAAAAAACCTTGAATAATTGAGCTTGTTGAATGGCATGATAATTTAGAGACATAAATGACCTTGAGGCGACATCCCATATGCACACAATAAAATACTTGCCCTTTTTCCATACCCACATGCTTCCCCTAATGTTTCTACGATTGGGATTGCCGCAATAGTCTCGATGATGCTCAAGCATGTTATGCACACAATGAAATATCTGCCCTTTTCCATACCCACATGCTTCCCCAATGTTTCTATGATTCCAACTTTTGCAATTGCATTAGAGATAACATGCTCGAGCATCATTGAGACTATTGCGGCAATCCCAATCATGGCCAAATGTGTGCCATTTGGGCATTAGGAGGAATCCGAATAGGTCACATCCCACCATGCAAAAATCTTTAGGCTATTTTTTAAAACCATTGAAAAGTCCAAACTCAAACTTCTATTTTTTTTTAAAACAAGTGCCGCAACAATCACAAATTAATACACAACTTTATGATGCAAATGGTGGATCAATGCAACAACTACAATCTGCAATGAATAAGTGAATGACTCAAATGCAACATCGCAACGACAAATTGCAACCTAATTGAAAAAGCAATAAACCTTAATCAACTTTGTTGCCCCCTATTGTTGACCGAAAACTACACCCTTGCAACAATACTTGTACCTTTCTCCCAATGGGAAAGTCAAAACATAATTGTACTCGTCTAATTGCAAAAACACACTTCAAAATGCAAGACTTGATGCCTAATCCACAAAGGTAAGTTTGGAAATGTAGAGACTGATTTGAAAACCAAAAAAAAGGTTTGTAAGTTCTCCGTTTGGTTTTCTCCTGCAATTAGGATAGTCAATTCATAGTGGGCAACTTCAAAGAATAACACTAGTTGCTTTAAAAAATTTGAAGTCGAAGGCACAATTAGATTAGTAAGTGAAACCAAAAATAATGGCTCTAATTTCAAAAGTGGCTGTAATGATAGTACAACAATGGAGTTCTTCAAGGTATCATATTTTTTGGATTCATTAACATAGGTTGTAGGGGATCATTTCCTAATATATTGATAAACAAAAACTTGACAAATTTACAATAGCTTTATTCCCTTAGGATTGAGCCCCTGGTTATATGCAAAACACATCTAGAGGCAACCTACGCTTACCTACTATACCGCTAGATATGGCTTACTACCCATAGATAATATCGACAAAAAGGCCAATATACCATCGCCACCATTCATCACCTATCGTGACAGTAGAGAAAACAATGCACTACATTTCCTCAGTAAAGGCTATGCATAATTAGACAAACTAATTTTGCTTGCCCTGACAGAGGAAGACATACCTCCATAGAAGTCCATATGGTCGCACAGACTCACATTGAAACCCACGGCGCCAACCAAACACATCATAGTCTTGTTTTCTTTGTCACATGCTCCAGATTCTTCTCAATGGGGCAAAGTGTGTTGGAAGCAATGGATGACACATCATATATTTCCACATGTCGAGGAACCACCCTTGCTCGTGCATGACCCAAGTTTAGAAAAGTTTGAACATTCTCTATAACATCTACCAAGACTAGGAAGCAAGTCTCAAACTCTTGGAACACAGTCATTGATACCAAGCCTCTAAATTCTTCTCTTGAGACTGGCAAGTCCAAAGGAATGATTAGATTGAGCCATGCCGGAAGCTTGTTCAAACCCACCCTATGTTCTTCTTGAAAAACAATCTTTACAATTGCACCCTTATTTAGAATAAGGTAGAGAAGACTTGAGACAAACATTGAAGCTACCTTCAAATTCCCTTGACTTCTCATCTCTAGCTTCATTTGATCAATGTGCCTAGAACCGCCTCTCCGCCTTCAACACCACCTTAGCTTGGACAAAATATATTATCTTGAGTCACTTGTTAACGGGATCGAAATCCCATTTTCTTCTTTTCTCCAAGTAAGAAGAATCAATGCTAAATGTAAGACCACATTGTGACAGAGCAAAATCTAAGTATGAAAACACAACTACGAATGAGAAAGGGCATAGAGCAAGAGGAACAAGCTGTAGGTTCTTGTAATGGCTTTGACATGTGTGTTGTCACCTTTCCCATAAAAGCCACCCATTCCATTCACTTGTCATTTTTGTAGAAAAATAAATTTGGAAATTTTATCACTTGGCAATAACAACATTGTCTTTATCCCTAAATCATGACTTGCATGCACATTTCAAGCTTAATTGTCTATCTTTAGTCCGTGTATGACATGCTCTCCTCAATAACACCGCTTAGATGCTCACAAAATCAATTGCATCGTTCTATGTTAGTTTATCACCTCTTGAGTGTTGTGCCCAAAAGCTTCCAACACCTTATTCATTATCGTATAGGTTTCCCAAACATGGACCGAGATCATCCAAAAATTATGTTTGAAATTGGCGGTTTGTCCCAAACCACCCAACTCTCACTTTCTCAATTCAATATTTTTCTATGGATCGGTAGTTACTTGATGGGCCGATCTTAATGCAAAATTACACATACAAACCCCTATATAAATACGTTAAATGCACTCATTTATTCACCTAACACTTGTAAGAGTACCCATTGCAAATATCATTCATAAAGTGCTCGTAGCTCTCCTAAATTCCTAAAAAGCAGCATCACATTATAGGAGCAACCTCTACACAAGTCTGAAGCACACTCAACTAGGTTATAAAGTCACACTTCCAAAGCTAGAGACCATCCAAACAAAGTCAAGCTAAGCACGTCGAGCCATTGTTGCATTACCAAGTTATCAAATTGCCAAAGCTATTAACATCCATATGGATGTCACATGTTAGTTGGAGAACAAAGTGGTGATTTGAGGCCTCTTTGGAGGATTGCAAATGTAGTTAGTTTACAGATCACACTTCAACCCAACTACTAACCTTTTTGTAGGGTCTCCTACCCGTGGTTAGGATTTGAATCTATTTCGAGATCATATAGAGGGTTTTGCACGTGTGAAACATAAGGGTTCACAAGAAAGCATAATTTTGAGGGTTGCACAAACATACAAAGTTGTAGAGCTCCAACACAACCATTATGAAAATGCCAAACATGTACAAAACCACCAAACGGTTATGTACACAACCGACGGTTCCATACCGCTTAGTTTGCACTCCTAGATTGAAATATAAAGCACTTTCATATTGCTTCCAAGATTTTCATCCTTTTGTCACCTCCAGATTAGTCTTTTGAAACATAATCAACTAAGTACACGCTCTTTATTGTGCTTTCACCTTCTTAGCAATTGTTTCTAATATTATATCTTGCAAATCGATAATAATGGTATCTTTTGATTTGTACATTAATGTTAATTAATTAATCTAAATATATTACATGTTTCTAACCCTTAATTCCAAGATATTAAATAAAAAGAGAACAAAACCCACCCTCTTATTTACCTAGGGTTGAATCATTTGGTTGACCTACTTGTTGATCGAATTGTTCATCTATTTGGCCTAAGTTACTCTATTCTAAATTAGACTTGTTGTTCCAAACCCCTAGGGTTATCATTTCCGTCTTGGTGCTTTCATGGCTCAATCTGCGCATTGCCTTTCTCTTATTCTTACACCAATGAGCCAATTTCTATGTCACTAGCGATATAGGAATATGCAAGGCATTATTGATACCCCGATGACTTTTCTCGGTATGAATGCGATGATACATACGAGGCATATTCTCGCTACGATTCATAATACTTATACATGTGAATAATTTTTTTGATGGTTCTATTGATAATGGATACGATGGTTGTCATGAATCTCTCGACTCTCTTCCCATAGACAATACTACAACGGTATACTCTAATGTTTGTATCTTTGCTAATACTATCTTGATTGCATTTGCCAACTATTTGTAAGGGGAAGGTTCTCATGTTGACTCCAATCCTCATATTGATCCCATTAGTAAAGAGGAGTGTGAGTTCACTACATTTTAAAAGCAAAATCCT
This sequence comes from Taxus wallichiana var. yunnanensis, assembly GCA_018340775.1. Classification (NCBI taxonomy): domain Eukaryota; kingdom Viridiplantae; phylum Streptophyta; class Pinopsida; order Cupressales; family Taxaceae; genus Taxus; species Taxus wallichiana. Next base: position 5,596,818 of record JADAXU010000131.1, read on the forward strand.
CAACATATTGATGCATTTCTCTATATCGCTACTGAGATGAGCAAAAACATTTATCTCGCATCTAACATTCATGTATATGATATTCCTTAAATCCATTGTTGTTTCTTCTTTTATTGCTCCATCTATTGTGCCTTTATGTATGGGGGCATCCCATATTCCCTTTCAAAATGTTACCATGTCTTTACCTATGTCTCTTTGCTATACCTACATCCCTTATGCATACCCACAAGGCTTCCTACTCTTTTGCTACACACACCCTTGAGCATCTTGTTCATAGTTCACAAGTCCAAGTTTTACAATTACAACAAGGTGCCTCTAAGCCTTCTAATATTATGGATTCTACTCAATTGCTTCACAATCCACTTGCACCTAAAATAGCTTCTTATCCTTTACCCCTTGGGTTTGTGTCACCTAAGCTTCCTATCTATGAGGGAAAAAGTGATCTTGAACATCATCTTCTCTATTTTCATGCTACTTGCTTAAACCATGCTTACCATGATCATAACTTACTAAGCTTTTTCCTATAAGTCTTAAAGACTATGTTCTACAATTTACCTATGCATTATGTACGAGTTTTTACTCCATTGGCTAATAAATTCCTTGTACATTTTTCTATCATTATTAATGACATAATTTCATATGCTCAAGTGTCTAATATGCAATACAACTCTAATGAACCAATCAATGACCATGTTTTGTGTTATAACACTATGCTTACTAAAATAAACAATATACTTGTAGCCAAAGAGCTTCAAAATTTATTCAATCGAAGTCTTCTTTCTCCTTCACAAGAAGTGATCATGTTTGACAAATTTCAATCTTTCAATGAGCTATGTCACACTTTAAGAGGAACAAGCTTAAGTATGCACATATTGCTCTTAATACATACATCTACATCTAAATTTCTAGGAAAATGTAACTATAAAGGCAAATCTAATGATCACAAGTATGATGCTAAAGTTCATGTAATGACATATCTCAACATATCTCAAGGTACAAAGCTTAAGATACAAGGCACTCCTTGAAGGCAATTCACATGGTTGCCCTCCTCACCATAAGTTTGGCAATTCACACGATTGCCCTTCTCACCATAAGTTATCTTACACAAGCTACTGGAGTGTAACCTTATATCTCTCCCTCCTCCTGTTGAGGTTTATACAAGCAAGCCCCATGGTAAAATTTTTGATTCTAATGCCTATTGCAACTTCCTCAGATTATTAGACACTACAAATAAATGCTTCAATCTTTGTCATGTCATACAAGACCTCATTGATACTAATGCAATTGAATTTGACTCTCCTCCCGGTCAATCTAAGCCCGCCAATGATAACTCGAAGCTCAAAATATTTAATAATTCACTTCTTAATCATAAAGATTCGAGAATCTAAGGGCACTTCAAAAGTGCATCATACTTATAGGGCTCAACCTCTTCCTACTCAATGTGATCATCCACTTGATTATCCGATTGGTACAATTAGACCTACTATGCCTCCTAGGCTTGTTATTACATTTGATGATATTGATGTTGTTGCCACTATTGGATATCGTGATTCAAATGTTTTGGTGCTAGTATGTTTTGTAGTTAGGGCATGCTTTTCGTGAGAGACAACCCCATGCCATGTTGTGTTAGTACTATGTTCTAAATAAATGTATGTACTAAGTAAATTAATATTTAATTTAATTAGGTTAGTGGGTAGTAGTTATATATTGTTGTTTGTTAAATGGGTTTGCTAGTTGGTTGGGTCCTCTATGCCAACCTCCTCCGCAATGCTTATTTAAAAGCTTTAGGGATATTATATAAAAAATTTACACGAGTGAACTTTTATTAAGCTTTAATGTTATTCTTTTGAAATTTATTCTTCCATTTACCATTAGTGGTATCAAAGACTGATGGTGGCCATTGTTCTATGAAAAGGAAGCAATATGGAAGACCCATGAGAAGAAGCAAATTTCCCAGATGTGAAGAATTAATTTGGTAAAGTTTTATTTTGGATTTTTTTTTAAAGTTTCTGGAAGTTTATACCTTTGTACCGGTGTTGTGCACATCCAAGTATTTGTTAAATTATGTTATGAGGGCCACTCCCTTCCTACAAAGTTATTTTCTGCCCTGTGTAAAAGAGTTTTGAATAGAGGAAAGGAATATATGTTTTTTTGCTAATGATTATCAAATGTTGAGACACCACTTGTTGATAAAAACGGACAAAAATGAGGCTTTCTGAAATGCAATCGAGCATTTTTTCAAGTTTTGGGAGTGATTTGTGAGTGGATGAAACACCATCGAATATTCTTATCACTTGACCATCAAAATGAAGTTGAAATGTTGTTGTTTGGTTAATGAAAAGCATCTAATTTGTTTTCATAGCAACCAACACTTTGGTAAAACTCCATCCCGATTCCATCCACCATCCTTAGCGCCATCTACAACTACCACACTATTTTGGTTTGCCGCATGATGCCCAATGAATATGCAACACCATCCTTGAGTGACATCCTGTATTTCTATTAATTTTTTTCACTATTGGAATGCCGTATCTTCTAAGTGGGCTCAAAATACTCAAATCCTTCTCGAGGTGAAATTATTAGATAATTTAAATTTTCTGTTGCATAGCTAGTACAAACAACTAATAACTTTTCTTTTATTTGGGTCACAAAGTTAAAAACATTACCAAGCATTTGTATATAAGCTGAGCAACCTTTGATAAAATGAGTGGTGAGGAATTCAAATCACCAAAGTTCCTAGATTCAATTTTTACAAGAAAGGCCATATTAAATTAATTTTGTAAACGAGAAAGATCTATGACCACAATTGCCATAACTTGTTCATTCGGCCATATGTTTTGAAAACTAGATTTCGCCATGATTCCATCGAGTATAAATAGCGAGGGGCACTTTGGATGTCTTGCTAGAAACTTTTAATTCTCGTAAACTAGTTAAGTTTGTAGAATTTGCATTGGGGGCGGGGAGACAGAAGGGATCTTCCTAACATGAATAAGGAGCACAACTTAAAACTAACATGACTTTTGCATATGATAGTCACAATTTCCATACGACCACTCGATTTTCATGGAATTTAAGTTTTGAGTTAATTGGAAGGTTTAATTTCTTGTTTTGACATATGAGTTTGGTGGAAAATGAAGACGACATACATTGTAATGTAATATGGGTGCATTTTTGGTGGAAATTGACACCCCAATCTTTATGAAGTGCTTCAAAGTCATGGTTTTGACACTATTTCAAATTGCTTGTGTTATCGGAGTTGATGTAGTAGCTCTTCGCGACTTACGAGGTCCCTAGGGATCGATAGGCTAATAGGGCCAAAATGGAAGAGAATAATTCCCGTTCTCTAGTTAGATATTCGATGAGAATTTGGGTTAAATGCTTGAATAACATTTTTGGTAGGAGAAAAATGTGGTTTTGTCCGATTTGGTGTTGTGCAGTTCCATTTGCTAGGTGTTTAGTTTTGATATTATTTCAATGAGCTTTGATGATGAGTACACAAGGTTGTGATTGGTTTTATATCTGCAAAGACTTCTCACCTCTCACACGATAGGGGAAAGAAAGCGCTAGTGACCTCTAATCAATCATTAGTGATTATGCGACTTGACATAAATAGTTCTTTAGCATTGGAAGAGTTGAGTAAGGGGATGTCGATGATTATTGGGCACCAAGGAGATGTGCCATATAGAGTACATAAGAATCGTTGGACAAGTTTATATGTGATACGTTATGTGGATTGATGTAGTTGAGCAGACTTTGATCGTGCTTATACTACAATATAGTAAGGAATGGTCAGAGGTGATGTGTATGCCTATGTAGTGTGCATGCTCGCATAGTGTGTATCATTCGTGTAGGGTGTTCATCATCATGCCACAACTCATAGGGTAACGAAATTTCGAGGGAAGGGAGAAACATAGGTTGATCAATACTATGATATACAATTTTCCGAGGTTTTAGGTGCGACAGAGACTATTGATTGACATCACGGATGTGAGCTCGAGATCATCCTCTTCTATACCCCTTTGGATAAAGGGGGTTTGTTGGATATTGTGATCCAAATGTTTTGGTGCTAGTATGTTTTGTATTTGGGGCATGCTTCTCGTGAGAGACACCCCCATGTCATGTTGTGTTAGTACTATAGTTCTAAATAAATGTATGTACTAAAGAGTTAATATTTAATTTACTTTGGCTAGTGATTAGTAGTTTCAAATTGTTGTTAGTTATACGGGCCCATTAGTTGGTTGGGACCTATATACCAATCTCATCTGCAAAGCTTATTTAAAAGCTTTAGGGATATCATACTGAATAATGGAGATTTTGCATTGGAAAATCAATAAAATATTTGAGTGAACTTTTATCAAGTTTTAATGGCTTTATTATGAAAGTTGCTCTTTCGTTTACCATTGGCCATTTAAATTTTCTCTTCCTAACATGAACAAGGAGCAAAAATTAAAACTAACACAAATTTTTCATACGGTGGTCAAAATTGTCATATGATCATTCAATTTTCATGTAATTTGAGTTTTGAGTTGAATGGAAGGTTGAATCTCTTTTTGAGTTGAATGCGAGTTTAGTAGAAAATTAAGACAACATACATTCTAATGTACTACGGGTTATTTTTTCGTAGTTGATGTGCTTCAAAACCATGGTTCTGATACTATTTTTGCTATCATAGTTGATGTAGTTGCTCTTCAAGACTTATAGGTCCCTAGGGATTTGACAGGTTAACATGGCGAAACCAGAAGGTTGCACAACACATCAGAGGCCAGAGAATAATTCCCCTTCTTCATTTAGTTATTTTCTCTGAGTTTGGGTTAAATGCTTGAATAAATTTTTGGTAGGAGTAGCATATGTTTTTTTTTCTAGTTTGGTGTTATGCAATTGCGGTTGTTATGTGTTTTGTTTTGGTTTTCTTTCAATGATATTTTATGAGGAGTAGACAAGGTTTTTGTGATTGGTTTTATAGCTATAAAGACTTCTCACATCTCTCTTATTACGGGGAAGGGACTACTAATAGCCTTCGATCAATCGTCAGTGATTGACGTGTTGACATAGGAGATGCTAGCATTGGAAGTGTTGAGAAAAGGAATTTCAATGATTGTTGGGCATTAGGGAGATGTGACATAAAAATACAATAGAATTTTGGACAAGTTTCTATGTGATACCTTGTGTGGATTGATGTAGGTGAGTACTCTTTGATCATGCCTAAACTATAGTAGATAAAGAATCGGAGGTGATGTGTATGATCATTTAGTGTGCATGCTTGCATAGGTGTATCATTCATGTACGATGTTCATCATCATGTCACAACTCATAGGGTAGCGAGGATTTCGAGGGAGGGGAGTGACATAGTTTGATTAATACTATGATGTAAAGTGTGGTAGGTTGTAGGTGCGGGACTATTAATTGACATCATAGACATGAGCTCTAGATCATCCTCTTCTATTCCACTTTGGATCAAGGGGGTTTGTTGGATAGTGTGATCTAAATGTTTTGATATCGGTATGTTTAGTAATTGGGGCATGCTTCTCATGAGACACGCCCCCATGTCATGTTGTGTAAGTACCACAATTCTAAATAAATGTATGTACTAAGTAAATTAATATTTAATTTATTCAGGTTAGTGGTTAGTAGTTTTAGATCGTTAGTTATACGGGCCCATTGCCTAGTTGGGTCTCACATGCCAACCTCCTCTCACAAAGATCATTTCAAATATTTAGGGATATCATAATAAGTAGCATAGATTTTACTTTGGGTAATTAATAAAATATTTGAGTGAGATTCTATCAAGTTTTAATGATGTTCTTCTAAAATTTTCTCTTCTATTTGCCATCGACCAATGATATTTTCTCTTCCTAACATGAATGAGGAGAAAAACTAAAACTCACATAAAATTTTCATACGGTGGTCAAAACTATCATACGACCACTCGATTTTCATGGAATTCAAGTTTTGAGTTGATTGGAAGGCCGCTTTTTTGTTTTGGCATCTATACATGTGAGTTTGGTGGAATATTAAGACAACATACATTGTAATGTACTTTAGGTGCATTTTCGGTGTGAAACCAACACCCTAATCTTTATGAACAATTGATGTGCTTCAAAACAATGGTTATAACACTATTTCAAAATGTTTGTGTTATTGGAGTTGATGTAGTTACACTTCAAGGTTTATAGGTCCCGAGGATCGATAGGTTGATAAGGCCAAGCGGAGGTTGGAAAACACATTAGATTCTAGAGAATAATTCACCTTCTTTAGTTAGCTATTCATTCACAATTTGGGTTAAATGCTTGAATGGCAATTTTTCGTAGGAGAAGAATGTTTTTTTTTATCTAGTTTGGTGTTTTGCAATTGTGGTTTCTATATGTTTAGTTTTGGTCTTCTTTTAATGAGATTTGACGAGGAGTAGACAAGGTTGTGATTGCTTTTATAGCTACACGGACTTCTAACCTCTTTTTGATACGAGGAAGAGACTACTAGCAACCTTCGATCATTCATTAACGATTGTACAATTTGACATAAGAGTTCTTTAGCATTGGAAGTTTTGAGCAAAGGGATGTCAATGATTGTTGGGCATTAGGGAGATGTTTTGAACAATGTACGGAAAATCATTGGAAATGTTTATGTGTGATACCTTACATGGATCAATGTAGTTGAGTAAGCTTTGATTGTGCTTATACTACAATACAATAAAGAATGGTCAAAGTGATGTGTATTCTTATGTAGTGTGCATGCTAGTGTAGTGTGTATCATTTGTCTAGGGTGTTCATCATCATGCCACAACTCACGGGGCAATAAGATTTTGAGAGAGGGGAGTGATATAGTTGATTAATACTATGGTGTATAGCTGTTAGGTGCGTCGAAAAATATTGATTGACATCAAAGATCCGAGCTCTAGATCATCCTTTTCTATTCCCCTTAGGATCAAGGGGCTTTGTTGGATATCATGATCCAAAAGTTTTGGTGTTAGTGTGTTTTGTAGTCAAGGAATGCTTCTCGTGAGAGACACCCCCATGTCATGTTGTGTTAGTACTATAGTTATAAATAAATATATGTACCGAGTAAATTAATATTCAATTTATTTTAGTTAGTGGTTAGTAGTTTTAGATTGTTGTTAGTTATACGAGCCCATTAGTTAGTTGGGTCCCATATGCCAACCACCTCTTGTAAAGCTTATTTAATTAGGAGTACCATGATAAAAAAAAAAATATTTTACATTGGTGAATCAATAAAACATTTGAGTGAAATTTTATTAAGATTTAATGGCGTTCTTCTAAAAAAATTTCTTCCATTTACCATGACCACTAATATTTGCTCTTCCTAACATGAACAAGGAGCAAAACTTAAAACTAACATATTTTTTTATATGGTGGTCAAAATTGTCATACAACCACTTGATTTTCATGGAATTCAAGTTTTGAGTTAATTGGAAGGTTGAATTTCTTGTTTTTGACATCTCTACATGTGATTTTGGTGGAAAATTAAGAACCATGCATTGTAATGTCTTTGCAGTGCATTTTGGGTGAACTTGAAACCCTAATATTTATGAACAATTTATGTGATTCAAAACCATGGTTGTGACATTATTTCAAATCCGCTTGTGCTATTGGATTTAATGTAGTTACATTTCAAGGTTTACAGGTCCCTAGGGATCTAATAGGATGATAGGGCCAAACTAGAGGTTGGAGAACACATCGAGACTAAGGAATAATTCCCCTTCTCTAGTTAGCTATTCACTCGGAGCTTGTCTTAAGTGCTTGAATAATAGTTTTGGTAGGAGTAACATGTGTTTTTTCCAATTTGGTGTTGTGTAGTTATAATTGCTATCTGTTTAGTTTTTGTCTTATTTTAATGAAATTTGATGAGGAGAAGACAACTTTGTTGTGATTAGTTTTATAATTTCAAATAATTCTCACCTCTCACTTGATAGGGGGAAGAGACTATCAATGAACTTTGATAAAGCTGCTGATGATTGTATGAGTTGAGATAGGAGTTACTAGAATTGGAAGTGTTGAGCAAAGGGATGTCAATGATTGTTGGGCATCAAGAGATGTGCCATACAAATTATGGGATAATAGTTGGATATGTTTCTATGTGATACCTTATGTGGATCGATGTAGTTGAGTAGGATTTGATCATGCTAATACTACATTATGGTAAGGAGAGGTTAGAGGTGATGTGTACACTCGTGTAGTGTGCATGCTCACATAATGTGTATAATTCATGTAGTGTGTTCATCATCATGCCACAAATCACATGGTAGTGGGATTTTGACGGAAGGGAACAACATAGGTTGATTAATACTATGATGTACAATGTGCTAGGTTATAGGTACAACATAGACTATTGATTGACATCATAGATGTGAGCTCCAGATCATCCTCTTCTAGTCCCCTTTGGATTAATGGATTTTGTTGGATATTGTGATCCAATTTTTTTGGTGTTAGTATGTTTTGTAGTTGGGGCATGCTTCTTGTGAGATACAACCCCATGTCATATTATGTTAATACTATAGTTCTAAGTAAATGTATGTACTAAGTAAATTAATATTTAATTTACTTAGGTTAGTGGTTAGTAGTTTTAGATTGTTGTTAGTTATATGGGCCCATTAGTTGGTTGGGTCTCGTCTGCCAACCTCCTCTCACAAAGCTTATTCAAAAGCTTAAGGGGTATCATATTAAGAATAGAGATTTTACATTGGTGAATCAATACAATATTTCAAGTGAACTTTTATTAAGCTTTAATGGCTTTATTTTGAAATTCTCTCGTACGTTTACCATCAGCCATGATGTTTTTCATGTGCTTTACATTCAATCCTTTATCGGTCTAATTCTTATCCATAATTTATTGATTGATAACATCTCCAAACATAATATGTGCACATTCAAATTTCCTGCATATTTAGGCTTTATTAAGCAACATATGCACTTTGATACTTAAAATTATTTTGGGCACATTGTTCTCCTTCTTATTATGGGATCTACTATTATAGATATACCTTTCATGGTTATTTCTTCCCTTAGTTTATGTGAACTTGAGGCTATTCCCTCTATGATATATCATTGTGTAAAGTATATCTATGAAAATCAAGTTGTTATTGTCAAAAATATCCCATATGAGTCTCCTTTACCTAATCCCTTTGCTAAGAAAACACCTACTTCTACATCCATTCCTAGTGCTCCTACTCATGCTACACTTACATAAACTCTCATAATCCTTTTATTACAAGTAAAAAAGCTACTAAAATTTATCTACAACCATGAATTGACACAATACATCTTACTCCTAGTACGCACAATGTAAATTTGAGGTTATACCCTCCCACCCCTACAAGTTTCTATCCTCACCCTCTTGATATTATCATATAGGGTAGATTTTGCTTTATACACATGCATTTATTATAAAAGTGTAAAAACATTCACATATTAAAATAAACACAAAAACATTCAAATATTTTCGAAATACAAAATTAGGACCTACACATGACTTGATTTACTAGTTCTTTACTTTTTACATGTTGTTTGTCATATGGTTCGATGAATAACATATTCTATATGTTTTTTACACATGCATTTTACAAGGTATTTGAGCATGATGCAAGCCATAAATATAGCTATTCAATGTTTAGAAGATGTATCACTCCTCTTAACCAATGTCTGACCAACATGTAGGGGCGTCTCTTATAATATTAGATGATATTATTTTAGTACATAGTACTAATCCACATTCTTATTATGCTCATTTTCTGTATTGTGCCATGTATGCTATTTATTTGGAATAATGTGGATAATACATGTTCTTTGTGCAATGCTACCATCTCTTGCTTTATGTGTTTCTAGGCGATTGCCTAATATTATATTCACTTGCTTGCTCATATGATTGTTTTCTTGTATGTGGTCAATGGATTTTTCTATGCTTGTGTGCATGAAATTTTGGTGTCCCTTTTTGTGGCCTTTTTGACCTTTGCATGTTTGCTTGTGTGTGTGAAACTTTTATGTCTCTTGTTTGCAACTCTTTTCCTTTGCTTTATGAATAACATATGTGACATTGCTTGTATATTTGTTTGTTGTTATACTTCTATGCTTGTTTGCCTATGCACTTATCCTATATTCTCTTGTTTTACCTATTCCTCCAACACCTCCACTTATCGATGAACAACCATTTAAGGATAATACTCACATGATTGACGTTGTTCCTTCCCCGTCGCATTACTACCACTCGCTATAATCTCATATTAGGGGCCTCTCCCGGTCCACTAATGTCACTCTATCATCCCCACCTTCCCCATCATCATCCCCTTTAGTATGCCCACTATTCACTTGTACTCTCTTCATGAATAATTCTTATTGGGCGCATATACTACTTAATATTTCTTACAAAGCCCTTTGTTTGTTCACACAACGGCCTCCTTCGACTTGGTTTTTCCTTCGAGGACCTCCATTCACCTTTATACGATCCACATTTACATCATGGTGTAGACACCTAAATTACGCTTTTGCAATCTTATTGTCAAACACACACAAATCACTCCCATTCTTACCAATTCCGTTATAATTAGTGATTTCTGCCAATTAACTAACGTTTCTTACCACTTTGGTCAATTAGCAAGCACTTCGTTGATCACCAAACCTATTTCGCATTCAGTGCCACTTGACGACAAATCATAATTCAAAATCCTCTTCAAAGCAGGACAATTAGCGTTTATTAGCTTATTAAGCTTATTTTACCTTTGATTTGGTCAATATTCCCTAATATTGTCTCGAACCCCTCTTATGACCACTCAAAATCACCCCACTTTCCTCCACAATGTCTTTGCACGGTTCAAAAGATTATCCTAGCCTCCTAGTTAACCCTAAGCGGTTGATTAAGGCTCCACACCTCTTAATCACTTGGTAATTCACTAATTATGATTAACAAAGCTTAATCATGATTAGAAATTCTAAATCTTCTTTGTACTTTTAGTCCCACATGCACCAAGATGCAAGTTTTCCTCAAAGGAAAAACTATAAATAAGACTAAGTACTACCTTCCAACTTTACACCATGCTTTTATTAGTAGCCTCATATAATACATATGTTAAAGAGCCTAAACTCCTTTAAGGATCCACATGCTCATCTTTGCCTAAAGCCTTCATTATGGTTAGTAGGAGGGTATCTAACATGACATTGTAGTCTTGTGTTAGAGAGATCTCCTCACCATTTGTGGAGTAGCAACCATTCCCAATTTGATTGCTCCTAGATCTATTTAGGTCTATTGTTTAGTAATCATCTAACATAGTAAGCATGCTTAGATATTAGATGTTAGTTTCATTTTATCTCCATTGTTATGCTATTAAGCTTTGATCTTTTATGTTTCATTCCTTAGCTTTTGCAATTAGCTTTAGACTATGTGGTGTTAGTCTTGCTTTAAACTAGTTAATTTGTGTTAAAAGTTTGGGGTGTTATCATTTGGCACGCCCAGTGGGACTCAAACCCCATTTGCATTCATTCTCAAGCTTTTTAACATAGTTTTAAAAGTTTTAGATTTCAAGTTTTCTTAGATTAACTTCCAATTCTTAGATTAGATTCAAGTTTTTCTAGATTAACTTCAAATATTTCTAGCTTACTTTCAAAGTTCTTAGATTAAATTCAAAGTTTTCAAGCTTTTTAGAGTAGTTTTCAAAGTTTTGTAGATCAATTTTGTAGCTAGGTAGTTGTTTCAACTAGATTAGTGGTAGAAGTTGTGTTTTCATGTTCCTTGTAGGATATAAGGAGGCGAAGCCCTATCAAAATTGCCTCAAAATACCAAAGATTGGATCTTTTTGAAGAAATTCTTCTCAAAATTTGGATTTTGGTCACCTACAAGAAAGGTTCATGCATGTGCATCAAGAAGCACGCCTATGCTTCAAAACCTGCGCATGTGCATCAAGAAGCGTGCTTGTGCCTCTCTGGACATGCTTGTGCAACACTATAGTTTTCGTCTCTGAGTCAAGCCTGCAACCATGCATTAAGGTCCGCCCTACGCCTCTCGGCTACACTGTGCACTATTGACTGTGAAAATTTGATAGAGGTGTGCCTATGCTTTCAAGCTTGCGCATGTGCTCCAAAGGGCGTACCCATGCTTCAAAACCCATGCCTGTGCACTAAAAGTCACGCCTGTGCACTCAAGTAAATTTCCTTCAAAGTTCATGATTTTTATTTCTAGTTTTTAGGATTTTAGTTGTTTTTGTCAATTTATTGATTTTAGAGCAATGTTCCTAACAAAATTCACTTAGGGCTTGATAAGTAATCTTTGTTAAAATTGGATTAGGGTTTGATAAGTGATTTTTCATGCTTTATTTGAGTTTGGAATAGGGTTTGTATGCTCTTCCCTTGCACTTAGTGTGATCTTGGGAATCAAAAGCACTTCTAAACCACTTTTTTTGCTATTTTAGAGTGAGTAAGAAAAAGCATCATTCGTTGATATGCTTGATCTTTTAATTTAGGAGATTTTTCACTTGATAAAGAACCAAGGCTAAAATTTGTGTATGCTCTTCCCTTGCACCTAGTGTGATCTTGGGAACCAAAAGCAATTTTAGTCTTTCATTAAGAAGCACTTGGATTAATTGGGAATAAACCTTGTTTTACAAAGTTTTATGGTAGTTAGTTGATTTACAAGATTTTCATCTAGTTGGGTTATTTGTTGTGTATGCTCTTCTCTTGCACCTAGTGTGATCTTGAGAAACAAAAGCAACATTTAATCCTCTTTCTATGATATTGTGAATCTTTTTGAACTACTAACCATTTGTGTGAAGGACCTAAAACACTTGTCAAAGAAAGAAGGGCTCTCTTCAAACCAAAATCTAACATTCACGTGTGATTGTAGGTTTCTAAAAGGAGTACAACAAAAACCACATTAAGTCTAAAAGATTAAAAAATACACCACAATCATCACATTGTATTTGTAGGTTTCGGTTAAGAGCTACGACTCATCCGCTTAACTAGGAAATAACCCCTTTGGCATAAGCCTTAAGCTACAACAATGGGGGTGGTCCTAGGAACCTTAAAGTAGTTCACAAGAGGGAACCTTGTGAACGAAACAGGAAATTTCTCCACACTACCGACTTGATTAGTACGCCTTGGTGAGATTAGAGTCAAAGTTACTTCCATTGCAGAACCCCAATGATAATACAAATGAACGCAACTAGTTGCTCATTGTATTAAAAGGGGTAAAGTAAATCCGAGATACTCCTTGGGAAACCTCGGTAAATTGAGCTCGCAGAAGTAAACTTGTGACACATAGAGAGAGAACCACCTAGGAAGCTTATCAGCTTGGAGCCATTGTTTTTGTCTTAGTTGTTATACTTGAGAGCTCTCACAAAGTGACAACTTTGTTAGATTCAAACTCTTATTTTTCAAACAAGGGAAAGAATCTCTTAAAGTTGAAACCACATGATATTTCATCACAAAATCTACTTAGTGTCATTTTGTCCTAGTTTTTCACTTGTCCTAAGACAAGGCAAAACTCTGCCAAAATAACACCAAGTTTATTTCAACACCACTTAGTCTACACCCTTGTTTTCTTGTTGCCCATTTTTGGACAAAAGGAAACAACATATATGGATACCGCTAGATATCATGTGTCCACCACTTTTGTATTCTACTTGCGCGACTAGGTTACAATGCCGAAGCACAAGTGTTGAAAGTGTGCATGGTACGTACTCACGATCTAGTAGGCCCCTTGTCTTAAAAACCCATATTTGAGATTATTATTATATTGTAGTTAGGTGATTTCATCCTTGTATTATTTTGATTTGTTATGTTGCCCACATTATAGCCATACAATTGAGATATTTACGTCTTGTTTCCATTGTGAAATTAGGCCTAAATCTCTATATTGTAGAGTTACGTTGCTTGCATGCATAACAATTTCTTGATATAATTAGACGTAGTTTTTACACCCTAGCTTTGTCTTGAGTTTTGTGAGTGTTGAGGTTACTTTGTTAGCATCATTATAATGCCATTTTGATACTAAAATCTTGCTTTCTCGCAAAGTTTGATTATGTGTCCAAATAACATTGTTATGCTACTCACACTTGTATCATCCATTTTACAAAGCTTAGACTTTATTAGTGTTTAGAAACTGGATTTTAGTATATCTTGTTAGAAGATCGCATCAACATTCTCTTATCATTTAGGCCTTGTTTGTTGCAAACTTGACCTAACTAGTGATATTGTGTTGTCACTATTTGGTTGTAAACCTATCTAGACGAATCTTAGAGAGTAAACTATTTGGTGTGACTAAATTTTTGAGCATTGTACACCATTGTATTATTCTAAGAAAAACTTGAGTCATATATTACCTTGTTAGGGTATCTTGTTCGTTATTCTTTAGTTTGTACATTCACATTGACCTATTAATTTTGTGGCTATTCTATAGTCACCTTGTTTTGACAATTTAGCATCGTTACGCTACAAAAATTTGACTAAGGTCCCTTTTTAGTAAACCTTAGTGGAAATTTTTCGTGTTGTATCTCCTATCTCGAGTATGCCTACTACAAGGATGGGATCCCAAAGATTAGGAACCAATATATTTGGAGGTGATAACCCTCTCTTAGAGGATAATCTCATGGTTGACCATAGTGGTGGAGAGGAAGATTATCCTCGTATGAATATAGAGCGTCCTCTCGCCAATTTTGACGATTACATTTTTCAAAACAAACATGAGGTTCTTATGTATGTTATGGAACTAGGAGCTAAGTTACCTCCCATGGTGGACCCTTCTCTCATTGCCGCAATGGTTCGAGGGGAAGAAGAAGTGGAACATCCTCGTCGCCATATAGATGACATATTAAACCCAGGTCACACCTCTACTTCAGGACAACCGAATAATGAGGAAGTACCTTTCGAAAATGATGGAGACTATCGTTTACCTCCTCTTAGAATTCATGTAAAGACCATGAAGCACTTTCTCACCATGAGCAACCTCCTCATGATGAAAATCGTAAAGAAATACCAACCTGAGAGGTAACCTTAGAGGAACAAGTTCAAGCTCTCACTTGCCAATTGGAAAGTTTGGCTTCACATATCAATAAAGAGCAACCAAAACCTAGTAAAACAAGCTAAGCCAAAAATTTTCGTGTCATGATTATCAACATACTCCTAAGGAAAATAATCCTTGTTGAGAGGCACATAAAGACCCTTATGAGGAATTTTTCACCAAGAATAGGGGTGGGCATACACCTAGGTTTAACCCTTTGTATAGACCTACTTCTCCACCCTTGCAAGAAAGTAGCTCTTCCACCAGAATGGTCTACTATGAAGAACACCCTTCAAGCATTACAAGAGGGCCAAACCAGTAATAATAACAAGAAGTATTAGTTCGATGAGTTATGTCCCTACCCATTTGACAAATCCATGCTACAGGTACCTTTCCCAAGACACTTTGATTTTCCAAAATTTGACAAGTATAAGGGAAAAGGTGACCCTTGTGACCATATTAAATATTTTTATATGGCATGCCAAGAGGTTGCATTTAGTGACAATTATCTTATGCACCTCTTTCCATGAAGTTTAGGAGAAACAATGCTAGAATGGTTTGTACACATCCCTAAGGGATCCATATCAACATGGCTAGAACTAGCAGAAAGTTTCATACAACACTTCTCTTTTAATATAGAGAATGATGTCACCATGTTGGATCTCTACAATGCGAAACAACGAAACAATGAAAACTTTGCATTTTTATAACGATGGAGAGGATTAGCTAGTTGCTTTCCTTGCTCCATACCCAAAAAATAGTTGATAGGCATATTTGTTCCCAACCTCCATCTAGACATTATGTTCCACTTACAAATGCATTGTGGCAACATGTTCAAAGAGGTAATCAAAAAAGGGAGTCAAATTGAAAAAGCATTGCTAGCTAGGGGGACTCTAAAACCTTTCTCCCGCGATCATAACGATTCCAAATCTAACGACAAACCAAAGTTTTTTCATAATAAAAACAAAAACATCATTGGTGATGGGATAATAGACTCCAAGTGAGTACAAGCCATTTAGAACCACACACCCTTGAAGCTTGCAAAGGGAAATCCACCTACAAAGTATAAACGTCGTACTTTCACACCTCTATCTGAATCAATATCATCCATACTAAAGTAGTTAGAGGCCGTTAACATGGTTAAATACCCTGAAACACAACCCTACTGGGGATGACACACCTAAACCGTCATGGTTTAGGGAGAATGAATTTTGTGGGTTTCACCGCGTAAAGGGTCATAAAACGGACAAGTGTTTAAGATTAAAACACTATATTCAAGACCTAGTCGATAGTGGTGATATTGAAGTAGACTCCACTACCGCTGTAAAATCTCCAAATGTAAACTTAGGATCTTCAAAGAGCCTTTTCCCAATCATGAAGAAAAGAAAAAGTTGGATCGGGAATAATCATCTCGAATAAGAATGCCAACTATATGTCGAACAAAGACAATTTGATGCCTTAATAGGTTGTGTTGACCCACTCATTAAACAAATCAATACAATTAGAATTAAAACAAGAGAGTGTCCTTGGCAATGCGAGAAGATCACCTTGTTATAAATGCCGACCCTACTCCCTCTCCTCCTCAAGAGAGTCATTATGATGTGTTGGATCAACTAGAGAAGACTATAGCTAAAATTTCAATCTTAGACCTTCTAAATATTTCTGACATCCATAAAGATATACTTTGCAAAACCCTACAGGGATCAGGAGTATCTATTGATGTTGACCCTACGTATTTACAAGCCATGGTAGCGTAAATCACTCCCATAAGACACATAACCTTCATTTCAACGGAAACCTTAATTAAAAATCCCTCCCATAACCTACCCTTACATATTGAGGTAATAATCAAGCGTAAGAAGGTCAAGAGAGTGTTTGTGGATGATGGATCAGGTCTTAACATTTGTACTCTTAAACTATTTCACAACTAGGTGGCACAGAAGCTGATTTAGAGACAAAGGTCATCACCATAAATGCATATGACAATGAAGAAAGACAATCAACTGGGATGATCACTTTCTCATTAGAATTTGGTCCTATAACCCATGATACGAAGTTCCATGTCTTGAACCTAGAGATCCCTTACAACATCTTGCTCGGTCACCCATGGATTCATGCCATGTAGGTTGTGTCATCAACATATCATCAATATCTAAAATTATAGTATGAAGGACATACACTTACTATACAAGGGGATCCCCAACCATTTGCTCATTATAGAGCCTTGTTGGGCTATTTTCCTACCATTTATGAGTGTCCCTCTATGGAGATTGTTGTTCTTGTTCAGTTAGAGGCCCTCGCCTCACGAGTGGATTCAAACACCCTGACTCTTAGTGACAATAGTGTGTCACATCAAATATCTACGTGGGAGATGAAGATCATAAAAAATGACTGTGGAGAGTATAATCTTCAGCAAGCTCTTATGATTCAAAACATTTTGCTATCAGCCCAAGCACGTGGTAGACCATGCTAAAAATTCCAAAAATCAAGGGAGAATTTCCCCTTCGACATTTTCACTTCAGGTGGCTTTCTAAAAGAAGAAAGAATCCTCAACGATATTATATTTCATCCATAAGATGATGAAATGACGTTGTGTTACAAGTCATCTAGGTATGTTATTCCTAATAAAATCATGCTTATTATGAGATATCAAGGATGTGGTTGTGGCCACCAAGAACAAGGTCCGTTAGAAGCTCTTTCAATACCTCATCGTATATTGGGTAAATCGGGTATTGGCATCCATTTGTATGAATCTCACCCTTTAGATAACGAGTGTGTTTCTTCTGAGAGTGAGGATAGTTGTTCGAAAATGAAAGCGAAACATATTCCCGATGTATTCTTTATGAATACCTCGCCTCTACGAACCTATTCTCTAACATGGCTATCCTTACCATAACCCCTGTTACACCCACCATATCCCCGTAGCTTAAACCTTAAACCTCATCTACCCATCACTTGTGAATTGGGATCAACAACAACATGTACCTATTGACATGTTTCAGAATGATGAGGCTATTGGTGAGTTCCTGGGCATCAAAGATAACATTCCAAGAAACGATCACAAGAAAGGATTCTCCATTTAGCTCAACGCATGTGTGTGTACTTTGAGAGAGGAGGTAGAGTTATGTGGACACTTAAGTAAAAAAGTGAGCAAGGGAAAGAGTCCTATAGAAAATCCTTGTGGAAAGAAAAAGGGGAAGTCCTATAGTGAAAACCTCTTTGAGGCGCTTGTGGAAAAACAAGAAGAACAACCTATGGAAAAGATAGTGTACCCATATAAAGATGAAGACCTCCTTGAACCACCTTTGGTAGAAGAGGATCTCAATCTCCTTCCGATCCTACGCGCATGGGGGACGAGTCAAAGTTACTAGTGGAAGATACAATAGATGTTAACATCGCACATAGGAGTTTCCTAGAATAGTTAAGTTGGGAGCTTCATTCTCAGCTCAAGAGAACAAAAAGTATTTGAAGGAATTTTGAGAGAGTATGTAGACATCTTCACTTGGTCTTATGTTGACATGCTAGGACTTGATCCTGCATTAGTGGTACACAATCTTGTTATGCACCTAGATGCCAAGCCGATCAAACAAAAGCTTTGGAATATGCATCCTCACATCACTTTGTTGGTAAAGGTAGAACTAGAAAGATTATTAGAAGTAGGCTTCATTAGGCCTATCAACTACTCAAAGTGGATTTCTAATGTGGTACTAGTTAGAAAAATTCATTCGGTATCAGAGTGTGTACTCGATTTTAGAGATATTAACAAAGCTTGTCCCAAGGATGACTTTTCCTCTCCCTAACATCGACATGATTTCGATTCTATTGCTGGTTATGAGATGTTATCACTCATGGATGGCTTCTCAGGTTATAATAAGATAAATATTGTGGAGGAAGATCAAGACAAGACAAATTTCAAAACCCCATGGGGAATGTTTTTCTACTAAGTTATGCCCTTTGGTGTTAAGAATGAAGGTGCTACATATCAAAGGGAAATGACTGTAAACTTTCACGACATGATAAACGACATCATGGAAGATTACGTAGATGATATACTAGCTAAATCTAGAACTCGAGAGGAGCACCCAGAGATTTTGCAGTGTATATTTTAGCGCTTAAGAGACTACAAAGTCCATCTTAACTCGAATAAGTGTGTCTTTGGTGTGTTATATGAGAAATTACTAGGATTCATTGTGTCAAGGAGAGGAATAGAGGTGGACCCGTAAAAGGTCATGACCATCATAAAGATGCCCCTGTTATCCTATAAAATTGACAAGGGCAATTTTTAGGTAACCATACCAAAATTTCTGTTTGGTCCCCTAAGAAAGTCTATTAACATTCAAAATGGCCTAAGACTCCCTTCGAAAATCAAGTTTTTTAGAACTTAGCCATTTTTAGCTTTTTTCAACTAGCGCAAGAAATGTTGTGTCGACATCATGAAATGTCCACCCCTTTGAAAACCCTTTGGCGCAGGAAATGACATGTCAACATCATTAAACATGCGCCTAGTATGTGCGCTAAGGCGTGGAAAATGGTGTGTTGACACCATGAAATGTGCGCTAAGGCGCTAAAAGTATCATGTCAACATCATAAAATGTGCGCTTAAGGTGTTGGAAGAGTGGTGTCAACATCAATGAAGTTGCGCTAAGGCGCCTTTTTGTCGTGTTGACACTCTCAAAGGTGCGCCAAAGAAAGTTGGTGAAACAATAAATGCCATGTTTTCTTATAAATAGGCACCCGACACCTGTCATTTTCATGAATTGAAAATTGTGAAAAGTGTTTTCTCTGCACCTATCAGCCTATCCTTGTCACCCCCGCGTGTCATTTTTTGAGCTTGTGGACCCCAATGTCGTCCTTCATCGTCCTTTATAAAACCGGGTAAGTGGCTCCTGTCATCCTTGTTTTATTGTGGTTTTTGTTGTGTTAGGTTTTAGGGTTGTTATAAATCTAAAAAGGTTAAATCTAAAAATGAATAACTTAACAATTTGTAAATCAACTGAAAACCCCTTTTCCTCTCCTTCCAGATCTACAAATCTGGAAGGCCCCTGCCTCTAAAAAACCTAAGGCCATGTCTCCACGCTTTATCTTTTGAAACTCTCTCTTTACCATTTGACAAAACCAAAAAAGAGAGAAGAAACCTAAGAAATTACAAAAATCATTAGCCCCTTGGTGCATTGTCCTTTTATGTTGCACCCCCCACAATCGCACCTTGGCGCACTATCCTTACTTACAGCACAACCTAAATTTGTGCCGGTTTAATAACACTTAGCGGCTTTTGTAGGGCGTAGATGCATCTGCACAACATCAACATAAGATGTTGTGTGCTTCAAATCCGCGCCAAGCACTTTTTCCCTTGGCACATTGTTTTCCTTTGCAACATATTCCAAATTTGTGCCTTGGGCGCACTTAAAACCCATGTAACACAAACTTTTCTGCGCCCCACTAAAGCAAATTTCCTAAGGTGCAGGCGCATATTCCTTGACATCAACATGACATGTTGTATGTTGTAAACCGCGCCCTCCGCCTTACCCTTTGGCGTTGCTTTCCATCATGCTACACCTTTCAAAAGTGTGCCCTTTCTAAACTTGGGTGCGCAACTTTTCACTCCTAGTCAACATTAAGAGCATTTTTACTCATGTCAACATCCTCGAAAGTGTGCCCAAGATTTTTAAGCCTCTGCATCACGCTATGAACCTGTGCCTTAAGCCTTATAATTACTCATTCTTCTTTCTGCAAGCTTTTATTATGAATAACATGATAGTTGACATGGCTCTTATGTGTTGGACCTCCTTGATCCTTCTTATAGAACAACAACATCCATCCTCGAGCTCACACATGTCTTCATCAAGTAAGAAACCAACAAAGTCTAAAGGAAAAGCAAAGCTAACCGAACAAGAGATGAAGTACAAATATCAAAAAGTCAGGATGCCTGACTCATATGTAGAGAGCGACCTTGACATCAGGGACTTTGAGCTAGGGCATATTGATATGGATGACTTTTGGGTGAGGACCAACTAGGAAAGTAGTGGCCCATGGATGAACAAGTTAGTGGGCAGTGGATTGCACTTTGCAGCTAGGCTACCAATAAGTGTTGTAAACAATGAGTTCATCATGTTGGTGGCTCGGTGCTATAACAAGGACACTAGATGTGTCGAAGATAAGGAAGGAAAGACAATCATCGACCTCACAGCTCGTCACTTTGAAATAACCCTGGGCATTCCTCATCACAGGCAATATGTCGCCATAAGTCTAGAAGACTGTAAGAAGGCCTGGGATGACAATGAGGACAAATGCATGCAAATGATGAACAAACTTTACCTAAAGAACAAGAAGCTGGTGAGCAGATGGCCACAGACCATCCACCGTAGTGACTTCAATGAGGAATTGAGTGATACAATCACCTTCCTTAACAGAGTATTTGGGCTTCCTGATGCCCATTATTTCCACAAATGGATGTTGAGGTACTTAGAGACCATGAGCAAGAATGCACCTGATCAAGCATTTTGGTGGGGGAAATCATCAGCGACACCATCTCCCAAAGCAACTTCAATAGGTCCTAACAACTGGGAAGTTCTACATGAATTCCTACGTTGTATACTGTTGAAGATCAACAAGAGATTTCACAGGCCTAGCTCGAAATGGGGTATGGCCCCAAGTCAAAATATATGAATACTACCCAGAGCTAAAGCTTGAGGCTAGCATCTCTCAGTTCTCCAAGATTAACGATGCCTTCTTCTATGAGGTGATTTACCTATTGAGGCTGAATATGAGACATGGTCGGACCAGCCCGAGCGTGATTGCTGCCACAAAGAAATGGGGAGCATTGTTCACATAGTTCCCCACATTCACATATCTCAGAGCGAGTGAATTTCGAGGGGGAACCAATGAAGCTACCAAGGTATGTAGGGCCAAAGCTGATTCTCTTGGAGTTGTCAAGGTAACTAATCACATACCATGAGAAGTGCATGAAGAGAAAGAAAGGAGGAACTCCATTCCCCCTTACAGTTGGTCGATACACCTACACCACACTGGCCAAAGCACGAGAATGTATGTTGAGCTGGAATTGCTAAATTTGAAGCACAACTTCCTAGCAAGGCCTACCTTCGACTGTTGGAGTTGCCTCCCAAGGGCCAAAATTGATCCCATCCATGTTCCTAAGATCGAGGACATTTGGATCGACCTGACACATGAAATAGACATCAGGCAAAAGGATCACTCCTGGTTGGCTCTGGAGGAGATCATCCACTATGGCATAGCCATCGTTCCAAAGGGATTCCAAGAGATTGATCAAGAAATTGATCAAGTTTACCTTGACACAGATGGGGACGATTGGCCATTCACAGAGATCAACAGAGCCAAGGTGTTGAAGACCATTCAAGAAAAGGTTAAGCCCACGTTGCAGCGCACCAAACATTGGTGCAAACAGAATGGTCTCACCTACCTTGGGGTAGATTTCACTACTTCTCCTTTAGGTAGAGCACCTCCAAGACCGGCCCAAGTGCCGAAAGGAAAAGGGAAGGACAAGGAGGGAGAATCAAGCAAACAAGAAGAAGCTCCTCAAAGCCCTCCTACTACTTCTGAGAAACAAGTGGTCGACCTGGTGTCTCCAGGTAAAGAAGAAGAGACAACAGAAGTTCCAATAGATACATCCACCCAGGATGTTATCACAACTACAACTACCGAGGTACCCACCATTCCTTCTTCCATTCTTCTCCTCCCCCTGTCATTGAAGCATCTATTCCTATGGATGTGTCTTCTTCTCTCCCTTCCTCCCTTCCATCTCCCACCTCTTCCATCTTCTCCTCTCTCACGGATCTATCGCCCAATGTTCCCTCCATTCAATTGCAGATCCCTTCCGTTTCCATGTCCTTTTCTTCCCGTAGTAACTCCAGGCCCCACAAGTAGTGCGTGTTGGACTCCTTATCGATGCCACCACCAAGTATTTCAATGCTCTTCCATGCGGCCTCTTCAGTTGCTTCCCATTTCACCCCCGTTTCTTCTTCTATTCCCTCTACTCCCTC
This sequence comes from Taxus wallichiana var. yunnanensis, assembly GCA_018340775.1. Taxonomy (NCBI): domain Eukaryota; kingdom Viridiplantae; phylum Streptophyta; class Pinopsida; order Cupressales; family Taxaceae; genus Taxus; species Taxus wallichiana. Next base: position 5,619,830 of record JADAXU010000131.1, read on the forward strand.
TTCCATAAGTCCTAGCTGGATCTCTGACCATCTGGGTTAACATAAGAGAAAGGTTCCCATAACACCCATGGACTTCTCCGTCATTCCGAAGAAGGGACCCAAGAATTAGAAAGCTATAACTCACTTCTCTAAGAGCACTTCGGGAGAGAGAGTCATGGAGATTGCATACCCAAATCCCACCAAGGAAAAGAAAGATTTGTCTCCTACAAATTTCACAGTGACTCAAGTCACAATGGGAACCTCATTTGAAAGCCTACAAGGAGAGGCCTTATCTGTTGTAGATGCTCTCTGTAAAAAGCTTCAGGAAGCAAAAGAGGAGAAGAGAATACTCAAGGAGAAAAACAAACATCTCCTCCAAGCATTGCAAAGAATGGGCAACGCTCCTCCTATGACTACCGCCGAACCCCATGGAAGTTCTCAGTTAGGATAAGATAAATGAATACGCAAGATTGGTGAACAAGGTGTAGTAGTATCCTCCTGGATTGAGCAAATCCTCAGAGATAGTGAGGAAATGATTAAGAAGTTCACAAAGTGCTCTACCAGGATATAGATCAAGCAAATAAGGAGCTACAAGTAGTAGCAGGTTCCCTCTCCGAGGAGTTGGATAACACCAGGTTGCAACATGAAACATTCCAAGCAATGGCTAACTGTTCAGCTGATGACCTATTGAAGGTCGGCATCATTGATCACTGCAGCACATAATAAAGCTCTCGTTGCATTAGATTACCGGGTCGATCAAATGGAATATATCCTAGAGAGGATAGATAAAATCAAGGATGAAGCCCTAGATGCAAAATACAACATGGAGCAGACAGTTACAAAGATGTCTCCAGGGATGCTCAGTGAATCGTTTACCTTGAGAGAAGAAAACGATACATTCCAACTCTTTAAGGCTATAGTCACTCAAGGTTTGGCACCAGAGGTCACTTTTGACCGAGAATCAATCAATAACCTTCTGGCTTGCCACGATTTCATTGGCTTCTTGATCGATGCATGCGAGGAATTCATTGGGCTACCTGACAAGCTCAAGAATGAAAAAGAAACTTGCGAAGTCATTGGCGACCATTTCAAGGGTCCAGATCATAATCAACTTCAGGAAATGATCAACAAGTTTATGGAATATCGAGCTCAGTGTCACATCGCCTCTCCTGATCAAAAGCAAGACACTCCATTTAAGCAAAGAGATGATGAGGAGTAGTTTCTCCTCTTATGTACGCTTCGATCATTTTTGTAAAAATATTTAAAAAGCATGTTGGCATTTATGATGACATCATCCATGTTGCATCATGGGATGTTGCCATCCAAAACTTGCCCAAAGTCAACTTTTGACTTTTTAGATATTTTGTAAATATCTTGTAAGATATTTTTTAATGGTGGTTGGTTTGTTTTGTCTTCTTTCCTCTTCTCCTTCTATAAATACTTGGGATACTTGTTGTATTCTAGGTGGATTTTTGTATGAAAAAGAAGTGAGGAGAGAAAGACTTTGTGCTTCCTTGTAACAGAAGAAATATTAATATATATGTTCAGACTTTGTGCTCAATATATGTGTTATTTGCATCAGATCTTTCTTAAGTTAGATCTATGTTTTTATTCTGTTGGATTCCTTCTTATTATCATCATATGTTCATCAGTATTGCTTTATTTGTTTATGCAAGTAAGTTTGGCTCTGTTTACTACCAACCCAAAGCATAAACCTTTTGACCTTTCCATCTTGGAATTCATTTCTTTTCTTCCTTCAGATCTACCCTCCTCCATTCCTCCCTCCTACATTTTACATTCATGAGTTGGAACAACCTATCTTGGGATGAGATCCCGAACCCCTAAAGTTAGAATAATGTAGATTTACATGATTCTGCTTGATAGAATAGCAATAAACCAGTTTTGCTTTGTTGTCTCAAAGAGGCTATGGCTATGCTTGTTTCCCCATGACCTGCCTGGCTTGCTGTTTCCAATAGGAGCACCTAGAAATTTTGTGGCGTGTCTAACCAATGATTTTCAAGCCAACACCTCCTAAGAATATTAGACATCTACGTAGCTTACAAGGGAAAATTTAGGCCATCAGAAGATTTATTTCATAGCTAGTAGACAAGTGTCATACGTTCACACATCTTCTTAAGAAGGATGTTAATTTCACCCGAGGGCCAGAACAACAACAAGAATTTTCTTTAATAAAAGAATACTTGGCTAAACCCCTATTCTCATGCCGCCCATGATAGGAGAACCCTTGTTGCTTTACATCTCTGCTACACATTTTGTGATTGGGGAATTGTTGGCCCAATATGATCAAGAGCAAAGAGAAAAAGTTGTATACTACTTGAGCAGAACATTGATAGCATATGAGCTCAACTATCTACAAATCGAAAAGGCTTGCCTAGCTATAGTGTTTTGATTTCTAGAAGCTACACCATTATTTTCTCAACAATAAGGTCAAGCTTATTTTGAAGGTCGATCCACTAAAATACTTATTGTCAAAACCCGCACTCACAGTGCAAGATGGCTAATTAGATCATCTTGTTAAGTGAATTTGACATTGAGTATGTGCATCAAAAGTCAGTAAAGGGACAAGTCTTAGTAGATCAGCTAGTAGAAGCTCCACTACCAGGTACCAAACCCTTGAGTCTAGAACTACCAGATGCATCCATCATGTACCTTGAGGAATATATCATTTGGAAACTATAATTTGATGGCTCCTTTACCTTTCATGGTTTAGGTTTGAGTTGTGTTAATCACTCCTATGGGAGACTTGATTCCCCAAGCATTTCAACTCAAGTTCCCTGCACGAATAATATAGCGGAGTATGAAGCTCTCATCATAGGGATGAAGCTAGCCATCAAATGGGATATCAAATGAGTTAATTACATTGGTGATTCAATGCTTATTATCAAACAAGTCACATATGAATACAAGGTCAAGGATGAAAAGTTGCTTCCATATAAAAGAATGGTCGATTCCTTGAAATAATTATTTGAGCAGATAACATTTGAGCAGATACCAAGAGCCCATAACAAAGCAACAAATGTTATGGCTATAGTAGGATCCATGTTAAGGATTCCGCTAGGGAACAATGACATGCCATTCTTTGTTGAAAATATAAGAACAACAAGCATATGACATACCAGAATCTTGTTTTGTGTGCGAGGTTGTTGGTCCCTTTTCACCATGGTATGCTGAAATATTTAATTACCTCCATGATGGAAAATTTCCCACTAACATTTCCCATGCTGAAAAACACACCCTTATCTAGCGTATAGCCTGCTATACCCTACTTGGGGCACCCTCTTCCACCGAGGCTACAACGAGAATTTGTTGCGATGTTTAAGTTTAGATGAATCTATCCAAGCAATCAAAGAGGTGCACGAAGGCATCTGCGGGGCTCATACTAATGGGATCATCCTTGCGAAGAAAATTCTTAGAGTAGGCTATTATTGGCCTACCATGGAGCATGATTATTGTAACCATGTGAAGAAATGTGTGGATTGTCAAAATACAACTTGATAAATGCATCGACGCAATCCTTTCACCTATCACAACCCCTTGGCCATTCTCAAAGTGGGGTCTCGATCTAATAGGGAAAACTTAACCCTGTCTCTTTAGATGGTCATAAATTCATCATTATTACAACTGAGTACTTTACGAAGTGGGTAGAGGTTGTTCCTCTCACCTATGTTGAAGGTGCCCAGATCTCTAAATTTATCATGAACCATATCATCTATCGATATGGTATCCCCTCTATTATTATCATTGATAATGGTAAGCCATTTAAGAATAAAATAGTGAAATCACTCTGCAAATGCTTTCAAATCTCCCTTAAGTTCTCAACCCCTATTACCCTCAAGGTAATGGGAAAGCCGAGGCTTCCAATAAAACCCTAATTCACATTATGGAGAAGATGGTGAACAAGATAGGTCATGACTGGAATTTACAAATTCACCCTACCCTCTGGGCATTCAGAACTTCTATCCGCACCCCCATAGGTGTAACTCCATATTCCTTAGTATTCAACATTGAAGTCGTATTGCCTCTAGAGATCGAGATCCCTTCTTTGTGTATTGAGCTAAGGGATTACTTGAATGAAGAGGAAGACTACAAAGTAGCTCAACTGACAAAGTTGGAGCTATTAGATGAGAAAAGACTTCACGCTCTCAATCACCTTAAAGTGTATCAAGATCGAGTGTGGTGAAGCTACAATAAAAGAGTCATACCTCGTCAATTTGAGGTAGGGGATTTGGTGTTAAAATAAAATCAAAAGAACACCAATAAGGACTGTGAAAATAAAGGGAAATTTGAGCCCAATTGGCTAGGACCATATGTTGTGGTTACCAAGTTCGGTTCAGGTGCCTATAAGATATCCCATGCAGATGGTCAAGAGCTTTAAGAACCCATAAATGTAATTCATATCTTAAATGATTCTCTATGCTAAGTATGGGGTCTCTAACATATCATAAAAGTAAAAAAAAGTATAAAAATAAAAAAAAAACGTAAATAAACAAAAAGTGCCCAATAGTGAAAACCACACAATGGTGGCACTTTGGACAAGTCCTTTGGTGAAAACGGTTTCGGCACCAAGGAGGGTCCATTGTTCACAAGCATTTCAAGTTTAGGAGTACAACAACTTTGTCGTAAGATGGTCTTTGCCTTCATCTGAATACCTTATGAGCCTATCCTTCTTTTCCCCGATCCGACTAATCTACCTTATGATGTGCAGAGAATTTAAATTTGAATGAAGCCATCTCACGTTGGGGGAAACTTTTCAACATCACTTCTAGCATATACCATGTGGCATTATGCCCTTGTACATCCCATCTAACACTGGGGGCATCCACGTTTCTTCATTTCCTGCACATTTGCTTTGGAAAACTATTGAGAAAATGTCAAAAACATTCATATAACTTTTTGAAAATCTCAAAACATGTAGATATGTTAGTTGAGAAAATCGAAAAAAATTCAAATAAGTTTCGTAGAAAACTCCAAAACAATATAAATTTGTCTTAAGAAGAGACCAAAACAACGAAAAATGTTTCAAAACTTTCCCAAAAAACAAGTTAAGTAGTTTGCTTACTTTTAGTTGTTGGTTTAGTATGTTTTTAGTTACATTAATTTTTTCATATTGTGTAATGTAAGATGGATTCACTTGCTTACTTAGATTGAATGTTATTTTAATATTTAGTGCATTGTGATTGAGTTCATTTTATCTTGCATACTTGTAAATAAATGTGGCTCTTTAATTAGGTTCGTTAACTTGTGATTGTTATTTTTACTTGTATGTTTTGTTATCATTTCATCATCATATCACATAAAACCATCACATCTATACATCATATACAAATAAAACACTAAGTATACATCACGCATGTATGCTAAAGCTAATAATCAATACTGTATCATCAATGGGGCAAGAGGGGTTGTGCATGATCACAAATCTATCCCCCACACCAATATCAAAAATATAAACATGTTTTACTCAAATGTCTCATCAACATACAAATATGACATCAACTAAGGCTATCTCATAAATTAACAAACATGTGATACGAACATAAAACATACAGATTAAGCATGATATCTCATAAAAACATGTGATACATCATTAATCCATCAATCATCATATATCATCAAATATAAATGTCCATGTACAAAACAACATGTCTCAAAAGTACATCCGATACAATGAGCCATCATGGACATCTATACAAAAACAATGTTCCTTCATCACGAGGCATAATAAAAAATAACACATATCGTACATATCTGTAAAAAAAAGTGTCTTCATCACGAGGCATGATAAAAATAATACATATACATCCATACAAAAGTATGCCTTCATATCGAGGCAATACACCAAAAATATATATTTAATACATCAATAAATAGAGTCAGCCACGACTTGAGCCCTCTCTGGGACTTCCTGGTGAGGATCTACCACTAGGCAGGGGCATCTGAGATGATGGACGTGTAGAAGGTGTTGCGCCATACTATACAAATCCATGTTGCTTTGAAACCTACTATCTGAAGAACCTGTACGAGATCGCGACTACCTCTGAGATCTAGAATGAGACGAGGTGCCTACTATCTGGCTATACTTAGGGACTCCTTGATTAGCAAGTACAGCTACGTAATACTTCATCTTATAGTATGTATCCTTCCCGCCACAGTGGCACTTGTGCCCAATCAACTGTTGTAAACTTGAAGGAGTGTCGACCTATTGCAGCACATCACGCTCTGCTCTCATGTTGGCCAATTGTATCTGCAGTTGCTCTCGCTCGGCGATAGCTTGGTCTCGCTCTAAAACAAGTTGGCCTCTCTCTAACTCAACAGTAATCCATTTGGGACCACTCAACTTGCTCTATCAGGGGTCATTATCCTCTCTTCCCCTGGCCCGGTCTCACTTGGTAATGATATGATCTCTCTCAGTGATCACCAAGTCTCTCTCAGTTATGACATGAAGCTATAAGGCTACTACATGTTGTAGCTACTGCTACAAGTAGCGCCGCCTACTCACCTCACACTAAAAGTATATCCTAAACATCCTCCCGAATGGAACCCAACTCATAAAAGAAGGATCTCCAACAACTTGAGCTCTCAAAGCTCCCACAGGCGACCAATCACAATATGATCCCAAGCCCATATATGCATAAATTAGTAGGACCCATAAACTTTTGTCCGTGGTAAGCTATTAGGTGAAGATTCACGTATAAATGAGCCAGTATGCACTGACCCCAACAATAAACCACTCCTTGTAGAAGGCCGTGAATAACTCCAATGAGGCCAAGGGGAAATAGACCACCGGGTCTTATCAAGAAGCAATATGCTGCTAACAAGAGATAATTAAAACATGGGGACTTGGCCTAGCCGTTGATTGACCATGCATCTCCTAACGAAAACTGTCATACCTCGGTGGGGTATATATGTCACTCCAAATGTCATGGATGTGTATCACTCAATTCGGTGGTGACAACCATCGTAAGTGATCAAACGACCCTGAATAGGAACTCACAAGATCCGCCACACATCCTCTAAGGTAATACTCATCTTGTTAAGGAAAACGAGTAATGTCTCACTCTCGATCCGCCATCTCTTAGCTAAGGATGTGAGTAGGTTGTGGTCTAAGGTAATCTGGGGCATGTGAGCTACGTGTGCTAAACCCAATCACGTCTAATGCGATCTCCAGAAAAATGTGGCCACGTCGACGAAAGGTTTCCTCGTAGGCCCGAAGTCGCACATGTGGCTCCCGCATCTCTAACCTATCTAGATCCTCCTACAAAACTAATCAGTCATTTAATTATGATCTTATTCTTCTATTTTAACATGTCATTTATTCTTCTACTCTATCATTTAATTTCTCTATTCTACCACGTTTTTCTTCTATTTTGATATAAATATCATCTTTACCTAACACCTAGGGTTTGCTAAAACCTTGGTTTTCTTCCAAAAAGGCATTTAAAAATGACTTTTGTGCACTTCGGCATGCCCTGGTGATACTAACGCACCCCATAGTGCACATACACACTCCTTAGTGCACCAGTGCATGTGCATTCCATTCAGATTTCCAAATTCCAATTATGCACAGCCACCCTTTGTACATTGGTGCACCCATTTATGCACGTAGGTGCGCATGCGTGCCCTGCCTAAGCTACCATTTTTGCATAGGCGCATATATATGTTATGTATAGTAGGTGCATGCGCGCCCATGCACTATGCAACACAAGTGGCGCACCCCAGGGTCGCGCTGCGCATTTTGCCACTAAAAATCCCTAATTCTACCCTAAAAACACGTGCATTTTAATCAAAATTAAATGCTAATAATTAACGAGGGTAAAGAAGAGATTTGTGTACCTATGGTCCATCCTGGGAGCTTCATGTAACTCTCTCACGCGATCACACACGGTGTTTTCGGCTCACACTCTCACCATCTTCTCTTGTAGGTCAAAGCTTTGATTAACGGTAAATGGTAAGTGAATGTGATAAATGAATTGGTCGTGACTACTTATATACCCATTTTTACCTCCTGTGGCACATTTTTCACCCCTAAGGAGCCTTGAAACCGTTGTGATTCTTCTAATTTCTTCTAATCTTAGTCGTGATGATTATTTTTAATAAATAATTATTTTAGGGCATGTTTAATTGCCATGGAGCATGTTTTTGCGTCTCGACGGCCTTTTCTACTACCTGGGGCATATTTTTGCCTTACGGTCACTTTTAACATTGTCTCATGAATTTGTTATTTCTTCTATGATATTTTCTTCCATAAAAAATTAAAAAAATCAAAACAACCAAAAAATTTCAAAAAAATTGATAAAATCATTAAAAATCCAAAAAATTACAAAAATTGGTAAACATCATATACACAACTAAAGCTTGTGTCAATTGCATTATCCTGAACATCGAAATATATATTACAAAAGCATATTTCTATGGTTTTTTCTTGTTCTAGTCTCAAACGACTTGTAGATCATCATGATCTACCTCCATTAACAAAAGCTAAGCTATATGTTATGTCGGTCCTCCTATGAAACAGTGAGTTGTCAAAGACTATGTCATAGTGCATGAAATATTTTCCATGGGACTAATTGTGTCCTCCATTATTCCCCTCACATGTATCCTTGTTTGGGGCACCAATTTAAACCCTTTTTGTTACAACACGAACATTCAAGAACTACAGTTTGATAACAAAAACATTAGTGCAACTGTATTAAATGTTTTTTGTTTGAGTGCGTATGATTGTACTGGTTTCTCTGTTAGGTTAGCTGGTTTACTTTCTCATATTGCATTGCATAATGTATATTCCATGGAGTTAAGTGTCATTTTACTTTCTTGTATGGATTGCATAATGTATATTGCATGGAGTTAAGTGTCATTTTACTTTCTCGTATTGCATTGCATAATGTATGTTGCATGAAGTTACGTATTTTTAGCAGTAAACAAATGTTATTAATGTAGCTTTTCATGTTATATTATACTTTTGTTTATTTTAAATAAAGGCCGATGATGTAGATCATAGGGGCAACTTGATGAAATAAGGTTTCGTATTAAAGACTGGATACAAAGATGAGCATATTCCTATTCTCCACTTTCCTATCTTATCACTACTAGCTTTTCTTCCAAATCACCGAGGCAATAAACAACCATGTTTATCCCTATCCTTTTCTCTTCTAAAAATAACCAAGGGTTTCGCGCCCGTTCTATCCTATTTCTTCTATCCATTTCAATCATCTTTTGATCGTCGATTGACTTCTTCTATCACCCCATCGACACTCGAGGGGGAATCCTTCATTCCACTAATTTTTCTTCAAAAATTTACCTGTTTATGCTTGTCTACTATATTTGAAGTGAATTTACTTACTTCACGTCAAACATGAGCAAATGTAGACACCTAAATTCCACTTTTGCAATCTTATTGCCAAACATACACAAATCACTCTCATTCTCACCAATTCCATTATAATTAGTGATTTATGCTAATTAACTAATATTTCTTACCACTTTGGTCAATTATCAAGCACTTCATTGATCACCAATCCTCTGTCGCATTCAGGGTGCCACTTTACGACGAATCATAAGTCAAAATCCTCTTCAAAACAGACAATTAGCGTTTATTAGCTAATTAAGCATATTTTCCCTTGATTTGGTCAATATGCCCTAATATTGGCTCAAACCCCTCTTATGACCACTCAAAATCACCCCACTTTCCTCCACAATGTCTCAGCAAGCTTCAAAAGCTTATCCTAGCCTCCTAGTTAACCCTAAGCGGTTGATTAAGGCTCCCGCCTCTTAATCACTTGGTAATTCACTAATCGTGATTAGAAAAGCTTAATCGTGATTAGAAATTTTAAATCTTCATTTTACTTTTAGTCCCACATGCACCAAGATGCAAGTTTTCCTCAAAGGAAAAACTATAAATAAGACTAAGTACTACCTTCCAACTTTACACCATGCTTTTATTAGTAGCCTCATATAAGATATATGTTAAAGAGCCTAAACTCCTTTAAGGATCCACATGCTCATCTTTGCCTAAAGCCTTCATTATGGTTAGTAGGAGGGTATTTAACATGACATTGTAGTCTTGTGTTAGAGAGATCTCCTCACCATTTATGGAGTAGAAACCATTTCCAATTTGATTGCTCTTATATCTATTTAGGTCTATTGTTTAGTAATCATCTAACATAGTAAACATGCTTAGATATTATATATTAGTTTCATTTTATCTCCATTGTTATGCTATTAAGCTTTGATCTTTGATGTTTCATTCCTTAGCTATTGCAATTAGCTTTGGACTATGTGGTGTTAGTCTTGCTTTAAACTAGTTAATTTTGTGTTAAAAGTTTGGGGTGTTATCACAAGGATCTGTTATTCTCACCAGCTGCATATGGGCTTCATGTTTTTCATCTTGTTATTCACCTTGCATGTTACCCTACTCCCTCTCCACTTACTCTTGGCCACTATTGTTTAGATTATATTGGAGGAAAACTCGATCATGCCCACGTTGATATAACATTTCCCATGTCCTTTGGTATTATGCACATTTGTAATAGTTCCTTTCTTTTCTATTCACCCAAATTCACTATTTCATATGCTCATGGATGTCCATTACCTCCTTTTACTGATGAACAATATGCCATGACAATGTATATATTATGCATTCACAATTATTTGGATGAACAACCTCACACCTTTTCTTATTAGGTTTCCATCAGTTGTTCAATATGAATTTGACAACGATAATGATGATCCTTTATATGATTTGACTTATCCATTTCCTTTCTTTATTTATGCCAATCTGCCACCACACAAAATAGGTCCCAAATTTTCCCATTTAGCCCACAACTCGCCATCATGATCACCCAACTAATACATCTCTATCGGACTCAATTCTTGCTTTGCATACCTTATTTCAAGAGCAGTTTCAGGCTATGGAATCCATAATTTCCTCTCTTACCGTTGAAATTCAACAACTTAAGGATGTTTCTCAATCGTATGTTTGTGCTAATTTTACATCTCATATGCACTTTATGTCCAATACCGCCATTTAATCGAACTGTAGTGCCCCTCAAATCTAGCTATAAACAATTTGGAAGACTCATTGTACTTCACGTGAAGGCACGTGGTCCACTTGGAAAACGCATGAGTAACCTTCCTTTTTTTTTTCGACATGTCATTTTCCTTGCACAAGAATCCAAGGCACGGATCACATTGTAATGTAGGTTAACGTTGGTCATTCAATGCAAGTGGATAGTTTCAACAAAAGCAAAAAAACAGGGAACTATGATGAACGGAGCTCTCTGGAATAGTCGCCTAAAATCATTTTTTATTCATCCCTACAGACAGAAATGAATCGTACCCAATATCTCCTTGTATTTCTATCTACAAATCGATTGAAATGGGTCTATATCTATACTGAAGCAAGTTAAATGATCTCTGAGAGGGAAGAAAATATTGTTGCCACTATTTTTGTTTCTGATGGATATGTAAATAATACGCAGAGATGATACAGGGAGCTATGAATCGATCTACAAGGACTATTGTCAGGAATGGTGGCCACAAGGAAGCATCGTTCCTCGCTTTGGAAACAATACCTAAGAAGGATTTCTGTTGTTGGGTTTCTCTGTGTACTCTTCATTCTTCTGGCATTCAGTACAAAATGGCCTCAAGTTTCAGAGAAGTTCAGAGCCATATCTTGGACAAAAACAATAGCTGGGGATAATCTAGAGCCCACTCCATGGCACCCCTTTTCCAACAAAAAAATTCCCAGATGGCAAGTATCCACGAGCTTCACATATTTTCTAGTGCTCCTACCTGACCTGTAGTTCGCCATTGAGGTTCATCCACTCATACCTGATTAAGAATGATCTATTTTAAAATAAAACTTGATCCTGCCTGCATTGTTCCAGTGGATTCACAAAGATCTTGCACAATGGAGGGTGTCTGAAATATGAGAAAACAACATCAGGGCATCCAAAGAATTTGCTTCCTTTTGGGTGGTCTTTGTGGGGGTTGACTGTATGTGGATCTCTTCTATGCATGTGTGCAAAGCAGAATGATGTTAACAATTTAAGGATTATTGCAGCTCTTGGAATGGTATCCTGGCTTGGTGCTTAATGTGGACCTAATGTTTGATATGTATGGATTTCTTAGTCATGCTGGCTATCTTGAGGGAGATCCAAACTTTATTGTCCAACACCATTTAAACATGTGGTTTTGTTTTTGGTTTGGTGCAAAATGGGTTCGTTGGGAAAGCTTGAGGATTTCGAGCAAAGGTGAAATGGAAAAATTGTGGATGTTGATGATCTGTTCGACAAAATGCTTAAGCGAGATGTTGAACCGAATCCCGTGGTTTTGAACGGCTTCATTCCCAAGCATGGTTCATCTCTCCTTATCTTTCATAACTCTCGTACTTTAGTTTTTCATTTGCAACTTAATATAATTTTAAAATATTAGGATTATAATACATTTAATTGTTTTATATTAACTTGTTGCAAAACAATAAAATGTCGTGTCGTAACTCACGAATTCAAAATAACCCTTTGTATTAAACCATGAACTTCAACCCTCATTCTGAGGTGATTTAGAAAACTTCCTACCCAACTAGATCACTTCAATATTGTTTTATCGACAAGACGAAATTGACTTCCCAGTAAAAATGTTGACCATCTCCCTGTTTAAATAGATAATTTTGCATTTTTTGGAGACTCGTTAAGTACCCCTCGTAACTCTCGAAAATGGGATGTCAAGCTTCACTCGTGTACCTTGTTATGTGAGGAGTCACCTTACCCTTTGGTTTGACCCCGAATGAACATTTGTGATCTTTTTGACGCCCTTATAGGAGCCCTGTTACACTATTTTGTAGTGGTAGGAAGTTGTTAAATCTAGAAAGTTGGCTTTCATTTTGAACCGCCATTTGAAACCTGGATAGAGAAATTATTATCCATCTTCGTAAACCTCTAGTGTTTTTACTAGAAAATTGCATGGAACTTTCAGTTTAGGGAAAAACACTTTTCTGGATAGTTTGACAATGGAATTTTGTAGGCCTCTGGTCGCAGTTTGACTAGGTCAAACTAGACCAATTAGGACTAGTGGCTTCAGAAAACTTGTCACCATTTGAAGACTGTTTTCTAGTTCTGAGTTCCATCGACTCTGTTGAATTCTCCTTATATAGGGAAATTTGTAGGAAGTTTCTCGTTGCATGCGTTCATCCATCAAACATTAATTTTGGATGTGGTTTTTTGAGCCCTCGAGCTAACTTTTGTTCATTTCAGATCTGGGCCAACTACGACCGATGGCCCCTAAAACTTGCTTTCAAACGTAAACCATTAGCCAATTCAAAATTTCGTGGCCTATGAACTCTTGGTATATAAGCGTACACGTAGAAATTTAACCGTGGTGTGTTTGCTCATCGGAATACAACGTTTGAAAGTGGTTTCTTAGCCTTCGAGCCCGATTTGAATGTTTTTGTAGCTCGCAAGAAAATGTAAAAATAGAAAGTTGTGGGACCCTCGTCAGGTTGCCAACACACCGTGGAAACTTTTGACACATGTAAATAACTGTTTGGAAACTCTATAATGTAACTTGTTGTGTGAAATAGAACTTTTGACAAAATGGTGTTTCTCTCTCTCTTCCCTTCTCTTTCTCTCTCTTGGGTTACGAAATGAAGTGAAATGAAATGTAATGAATACATGTCTCTAAACCTTTTCTTTCGATTGCAAATTGTAATTATTATTATATGTAAATGGGAAACTAAAAAATGTTAATTACGTTAGATTAGGGTGGATGTCATGCCAGCGATTTATTGTTGATTTCATGCTCACGTGGTTTTGTAGGATGCAAGAATGATGGCGAAAAGGCGATGTGTAATTCATTAATTATCATTGTAATTTATATAGTTCATTGTTAAATGAATATATGTATAATGTAGTCTCATGTTACAAAAAGTTATATTTGAAAATTTGCTAATATGTATGAGATGCTAGGTTTTAGGGACATCTAGGAAATGTGTATTTAAGCAAAGGTTCAATTTGATTCATAAGACGTATGGAAAAAAAAAGGTTTGATATATATATATGGTAAATGAATTTGAAGTAATATCTTATAGTGCATATTCAGTGTTCAATAAATGATTAATGAATCATCTTGTGCATTCTTACTTTGTAAATGTAATAAAGAGATTTAATCAAAACACTCAACCCTTGTATAATATCGGAACATAACATGTCTTCTTGTGTGATACCTTCTTACCATAGAAGACATTGGAAACCGTAGAATGAACTTAAACTCTACACTCAATGGAACCTCCTAGTTTAGGTAAATAAAACCCCTAGTTGGAGTTTACCGTCATAGTCGTCATGTTTAGCGACCTTGTCGTGAACCCATATTTTAGAAATGACATGGTCCAACTTTATCCAGGAGTATGTGGTTTCCTTCTAGTGTTGGTAACCACGAGGATAATGTCCTCTCTTCAGTTCCGACACCGTGTTTGAGTGGTGGAGACCGCCTTGGAAGTCATCGTATGAGTCCTTGTTCGAAGCAACGACTATTCAGTGTAACCTTACCATCTGTGGGGTAAGTAGAGCTAGTACTCCCTTAGTATCCTTTTGGATTGTCAGGTCTTGCGAGATAAGATCTAGAAATTAACTTCATCGGTGAATGAAATCCCTGTTGGATCCAGATGACATAGATGGAGGTTGTGAATTAGTTGTTCTAGGTCTTAAACTCTTGTTAATGAACTCCTTAGCTCCGCTCAGTTAGATGTGTTACCTTGGTTTCTATCAACATAACACTTGGTCTTTTTTGGAAGGTGGTGTAGCATAAATGTGTCCTCTCACCTTAAACTCATATATAGTTGAGGGGTAGATCCTTAGGTGAAATTGGAATTAATCTAAACCTCAGTTGATTTGGATGTTAACTTAGGGTTCATGTGTAGCTTCAAGTCTTCTAATCATATATGTCTTCAAGATGTTAGACAAACACTTCTGTAACTCCTTTTACAAGACAATGCTAATAATAAGACCATAATGTGATGTAAAAAGTAAAGCATATAAGAGTAAAAACGAGATTTGAGGTTAGGAATAATGCCACTCTTGGAGACCTTATAACTCAATTAAATATTTTCATTGTTTCAAAGAATATGAATTGCCTTGGTGTGATCAAACTTCGAGAAAACAAAAGATATATATAAATCAAAATGGAGTTCCACCAGTCATTGAATTAGAATAACTATGGTAGGGAAATAACTTTTCCATGATCGAAGAATGTTTTTGGGAAAAAGCTATCTTGTATCTAAATCTCCCTTAAACCCTAATATTGCTATATGGACATCAAGTCAGATCCACTTGAGTTGTAAGGGTAAAAGGTAGACATTGATTAAATGTTTGAGAAGAATATTCTTAATATAAGAACAAGATAACTAAGCACTTTATAAGCAATTTGAATTATGCCAAATAAGTATGTAAGATATGGAAATTTTCTTAAAGGATAAAAAGCCATCTAAAAAGGGTCGAACTATAATTTAAATGTGGAATGAACTTAAAAAAATGTGTATGTGGAAAAAAAAAGACAAAATCAGCCTTGTGTAAAAATGTTCCTGGAATGCTAATCGTAATTAAGATGTAATCATGGTAATGATGTGTGTGGCCACCAATCCTTGGGTCCCTTTTCTTGTTGTTTGGGTCATTGCTAGTATTTGTTCATTTGGAAAAGTGTGGCATCGACATGTCTATGGTGTTGTCATGTGTCTATGTAAGTCGATGACTTGTAAGTGTCAGTATGCATCTTTGATTTTTCCTTACTTGGAGCCTTGTGGCATTGTGTGGTGAGAAACATAAGTAAAAAAAAGTTATTCCGATATTTTCACCGTTGTTTTGTGTGTGTAAAAACAGTATGCGTTACAAAACCTCAAGGCATACCATTTTCTAAGCCTCTCATATTTGAACATAATGCTATAGATCGTGACATTCTTATTCGATTCTTAAGCATCGTTGATTACCCTACCGCCTACTTATTCCTATCCTCCTTCTCGGATAACACAATACCGATCGTCCATATTAGCACTATCATCAAATTCATGGACATCATGATAATGTTTTTGTGCTTTGTAATGAATTATTAAAGATCTTGAACATCCGGGTCTTCTTTCGTTTATCACACAACCTTATAACAATAACAATATGGCCCATCAGCCCATATGTCTCATGCGTATCCGGATAGTGGTTCTCAACCACCTCCTAAGAAAAAATATTTTATAAGTAGTTCACCATCTCCTTCTCTTCACCCTTCTCTGACATCAACAAGTCGATCCTTTACCAAATTTATTTCATTATTTATTTTTAATAAGTCATCAATTGTATCACAGTGACCACTCCCACCGGCCTCATCACCACCGCATGTTGCTACACCACAATCTTCATCCTACATTCATCCTTCAAATGCATATAGGTTTCAGCATCGACACCATGTTTATCTACCATACCACTTGCCTTTAGACTATGGCCCTTCGCTTTCATCCTCTTGAGACATCGGGTGGAGGACCTTTGTCCTTCACTATCATTGGTTAGTTTACATACTTGGGGGCATAACACCGAACACACTTACCCCATCATGTTTTTAGCCTAGTTACATAGTCGTACATTACACCTTTCATATCTATCATTTATTGTCCTTTCCGTATGTATACCACATCATACGTCATAAAGACCGTCATTACCTGATGACACACTCTTGTGCTTTGGTTCACACTTGACTATTGAGGGATTACCATTACACTGAACCCCACACACCACACCTTAGGCATTACACATTACATTTCATCATACATTGTGCATCATACACCATTCATTCTACACTTATCCTACATTATACTAGTCCTCATCTACACATTACATCCATTAGGGTATCTACGTACTTAGTTAGATCATACACTGCACATTTCTACATACTACGCTAGGCTACATTACATATGAGTCTAGCTTTACATTTTATCATTACATATTACATTTCTATCTACACTGTCATCGCATTTTACACATTACATAGTATACATCCTACACACCCTACACATCCTATATTGCATTTCCCACACCGCGCATTTACAAATCCTATTCATCACATGGTCGTCTAGTTTCATCATACATGTTACATTGTTTTCTACATGTTGTATTCACTACCCTATGATGCACTTTAGTTCCTCGGTCCATACTTGATTGTCGGGGGTTTACAAATCAAATGGACCTTACACTCATCATGCAACATTCCTAGGCTCGTGACATATGCTTTAGGATAAATCATCACCCACCTCCATCATTTCCTCTAGTAGTGACATACGCTTTAGGCTAAATCGTCACCCATCTCCATCATTTCCTCTAGTAGTGGTATATGCTTTAGGCTAAATCACCACCTCCATTATATCATCTTGTAGTGGTATACACCTTAGGTTACATCACCACTCATCCATTCATCATATAGTGATATACGCTTAGGGATAAATCATCACTCATCCTTTCATCTTATAGTGATATACGCTTAGTGCTAAATCATCACTCGTCTTTTTATCTTATAGTGATATACACTTAGGGCTAAATTATCACTCATCTTTTCATCTTCTAGTGATATACACTTAGGGATAAATCATCACTCATCCGTTCACCTTATAGTGATATACGCTTAGGCTAAATCATCACTCATATGTTCATCCAGTCATATGTCACATACACATACACATTCATCATGATGTGTTAGACACAAAAAAACACTACTCAACATTTCCCGATGACACACTCTCGTTTACGGTTCATTATTGAATGCTGAGGGGGAATACAAAATGAACCTCATTGCATACAATTCCATCCACTCAGGGTGTATGCTACTCCTATCACTCCATTTTGTATTCCATTCCATCCATCCACAACATAATGCATTGTCTTGGTGCATTTACTCTTGTTTACTAGTGTTTTGCATGTTCACTTTACTACACATGTTAGATTTATTTCTTATATGTCATTATCTATCTCATCTACACATGCACATTCATGGCATTGTTTAGTGTGATCACAAATACAAGAATTCTACATGCGGCGTGGATGCTTGCCTTTTACCCTTCCTATACTAGTTATTGGAGGCATCCACATTAATCTCATACAGGTGTTATTGCTTCATTTTTTACTTATCATCTTACATTACTTGATCATACATGCTTTGAAATACTAGTTATTGCTCTAACATGCTAACGGGTGTTCCATGTGTAACAATTTTTGTAGGATTACATGTTTCCATGACTACTTGTTTGTTTGTATGTACTTGTCTACTTATTATTTGCCATTGTATGTAGGATTTTCCCTATGTTTGTGTGCACACTTGTTTGTTATTTGTGGCCATGACGACCTTGCGTGTCTTACAACATCATGAGTGATGTCCCATGTTTACAACCCGCTTTGTGTGTGGCTTACTTGTTTTCTTGCGTGTTTACATTTACTACATTGTCTGCGTAGCTTACACATGTTTTATATATGCATGCATTATTTGCTTTACACTTGTCTTTGGCTAGCCTTCTTGTTTTTGTGTGCCTTGGTTTCTACCAAGCACTTTCTAGGTACATAGTTTAGAGTGCGGCTGGTCCTCTTTTAGGGTCGCATTCTCCTATAAACATCATCGTATGCACCCCCAAAGAAGGGGGCATCATTTGGGGGTTTATATACTAACACAACGTAGCTATAGTGGTTCAGTACAATGCACTTTCCGCCCTTGGCATTTTGGGTTTACATACAACAAGTGGGTTCATACCAATCTACAAACCCCATACACAATGGATTTTATAGGACATGGTGTCCTTGGCTTTTTTGGGAAGTAGTTACAGGCTTAGGGGTTACAGTGGGTATGCCTCTCTACACTACTTCAGCCAGTGGCGTCGGATCGCCAAAAAACCAGGACGCTACAGAGATCTCTTCACACATTTCAAGAAGTTAATTAGAGATTGGAAGACACTGAGCATTTCCTCCCTACACTTCTTCATCTAGGGTGGTGTGAGATTGCCTAAAAACTCAAAGACTACAAGATATCCTTCTACACCCTTTATGTAGATATAGAGCAGGTGCACATGTTCCATTTACATTTTCATTTAGCATATTTTACATTTGCGTATTTTACACATTTCTATGCATATGCATATTTTACATAGCATTTTTACATACATACATATTTGACTACTTGATCATTTTCTCCTGCGCAGTCGATCCGTATGAGAAATAAGAGTCAAATTATGGGCAACAACAACAACAACGTCAACAACAATATTCCACGGTAGCACATGCTTTACTAACCATGTAGGAACACTACACACCACATCAACTACACACACGTTCAACCATAGGTTCACTCTCATTACTTTTTATTTTGCATATTTTTCATCTTTAGATTCCACGCTCTTCCATCTTCTTTTTGTCATTCCACGCTTGATTCTAGTCCTTTGGTGCATTTCAACTACACTCTCCATGTATATCAGGTACTCACTTCTATCTACTTTATATTACCGAGATTTCAACTCACCAACATAAAGTGGGGAAAACTTTAGTCACAAAATCATACACTTTAGACATTATTTAGCTTGGTCTCATACTACTATTTAGAAGGTTCTTGAGTGAAGAAAGTACTAATTAATCCCATCTTTTTGGCCATCTTATTTTACCTTTTATTTCGTCATTCTCGCACATTTTTATATACATGTCCAATATGTTTCAGCACTTTCCCATCATTTTAGACTAAACCGGGGCACCCAAGCCTATACTAGGGCACCCCGGTCCCACCCAGGGCGTCTTGATCATTTTTCTACTTTCCCGTCACTTTTTAGGCTCTTTCTAGCTATTTTTCATCCTTATCTTTTTCCTAGTCATTCATATCAGGGTTAATTATGAAATTAGATCAATAGAACCCTATAAATATAACATATGAGACCATAATGAGGGTCTTAGAACCACTTATTACTATCACTCCATTTAAAGTTGCATCATTTGCATCTACATAGTTCCATGCATTAAGGCTAGGAAATTTGCATCAACACACACTTCATAGGGGGAGGGATTCTATTTTATTCCATGCACACATGTTATTATATTTTTACATTTAGTTATTGCTCGCTACTTCACATAGTGCGATGACACAAGAGCACCTAGGGCACAACATGATGATTGAAAAAAGGACTAAGCCGATCACTTTATTAATCTCAATCAATCAACCATTACAGAGAATGGGCTGCAATATTTATAGATATTACACACCCAAATACACACAGAGAATAAGTTGCAGTGCAACCAAATGCCAAATGAATAAGCTTCCAATAACATCCGGGAAGCAGGAATTAGATAAAAACAAATATATTGTTTAAAACAATATAACAGTATGTATAAAAGACAAATATGGTTGATTAACCATATAACAAAATAACTATTATTATTTAATTAATAAAATTAATTAAATAACTGAACTATGCATAATTAATATTTAGGATAATAATATTTTATCCTAACATTCCCCCCCTTAATTGTGCATTGTCTGAAGAGATGAGGAGAGAAATGCTCTGAACAACTCGAACTTGTCACGTGTAAGTGACTTTGTGAAAATATCTTCTTGTTGTTCAGTAGTTAGACAAAATTGAAGCTGGATGTTGTGCTTCAACACATGTTTGCGTATGAAATGAACTCGAACCTCAATGTGTTTTGTTCTCTCGTGAAAATCTGGATTGCGAACAAATTTGAGAACACCTTCATTGTCTACATACATGGTGTAGTAGGTTTGTCTGTGGTATTCCAAGTCCTTCCAGTATGCGATGTAGCCAAATCGCTTCAGCATGCCTTCTCCTGCAGAACGATACTCACTTCATGGAAGAGCGAGAAACAAAGTGTTGTTTCTTACTTCCCCATGATATTGGTCCAGATCCCATAAAGAATACAAATCCGAAGTGGATTTTCTATCATCAATGTTACCTGCATGATCTGAATCCGAATATCCAGTCAAGAAGAAGTTTTCATTCTTCTTGTATTCTAGACCAAGATCCACTAATCCTTTGAGATATCTCAAAATGTGCTTTGCTGCTTTCCAATGAAAACTTTGGGTTCCTGCATGAACCTGGATAGATAGCTCACTGCAAAGCTGATATCTGGTCTAGTGTAGGTCAAGTAAATGAGACTCCCAATCAGCCGATAGAGAGTGGCACTTACCTCAGGAGATGGATCTGAACGAGATAACTAATAACTGCATTCTCCATAGGTGTAGCAATTGGTGTGCAATCCATCATCCTAAACTTCTCGAGCGTCGTCTTGGTATATTTCATCTGAGAAACAAAGATATGATTCTCTTTCTGCCATACTTCTAGTCCAAGACAAAGAATGCATAAGCCCGAGATCTGTCATGTCGAATGATCGCTAAGATCTTTCTTCGTTTCATCAATCATCTTCATCGAACTACCAAAGTGATGACTAGATCATCAACATAAACTATAACAATCACCATCTCCCCCTTGCTTTTTGAGGTAGAGATTGGGATCGTATGGATTTCTGACAAATCCATGTTGTATGAGATGCTCATCAATCTTGATGTACCATGCCCGGGGTGCTTGTTTGAGACCATACAAAGATTTCCCGAGTCGCATACCTTTTCTTCTTGACCTGTACTACATATCCCTCGGGTTGAGTCATGTAGACTTCTTCTAAATCTCCATTTAGGAAGACACTTTTTACGTCCATTCGATGGACTTTCCAACCAAATCGCAGCAAACTAGAGCAAAGATCATTCGATCGTTTTGATCTTTAGCCGTGGGAGAAAATGTCTTCTCATAGTCAATGCCTTCTTTTTGTGTGTACCCTTTCTATTCAAGTCTTGCTTTGCACTTGTCCATTGTCCCATCTCGCTTTGTACTTAGTTTTGAATATCCATCTCGCATCCAATGGGTTTCTTCCCGGTGGAAGATCAACAAGCCGCCAAGTGTTATTTTTCATCACCGATTGATATTCAGAATCCATGGCATCTTTCCAAGCTTTTGACTGTAGGGCTTCCTGGACTGTAGAGGGCTCATCTGATTCAATAACTCTACTCATCAAAGAAAAGTTAACTTCTTCTCTTGCTTTACTGCGAGTCCGTGGTCTAGGGGTGGATGTATCTGGTGGAGCATCCAATCTTGCATCTCGTAATGTACTTGTACACCATTTAGGCATACGTTGAACTGTTCCCATGGGTTGTGGTTCTATCTGATCAATACCATCATCCCCATCATCACTTTCATCTTCTGAGGGAACATTAGCTTCAATTTTTACAATAGGTGAAAAATCTACATCTTGTGAGTCCGGAGGAGGAGACTCTGCTTCCTTCTTCTCGAAAAATTCAACATCTCTGCTTGTGTAGACTTTTCTGGTCTTAGGATCCATCAATCTATACCCAAGAGTCTCTTCACCGTATCTAATGAAGATGAGATTTTGTGACTTCATGTCCAATTTCTTTCTATTTGTTTGGGTATGTGCATGCTTGCTTTGCATCCAAATACTCGAGGTGTGCAATGGATGGTTTCCTTTTTGACCATGCTTCTTGTGGTGTAATTCCATCAAGAGTAGTTCAGGCGCTCTGTTTAACAAATACACCGCTTGTTTTGCACGCTTCGCCCAAAATGTCTTTGCAAGTTCGGAATCATCGATCATGCATCGCACCATTTCCATGATAGTACGATTTCTTCTCTCAACAACACCATTTTGCTGCGGTGTGTGTGGAGGAGGCATTTGTCGACGAATCTCGTGAGTTTGTAGGTAGTCTCTAAACTCATCATTGGTGAATTCCCCCCCTCGATATGAGTGGAGAGTTCTGATGTGACGACCAATTTCTTTCTCAACTGCAACTTTGAACTCTTTGAATGTTTCAAAGGCTTCACTTTTCTTGCGAAGACAAAAAATCCACATTTTCCGTGAATAGTCATCAACACAAAGCATGAAGTACTGGAACCCAAAATGACTTGGCTGCATTGGACCACAAAGATCGGTATGAACCAGGTCAAGTTTACCATGAGCTCGAAAAGTACTCTTTTGGAATGAAATTATGTGTTGTTTTCCTGCTAAGCAGTGAGGACACTTGTCTGTATCCTTCTAAAGAGATGGTAGCCCATGTACCATATTACACCGACGAAGTGTTTCGAGATATTTGAAACTTACATGACCAAATCTCTTATGCCACAACTGGGCTGAGGTGGAGTTTTTAGCCACAAGTGCTTGATCATTTTTGTGAATGAAATCAAGTTGAAACATACGTCCCACATTTGAGGCTTTTGCAATTATTTTCGAGCCTCTGGATTTATCTCGAATCAAACACATTTTCTTGCCGGATTGACTATCAAAGTCAATTTTTAGGTTGTGATCTAGGAGTCGATCGACCAAAGAAGATTCTTTGTCAACCTGGGACATATAGAACATCTGATAGTCTACATTTGCGTGAACCAAGGGGTAGAGAAATGTTTCCAATCCCTTGAACTGTATATGAAGAATCATCTCCCAACGAAACATGATTTTTCGATGGCGTGTCCCTCATTGAAATAAACCGGTCTGTGGCTGGTCATGTGTCGAGTGGCTCCCAAATCAACATACCAGACATCACTAGATGACGTGGATGGTTCACTTGATCGAGCAGTGAACAAGAAGTCTTCATTGTCCGATCGTTTTGTTGCTCAAAGAATATTACCTCTTTGGTGGGGTCTTCTTTTCCAGTTCCCCTTTTTCTACCCGTGATAGTTGTTAGAATGTCCCTTGTAAGATTGTTGTTGTTGTGGTCCAGAGTTGCTTGATGAACCTTTCTTATAAGTGTTATACCAACAATCTTGTAAGTCATGTCCTCTTTTGCAAATTGGACATCGCTTCTTCTGTTGATTGTCCCCATGATACTGATTCTGATGTGGGGACTTCTGATAGGATTTAGGTTTTCCTTTACCTTTTCCTTTCCATTTTTGATGTGAAGACAGTGCCTGCTCCTCTTCATCATCCTTGTTGTGCATTGCTTCTTCTTGTTGCAAAGAGGTTTACTAGCTTGTCAAAACTAAATCGTCAGATCTCGACAAGTTTAGAGTTGTGACAAAAATGTGGTAAGAAGAGGGAGAGCTCTCGTAACAATGGGAACGAGAGATTCATCTTTGACCTCTTCTCCTAGGGCTAGAAGTGAAGCCCTCAACTCTGCAACTCTTCTTAGGAAAGCTTCAATTTTCTCATTTTTCTTGAACTTCAATGTATGTAACTGACTCTACAAATTTAGTATGACATTCTTGTTCTTGGCCTCATATATTGTGCTCAGCTTATCCCATGCTTCTTTTGTTGTTGTGGCATCTCGAATGTGGGCTTGCACATCGTCGGACACTCCAAACAAGATGATGAGTTTTGCTTTCTGATCTGCTCTATCAAACTGTCGTTGTTGTGTTGCATCAGTTGGTGATCTGGTTAGAGTACCAGTCACAATAGGCCAGATTTCTTCAAACTCAAGTTGTGTCTTTATTTTTGTCTTCCATGCAACATAGTTGCTTCCTCTGAGCAATTGTGAATCCGGAAGAAAAAATTTGGGGGCATTGGTGCCCATTTTGCAGAGATCACTGATAGGGTTTGGCTCTTATCACTCCAGGTATTAGGTCTCCCAATCTATATACCGTCAGTCCGATATACCGAACCTTTCTATATACGCACCCTTCCGATATACCCGTTGGTACGTGGAAGAAGCTCGCCCTTTCTATATACCCGTGGTTACGTGAAAGAGGCATTAACGTACATGAAAGAATTCAATACGTGGTACCAAGACAATACTGATGGGGTCTGTGATTATTGACACCGACTCAAAGAAATATCCTCATACGCGCGCGTAACTTCGCTATATACTTGGATAGTTTCTCAGACCGGATTTATGTCTTGCAATCGCTCACGCACGATGGGATGGTTCATAGTGTGTGCACCGTGACCTTATTACTCCCCGTCGATTTATAGGGACGATGCCTGACGATGTTGTTGCAGCTATATTAGGCGTTAAGTGCAGTAGTAGTCGCGACGGCTTTACCCGTAAGCTCTTCCCGCAGGCACCGTATATACCGACGCCGCGAATGAGATCTAGGATCTCGTGAGTGTTACTGTAACCAATTTTATTTTTTTATTACAATTACGCGATTTTACGGCGATACTAAAGTTTTACAGATTGACTATGGAAACTCGTAAATTAGTACAATATGCAAGAAGATACAATTTACATTCAAAAACTATACAATTTGAATGATGGTGAAAAAAATTGGGCCATGGGCCCCGTGGCCTCCGAGCCCAATACGACCCAAAATGCTAAAAATTGCAAAAAAGAAGCTGAAGATGTAATTTTTAGATAGGTCTCCCTTTGCAAAAAATGTCTGAAATGAAAAAACAGACCAGATGGGAGAATTTTTTTTTAACCCTAGCTTAGGGGTTTCTCCGCTAAATTTAGTTAGTTATAACTAAATTCAAAAAACCTGCTAAATTTAGCAGTTTCACCAAAAATTCCGCCAAATTTCAAAAGGTGAGTTTTTGAGTGTTGTTGGTGGGATTTGACCCCCAGACCTCTCACTCCCAAGGCGCATGCAATAACCAACTTGGCCACTTAGGGCGCTTGAGCTATGAAATGAAGGAACTTGTATTTAATTACAGGTAAAATCGACTTACCTTGTTTGCATGGCGACCTGGCAGAGATTCCACGTGTCGGTGAATGAGTGGATGGCGCGTTAGGTTTTCCTTATGCATAGAAAACGGATCTGAAACGCCTTCCTTGTTATTGTTTTTGTTTGCTTTTCTTCGCGCCTCCTTAGTTTTTTCTCCTGCTTTTTTTCGTTTTTCTTTGCTTTTGCAGCCGTGCTTGTTGTGTTGGAGTCCCGGCGCGTGGATTTGGAGAAGACCGCTTTTTTTGTTTTGTGTACAGGTGCGTTGCAGGCTCGTGGAGGATATGGCTTTGGCGTGGAGCAGGTTGTTGCTTTGGCCGCTTGTTTTAAATAAACTTCCACCATTTCTTTTGCTGTCCGTGTTTTTCTTTGTGCAGACGCCTATTTGGTTTCTTTGTCCGTGTTTCTTTGGCGCGCTATTTTTTTTTTTTTTGCTTGTTGATTTCTATATGTGTGCGAGGCGAGAGGAAACTATAGTGCAGGTGCGTGGCGAGTGGAGTACGATGCGTGCGCGCAGTCCATTACAACAAATTCCAGTGTGGGCGGGTTTGGCTTCTTACACACTGCTTTTGCCCCTCGCAATTTTGTGCCTTTGGGCTTATACACCTGCCCCTCTCAATTTTGATCTTGCTTGCTCAGCCCGAGATGTGACACAGTGCAAACACGGTTACACAGCAAAATGCAAATGCAACTTGGATCCCCAATTTAAACAACAAGATCTCCTTTATTCAGAGTTCACAAATCCATACACATACAGGTCCACATATGCACAGGAGCTATATTTCTTCTCTAATTTAGAGATAAAACCCGTAATGGGGTAAAAAAAAATTTAAAATCTTTTATGCTCGCCGTAAATTTTGTCAGTCTTTGAGTGCACCGAGTGCACCAAAAAAAAAATTTACGTTCCAAACACCTGGAACAAACTGGGGGATGTGGAAAGGCAGAGATGAGGCTGGGAGGTTGCAGGAGGCTGCACAGGCTCTCTATTGCTGCATACTCTTCTCCAATCTTCTCTATTTCTGCTGCATTCTTTTTCCACTCCTTCACAGGTCCAGATTCTCGCTTTGGTACCAAATGATGATTGAAAAACAGGGACGGAAGCCTGATCACTTTATTAATCTCAATCAATCAACCATTACAGAGAATGGGCTGCAATATTTATAGATATTGCACAGCCAAATACACACAGGAGAATAAGTTGCACAGGTGCAACCAAATGCCAAAATGAATAAGCTTCCAATAACATCCGAGAAGCAAAGAATTAGATAAAAACAAATATATTGTTTAAAACAATATAACAGTATGTATAAAAGACAAATATGGTTGATTAACCATATAACAAAATAACTATTATTATTTAATTAATAAAATTAATTAAATAACTGAACTATGCATAATTAATATTTAGGATAATAATATTTTATCCTAACACAACATGCACACACACACACACACCAAAACTACATTTGGGTCTAAAATGTAGTGCAATGCTCGATTAAGTAAGCCCACTTTGTTGTCGCATTGGTGAGATAATTCGACCCATTCATTTACATATGTTTTTAGGGATTTGATACTTATTTTGTCTTTTAAGCAGGCTTCATTTCATCTTCCATTATTTGATACATTTGGCACGATTCAATAAATCTAGTGTGAGCGAGATAACGAAGGTCACAGTCATCTTCCGACCCTGAAAGAATCAAGTTCTAAGCTTTTTAGTGACCATGACACTTATTTACGCATACCAGGGGCACTGGGCACCTCAAGCACCCTCCTGGGCACTCCATTCTACTCAGATCTTCCAGATCCACTCTTTTGGGACCTCTGTATAACCATTCCCGATTTTGGAATTTCTGTCATACTGCGACACTATGCTTTATAGTCATCTACAATCAATTGAGTTCTTTCCTCACTTTATTCTTGTACATTAAGTTTTAATTTCTATTATTTTAATTATTTAATTACTTTATACTATTTTAGTACATTTATTTACAACGTTTATGTCCTCCTAGATTAGATTAACTATCATTATACTCCTAGTTTTAGTTAATTTTAGTTAATCAATGCTTTGAGGCCTCTTCATAGTATTACATATGTAGGTGATGTACGAATTACACTTCAACTTAACCGCTAACATTTTCTCGGGGTCTTCTACGGTGGTCAGGTTTTAAAGCTATTTTAGATCATACAAAGCATTTCACACATGTGTGACATATAGGGTTTTATAAAAAGCATATTTCGAGGGTCACATGACACTTGAAGTTACAAATCTCTAACACACAACCATACAAAAATTCCAAACATGTACAAAACCACAACTATTTTGTACACATCCAACATTTTCATACTTGATCAACTTGCACTCCTAGATTCATAGGATTTAAGCTCCTTTAGATTATTTACATGCTTTTCATCCCCTTTTTCACCTCAAAATTAGCCATCCGAACACATAATAGGCTAAGTGCACCTCTTTCTTGTGTTTTCACCTTCATAGAATTTTTTTCTAATATTATGTCTTGTAGATTGCTAATAATGGTATATTATAATCTTTGCTTTAATGTTAAGTAATTAATGCATATATATTACTTATTCTTAACCCTTAATCCTAAGATAATAAATAAGATGAAAATAAAATCCACCCTCTTATTTACCTAAGGTCAAATCAACTTCCAATAACACAACCTTGTGACATCATTATATATAGAGCCTGCATTATCATAAGTTAGAGCAACTTGGACATGATTCCAAAGTATAAAATGATGATATTATCACCCAAATCACCTTTGTAAAAAATAATGTATTTATGAATAGGTGATATAGAATCAAATGAAATCATTGATATTTGTCGATTAGGGGCCAAAACATCATGGTTAAACCAAAGAGGTTATGTTAGGATAGAATTAGATAGGGTAGATCATTATTTGAACAACCCTTAAGGCCATGCCACTTATTCAATTCATTATCAACTTTGGAAGAATTTATTTGATCAATGCCACAAATTTTCAAGAAATATACCATTCAATTTCCCACCTAAAAGAAATGTTGAGCATCCCAAGAAGATAATTCATCAAGAGTTTGTAAAATTTATCCGAGAATGTTGTCTAATTTCTAGCTTCGGGATCCCCTATCCTCTAAGGCATTGATTATCATGATTGAATCTTCCTCGATGTGACTATTTTCAATCTCACAAGAAATCTCATAATAAATGTCAATAACCAATACTCAATCCTTTTCTTCATTTGTGGCACCATATAGGGAGATAACATGACACTTGAATGAGTGATTTTGCACAATTACATATAACACAATCACCTAAATCTATAATATTACCATGAGAATTACCATCAAAACTAAATTTTAAGAAACATGGGTTCAATGGAATCCATTAAGAATTCAAACCTGCATATATTGTTCTAATCTAGAGAAAATACTTGTGATCTATTAACAAGAGTTTTTAGTATCACTTTTGATTAAGTTTAAATTGAAATTTGTTTCCAACTTAAAACTACAAAATGTTTTGGAAGCATTTCTATAATTTTGTTCAATTTGTGTATTAATTATAATATATCGGAGTTGTTAGGTATTTCCTTTTGGGGTAAAACCTTTTAGGAAACAACTTTCAAATCATATTGATTCAATAAGTTACAATTATTTGTACCTTATTTTTCTTTGAAGGTAGTGTAGTTTGTTTGTATTAAATAACTAGGTCAAGATTCCTAAGCTAAGTTAAAACAAGAAATATAAGCTAATATATACTATTCTAACAATCAAAAGCTATATGTACTGCTCACTAGTTTCGCTCCCTATTTTGATCACGTTGAATCATTATATTATTCATATTGAGACTTTGGAAATACTATGACTATGGTTATTTGATCAGGATATACCATATTTTTTCGTCTCTTTATCCGGTATATGCTAACTTTTTCGGAAAGGTTGTGTTAGTGCGAAATCACAGCACCCCCAAATGAGTTCTATAGGTCTGCTTTTCTAAGGTAGAGTCATTTGGTGTGATTGCATAACATTGAACTTTTCCCAAGGCGTGGGACCTTGCAAAAATGGAAATGTTCTCCAAATCAAAGGTTGGTTCCTTATCCATCTGTTTAGGTGCATACGTAAGGATTCACAGAGGATCTATCTTTATACCTAATCTAAAACTTGCCAAGGAGACAGGGATAAAAGAGTATAAGAAATAAGAAATGACTAAACTACCAGGTGATGCACCAAAGGAATGATGAACACTTATTTTGCTAATAGACACAAACCAACAAAATGCATACAATAAACAAACACAGATAGCCTAGATATATAATGGGAGACCAAATGAAAGCAAAAGAGAAAAGAAAGGATCTAAAATCGATCACAGACATGTTTTATTGCTCTGTAGATTGATACAATCCATTACAAAGTAGCCAAGAGGCAGAAACATAATGCAATTTTTGATGGAAGGCCTGAACCCCACAAATCCCTTTGCTAAGAGGAGAAGGGATCCTACAAAACAAAGAATTTCCAACCCTTTACAATGAATCCTACCCCCGTTTTTATAGATTCGATCAAAGAGAAGAAAGAGAGAGAGAGAAGTGGGAAAAGCAAGTTGAAACTCAACCACTACTGTTAATGCTTCTGATAAAATCTACCCCAAATCCATCTTTACTGCATCAATCCTTAGTTTGGCGCCTTGAAGGAAGAGGAAACGGTGAAACAGATCAAATATGATCTGGTTGTTGAGGCGAGAAGATCCCGTATTGAAAGCTCAAAGATGTTTTCTCCATTTTCTTCACCTAACCTCCTCAAAATTAAAGTTTCAGACCTCCATGGTGTGGGCAAGGCTGAGATCTTTCCAACAACATCATATTTTCAATATTTCAAGCCCTAAGTCGAAAGATATGCCCCTTCAAAGTTTGTATCGGGTCCATACATGAGGGCGGAAAACAACTTGAAAAATGGGTCCCCTTTTGATATGGGACACGTGGTAGCCAGATTGGAACAAAAATTGGGCCTACGGGTCCGCAATTTATCTTTTTCCTTTTCTCGATTCCCGCTTTGGCTTTGACTTGGGCCCAGATGTTGACTTTTTCCTTGGGCAGAGTTGCGGGCTATTTTACAACTTTTATCCTTTTGAGATAGCAAGGGGCCAAAAATCAATTTCCCCCTCGACACCTGCTCTACCCTGGGACACATGGTAGTCTGGCGCTCGTTTAGAAACCTTTTCTCTATTCACCCCTTGAATCAGCGTCATATTGACACTTGGCATTCTCTACTTACACCTTTATACTTAGCCAATTTTGAAGCCTTTTTGTTTGCCTTTTGACTTTGTTTCCTCTTATGTGGGATCGTGGTCGATCCAATATTTGGCACAGGGGTGAAATATAGATAACAATTTGGTGACTCGTGCGGGGTATCTACCTGCTAGATGAAAAGACCAATTTCCTTGTCATATCCATTGGGCATGGAGTTGAGAAAGACGGTCTGGTATTGATTCTACCTCTGATTCATGAGCCCGACTACTTACACTCTCAATTTTCATAAGAAATCTCGAAATGAAGGTTTCTGAGAGTAGAAAAAAATTTAACCCAGGGTTTCATCTGTCTTTCCGAATGGACTACACAAGAGCCACAAAACAACACCACACTATATACAAAATTTGAAATCATACATGCTCCAAATGGAACATGCAGAGCATGCAAAGCACTTAGGAGAAAAGTAATCTACACTACAGCAAGACAATGTGCATAAGAACTTAAAGGAAAGAGAAAACTAAACTAATATGTACAGGGTGAGAACTCCCCTTTTAGTAGCAGTGTTTAAGATAGATCCCATTTACTGGAATATGCAACTCTTCACCCTCCAATGTAGATAATTGGAAAGCATTGCTACTTTTCATCTTGTGATCATATAGGGGCCACTCCATATGGCGTCAAATTTGGAATGCCTTCTGGTTTTGCTCGATCTGTATCCCATTTCAAAACCAAGTCTCCTTCCTGGAAGGTCCTTACTTTTGTCTTCTTGTCAAAGCATTTCTTGATTGAAGCCTGATTCTTCTCTATTGCTTGGAGAGCATGCTCTCTGGTTTCTTCTAATTCTATCAACTCCGCATACCTGGCCTCCATTGGTCCAAATTTAGACATCTCTAGTTGCTTCACGAGCTCTAATGTTGGCAACTCAAGTGATATAGGAAACACTGCCTCTTTCCCATAGACGAGCTTAAATTGAGAGTTGTCTGTAGATCTCTTGGGCGTTATTCTATCAGCCCATAAGGCCATTTTGAGCTTTGTGTATCAGGTCCCCTGATTCTCGTCAAGAGTTCTTTTGATGATCTTTAGCAGGTTCTTGTTTGTGGACTCAGCCTGGCCATTACCTTGAGGGTAATATTTTGATGAAGTACTCAAATAAGTCCCATTCTTAACGACCCATCCTGTGATCTTGGAACCTATAAATGCTAATGCATTTTCTGATATGATGGTGGCTGGCACTCCAAATATGGTCACTACCCCTTCATAGAAATCCAAGATACTAGACTCATTTGTTTCCTTGAGTGCCACTGCCTCAATCCATTTGGTGAAATAATCTATCTTTGTCGGGATCCATTTGTGACCTTGGTTTGAGTTTGGATTGATGACTCAATGAAGTCCAATCCCCATTGCATGAAAGGTTGGTCGACCGAGATTGGGTGCGATGGAAGTGTTCTTTGGCTTTTCCTTGCCCTTGAAGAATGCACAATTCTTGCACCTTTTGATCCATGTGTAGCAGTCACTAAACACTGTGGGCCAATAATATCCTACTTTCATGATTTTGAGTGTTGTTACTCTTGGATCAAAATGGCCTCTAGCGCTTCAACATGAAATGCTTATAGCACTCTCTCCACTGATTTGTCTCAATGCATCTCAACAGAATGTCATTGATGTCTCTTTTGAACAAGACACCATTGAAAAGAACATATGGGATGGCATGTAACTTGAAATGTCTTCTTTTTTCTTTACCCATCCCATGAGGACACATGCCTATTTGAAGGAAGTGCACCATGTCTTGGGTCCAACAAGGAGCAGGTACATCATCTCTCCCTTCTTCTTGATCATCTTGTAAAACAAGAACAACCTCCTTTTCACTGTCTATTTCATTTTGCTGACCTGAGGCTAGTTGTTCACACAACCCCTTCCTGCTGAGACCAGCTTGGTGACCTTGATCTCAATGTCATATTCCATGACATGGGTGATCCATCCTGCACACTTTTCATTCAGGTCCTTGCTAAGAAGGAATTCTTTAACTCCTGCATGGGAGACCAATAGTTGGATTTTTTTGTTTGAAACCAAATGCTTAAACTTCTTCAGTCCTCGTATTACCGCCAAGATATGCTTCTTAATGAAGGAGTACCTTACCTCATAATCTTCCAGACTTTGGCTGAAGAAAGCAATTAGTGTTCTGTACTTTCTTTGTTCTGCTGCACCAAGATTGTAGAAATTGTGTCACTAATGCCAAAGGCATATAGTATGAAGTCTTTGGAAAAATCTAGGTTCACAAGAGTTGGGGCTTATGATATGGCTTCTTTGATAGCCTCAAAACTTGCTTTTCCTTCAGCTGTCCACCTAAATGTTAAGCTCTTCTTCAGCATCAACATTATTGGCTTAACAAGGGCAACAAAGTTTGGAACAAACCTGCGGACAAAATTGATTTTTCCCAAGAAGCTTTGGAGAGCCTTCTTGTGGCTTGGCAATGGCAATGCTCTTATTACTTGAACTCTCTCTGGGTCAATTGCTAATCCTTCCTTTGATACAATATGGCCTAGAATTTTACCTTCATGGGCCAAGAATATGCATTTTTTGGGGTTCAGTGACACCCCAAAACTCCTACATCTTTGGAACACCTACCTTAGATGGGAAAGGTGGTCTACTGCATTCTTGGAAAACACTGTAATGTCATCCAAATAGATCAACACTATTTTGTTGATCATCCCCTTGAATGCCATATCCATTGCCCTTTGAAAAGTGGCTCGGCGTTGGATAATCCAAATGGCATTTTCTTGTATGCATAGGTGCCCCATTTGGTAGTGAAAGCTGTTTTGAATTGATCATATTCTTTCACCATGATCTGGTTGTACCCTGAGTAGCCATCTAGGAGGGAGAACCTTTCTGACCCATACACTATTTGTAAGATCTGCTCCATTGAAGGGAGTGGGTAGTGGTCTTTGAGGGAGGCTCTGTTCAAATCCCTGAAGTCAACACACAACTTGATTTCTCCATTTTTCTTCATAACTGGGACTAGATTTGTAACCCATCTTGAGTGTTTGATTGGAATTATGATGATTGCCTCTATCAGCTTTTTCATCTCCTTCATCAGAGGATCAATATGTGGGTTGACTGGTCTTTGCTTTTCCCGATGGGATGAGCAACTAGATCTAGTTCGATTGTGTGTTGTGCTAGTTTTGGATTGAACCCTCTTAGGTCTTCATAACTCCAAGCAAACACATCAGAAATTCTTGGCAAATTTGTATGAATTCATACCTTTCTTGCTTGGTGGTCATCTTTCCAATTTGAAGTGTTTTTTCTTCTCCAACTGGGATTGAATCTGAATCTTCTCCTTTGATCTGCATGTTAGCCTTCTCTTTTTGAACTAATCATTATGATTTAAAATGGATTCCAGTGTCATTAAGCCTTTGGGAAGCTTGTTTGTATGTAGTTGTACTATCTGATTCCCGTCATCTTTGCTCTAGTCTACTCTAGTTTATAGCTGAGAATTCAGCTTCTTCTTGTAGAAAGTTAATGATTTGTTGATCATTCTCAAACACCTGCCAGCATGTATTATTATCTGGCACTGTTGGCCTCACAACCACATGGATATGTGGTTGTTCTCTATCTCTTTTGATGCTATCAACCACATCAAACGTTGCCCCAACCATTGTAAGTCATCGGCTGCCACTTCATTCTCCTTCCTAGGTATGGACACAATACTGAAGGCCTTAAAATCCTCCATGAGATCCCATACCCTACTCTTGTAGTTCTTGAGCAAGTCATTTTTGATAGCATTAAGTCCTCTGACCTGATTGGAAACCAGTTCACTATCACCAAACACTTACAAATTCTTGATCCCTAGCTTCCTTGCCCAATGAAGACCTTGGACTAAAGCCTCATATTCAGCAGTGTTATTTGAGCAAGAAAATTTGAATCTGAAGGCTGAATAATATCTCATACCTCTGGGGGACATAATCATGGCTTCTCTTCCAGCTTCTTGTCTACTCCTTGAGTAATCAAAGAATAATTTCCATACCTCATTGTCATCCTTGCATTATGGTTTAATCAGGTCAGGAAGAGGGTGGTTCTCTTCATGTAGGTAGTAGACACCTAGCTCATATTCTTCCATCTCCCTATAGGGGTCAAAAGCATGAATTTTGTTGGCCCAATCATCAAGAGTCAAGTCTGGGATACATCCCACCTTGGTATTTGCTTCAAAAGTGCTTAGGAGGTCCTCTTGATCAAAAGCTGAGCAATTGGCATTGATTGGGCTAGGCACATAGGATTCAATATGATAATCAACAATAGGTCATATCGATTGTGGCCTTCACTCCATACCTTGTCCTAAAGAGCATATGTGACCAATCAACAAATAGGTAGCCTCCAATTTTGGCAGTGAAGTCCCTAGACAGACACAAAGCAAAATGTGGTGGTAAGTCTATGATTGACACATTTTGCAAAAAGTCACATTAGGGCAAGCGTGTAGAGTGAGACTCAGATCCTTGATGATTCCCATAGTAGTCACTATTGTCCCATCTAATTGGACTACTCCTCTAGAGATGACCTCATATTGGAGACCCAACTGATCAGCTATTTGTTTGGGCATCATAAAACTACTAGCCCCATAATCAATCATACAATTTTGAACCAATTTATCTCCAATAATCAATGAGACATAGAA
Organism: Taxus wallichiana var. yunnanensis; assembly: GCA_018340775.1. NCBI lineage: Eukaryota > Viridiplantae > Streptophyta > Pinopsida > Cupressales > Taxaceae > Taxus > Taxus wallichiana. The sequence goes on from JADAXU010000131.1 coordinate 5,655,390, forward strand.
GGGAGGAGGTCTCAGGTTCTTACCTTATTGTTCTTCATGGTTTCTCCTTGGTTGAACTGCATTGGCAAGCACTCTCTCGCTTTGGTTAGGGGGTGATTTGAATTTGACCAATTCTGCATGGTAGTCTATAATAGATCCCTCTGTCCTGGAATGGCCAGGGACTCCCATAGTGAAATGTTCACACTTGTCCTTTTCATTTGCTCAATAATATTGAATGAGATATCTTTTTTCTGTCCCTTCCCAGACACATTCCTTTCTTGCACATGGGTTGTTACAACCGGTGCCTGCCTGGGTTTGGAAGGTGGCTTGGGTTGGTTCTGTATGTTTGGAGTTACACTTGGAACACCAGGACCTTGTGGAGTGATGGAAGGTTGAGGGTTACCTGAATTCAGTGGTTGGCCCTCTCAATATTTCTCCTTTTGGACCGTGTGTTGGTAGCCACACCTTGAGGAAGGGACTGATTCATCCCATAGAGGTCTTCAGCCTACCAATTGACAAGCATAGTCTCATTTGGGGGGCCACCTTGTTGAGCCCCTTGTTGTTGATCTTCCTCTTGGCCAGGTTCTTGTGGCACCATATTGGTTTGCACCATCAAGGCCTAATTTAGAGCACCATTAAAGCACATTGATTGGTTATGTGGCTGATCACATGGAAAACACCAATCATATTCTTGTGTCATATTGTTCTGTGTTGGGACCAATGCTCTTGATGTTGAAGTTGTGTTAGGATCATACGGCCTAAAAGGTCTAGTAACTTGGGGATGTCCTTGGTTCTAGCTCTGGTTTATAGTCTAAGGTGGTGGCCTATTCTGCTGATTAGGGTCTAGCTTGATATTGAGCCTGGGGCTGGTATGGCCTAGAACTCTGAGCTTGTTGTCTTTTGATGGTCACTAGCTCATTCCCAAAGTTCTGAAGTTGCTTCATCACTTCCTGAAGCTCTTTAGAGGTATTAGATGATGAAGTGGAAGCTTCAGCTGAGCTTTGACTCTGGGGTGGGTATAGGAGCTAATGTAGGCGCTTGGCTAGTATCTGGGCTTCCTAACTCAGGGTACAGAGGCATGGATGGCCTAGGAGTGATTTTTCCAGCTTGAATCAAACGGTTCTCAGCCCCTATGGAGAGGTTATAGGCTGCAGGTAATGTAGTGCCCCCCATTGACTGAATCATCAGAGAAATATCAAAATTTAAAGCCCTAAGAAAGTATAAGAAGGCACCTTCATTAGTGGGCTTTACTGCTGTTGGAATCCTATCCTAGGTCCATTGGAGGCGAGGTTGAATCTCATCGCCTACTCATTCAGGGCTCTCTTGATTTTTGTTAATCGCTCCAACAAGGAAAAGTTATCACCTTTTTCCCCAAACTAATTGTGAAGAGTCGTGCACAGCTGGTTCCAGTTTTGGATAGAGCCTGCTTCAAGACTCCTGAACCATTGTGAAGCTTTCCCTTTGAATGAAGAGGTGAGTAGCTTGATTGCAATGTCCATCTCATGGATTTCGTGGATTGTATAGACATTTGCAATATCTTGGACATGATCACCAGGAGAAGTTTTATTTTCCCTAGTGAAATATGGGATGCTATTTAATGTTGTAATCAGAACTGGGTTTTGTGCATTGAAGGAAAGTGGACTACTGCCGATGAAGTTGACATATGGATTTGGTTGTGCCATTCTGATTAGCCTAAGAATCCTTGCAGACTGAAAGAAAGGCCTAGCAGGTGGAGGTGTTGACAAGGTTCTGCTTGGTGGAGATGGAGACCTCTGAACTCTTCTTCCTCTCCTTTCTCTGCCTGGAGATAGATACACGTATTCAAATATACCTTCTTTCCTTGCTCTAGACTGGGTTATTCTCATGAATCTCCTAAGCTTGGGCTGCTGAAACCAGTAGATTTGTTTCTTTTGGAGTCGTCAGATGTACAATTTTAAGGCTTCTTAAAATCCAGAATCACAACAAGTGTACATCAATCCCTATTGTAATAAGATGGAGACTTCTTAGTCCCACCGGGCATGCCAAAACTGTTAGTGCAAAATCACAACACCCCTAAATGAGTTCTACAGGTCTTCTTTTCTAAGGCAGAGTCATTTGGTGTGATTGCATAACATTGAACTTTTCCCAAGGCATGGGACCTTGCAAAAATGGAAAATCTCTCCAGATCAAAGGTTGGTTCCTTATCCCTCTGTTTAGGTGCATACGTAAGGATTTATAGAGGATCTATCTCTATACCTAATCTAAAACTTGCCAAGGAGACAGGGATAAAAGAGTATAAGAAATAAGAAATGACTAAGCTACCAAGTGATGCACCAAAAGAATGATGAACACTTATTTTGCTAATAGACACAAACCAACAAAATACATACATACAATAAACAAACACAAATAGCGATATATAATGGGAGACCAGATGAAAGCAAAAGAGACAAGAAAGGATCTAAAATCAATCATAGACATGTTTTATTGCTCTATAGATTGATACATTCCATTGCAAAGTATCCAAGAGGCAAAAACGTAATGCAATTTTTGATGGAAGGCCTGAACCCCACAAATCCCTTCGTTAAGAGGAGAAGGGAGCCTGAAAAACAAATAAGGTTCAACCCTTTACAATGAATCTGCCCCCATTTTTATAGATTTGATCAGAGAGAAGAGAGAGAGAGAGAGAAGCGGGAAAAGCAGGTCGAAACTCAACCACTGTTGTTAATGCTTCTGATAAAATCTACCCCCAAATCCATCTTTACTACATCAATCCTTGGTTTGGTGCCTTAAAGGAAGAGGAAACGGCGAAACAGATCAAATCTGATCTGGTTGTTGAGGTGAGAAGATCCCGCATTGAAAGCCCGAAGATGTTTTCTCCATTTTTCTTCACCTAACCTCCTCAAAAATAAAGTCTCAGACCTCCATGGCATGGGCGAGGCCGAGATCTTTCCAACAACATCAAATTTTCAATATTTTGATCCCTGAGTCGAAAGATATGCCCCTTCGAAGTTTGTATTGGGTCCATACAGGAGGGCGGGAAAACAACTTGAAAAATGGGTCCCCTTTTGATATGGGACACGTGGTAGCAGATTGGAACAAAAATCGGGCCTATGGGTCCGTAATTTATCTTTTTCCCTTTCCTCTGATTCCCGCTTTGGCTTTGACTCGGGCCCAGATGCTGAATTTTTCCCTGGGCGGAGTTGTGGGCTATTTTGTAACTTTTATCCTTTTGAGATAGCAAGGGGAAAAAAATCAATTTCCCCCCCGACGCCCCACTCTCCCCTGGGACACGTGGCAATCTGGCGCTTGTTTAGAAACCTTTTCTCTATTCACCCCTTGAATCAAAGTGTCATATTGACACTTGGCATTCTCTGCTTACACCTTTATACTTATCCAATTTTGAAGTCTTTTCATCTCGCCTTTTGACTCTATTTCTCTCTTATGCGGGATCGTGGTCGATCCAATATTTGGCACGGGGGTGAAATATGGATAACAAGTTGTCGTCATTGACCCATGAGGTCAATTCACATATGTTATCATTATTATTTGGTTATGATGTGTTTATTTTGTATCTTGATGGATTTTTAGAGTAACATGTATCTTGTAATAGAAATTAAAATGTGTCATGAATGATTATCATGATTTCTAACATCTTGTTGATGGACGAATGAATTTGTAACTATTTGGTTAATTGTATGGCTTGATTGTTTGAGATGAGTGTGATTGATTTGGATCATTTTGACATTTATATTATTGTTTTACTTAGTTTCTTGGAATTGATCATGTATGATGTGTGAATTGAGTGTACAGACTACAAGTTACACCATAGGAGAACGTGGGATTCAAGGGTTATACCTCCAAGTGGCATAATAGGTCGTTTAGCCTAAATCTATTCCCTCTGTTTATTTTGGCCTTGTTTTATCATGCCACATACTAAGGTTAGAAATGTGGAATTCAACCTAGTGGAATGTGTATTGAAGTATTTTTGGTCACGTTTAGCTCATTTTTATTCACTTAAATTAATTTGGGTTTATCTCTCTTTAATTGCTTATTTACGTTTCTTTTTGGGAGATAATTGTTTCCCACTTCTTGAGGTGCCTTGATTTGATTTATTCTTTATCAATTGAGTTTAGGGTCATTAATCATGGATTGGGTGGGCCCACCACCCCCTCTTAAAGGGCCACTCTTTCCCAAATCTCAAATTTGGGCAAAAAGTGAAAATTTTGGGGAGTGTTTGGAAAGTTAGGGGTTACTTTTGCCTTAGAATGAGCCCCAAGGACCATACCTATGGGTAGGGGGCTCTTCCCAAGGCTCAAAAATATTTTTCCCTCCCTTTTGACCCCTTTCTTGTCTCCATCAACATTTATGATTTTGATCTTGTGTGATGCTTGGGATTTGGGGATGCATGATTGTTTTGACTTCTTGCTTTTTGAAAATTCCTTTTCATTTATTATTTTTGTTTTTTCTTGATGGGGACACTTGGATGACTTGGATTTGTGAGGGGATGGGTGACACATGTCACCATCCCATTGGTTTGTTGTTTTTAGAACTTTTCTCTTATTTAACCCTCCATTTTGGAGTGTGGAGGGATTTTGGATCATTTTTGCTTGGAGCTTTTGGAGAGAAGGGGCTTGTGGAGTTGGAGAACTTGGAGTGTGGATTGAAAATCTTGTGTTTGGAATATCTTGATTTGTGAGGTAGACCTCACATATTCAAACTTGATTATTGTTTAGAATGAAATCTTGCTTGTTTTTAAGCGTTGAAAAGACATGTCGGTTTAGTTGTGGTTGTTTTAATTCCTTTTTTTTTCCATCCACCCCCTTTGGGGAGTGTATTTTTGGAGTGTTGGGGAAAAGGGAAGAATCCTCTTACTTCCCACAAGGCTTGATGGGCAAGCCTTTTAGGATTTTACTAAACTACCTTCATTTGGTTGAAGTGGGAGATGGCTTTCCATATGGTTTGGAAACCATCTCCCATCCTTGCTAAGGAAACCTCCAAAGTTTGAAAAACCTTGGCAAAGAAGAGGAAATGAAAAATAAGGCTTATTGAAGGGATATGGAGCATTTTGAGGTTTTGTAGATACTTGAAACTATTGCGACCTCTCGTGGATATTTGTGAAATTTGGTTTAAAATGGGTCCTCTTATCTCTCTTCCCTACTTCTTGAAGCATGGAACTTATTGTGTTTTGTATTGGTTCTCAACTCATTTTGGTTGTTTGAATGTTGTGTTTGATCTCTTTCCCTTGTCCCTTATTGTGATTTCTTGGAGGCATGTGATGATGCCATTTGGCTGGGTTGATAACGAAGTCAATCTTTTTTATGGTTTGGAGGCTTCTCATTTGGAAATGGAGTTTGGTTTTGGAGCTTGGTTCTTGCATGGGAAAATGGAGGTTTTTAATGTAAATTTTAACATGTTGATCCCACTTAGTAGGAGGCTTATTTTCTTGCATTTTAGAGTTGTTTTTGCTCCTATTATTATAAATAGAGAAAAGAGTGAGTGAGTTCATTCTTGTTGGGAAATCATTTTGAAATAACCTGTAAACCTTGTATTTGGAAAAGAGAAAAATTGGTTAACATGTGCAAATAGATAATCTCCCTTTTATTCATTATTGTTTTATAAAATAAATGTTATTTTTGGTGATTAAAAGAAAGTATGAATTTTAGGTTGAGTTATAGAGCTATTAGAATATTTACTAAACTATGGATTGCAATTAGAACTTGGTGTTGGAAAATGTATTTATTGAGCTTATTATCCTTAGAAGCATACTTATTAATCCATGGTTGGCATTTGAACTTTAGACTGTGAAAAATGTATTTTCCAAACTTGTTTAGTTTTGGAAATGATTGCACTTGGTTTGTTGATTTATACAACTTGCACGAATAGGAAAGAATGAATAAATTTGTTGTTGTATTGATATAGTTTTCAAAGGGGGTAATTTTTGTGATTATTATATCTAAGTCCAACTAGTTACCTTATTATTTTCAAATGGCTCTTAATTTATCAACTTAATCTCGACTCATTTACTTATTAGAAAGGAAAACTTAACCTTAATATTCCAAGAAGTGAATTGTATAATTTCATAATCAAATGTATATGTATATGTATATGTATGTGTGTGTGTGCATAACAATATATATGTATATGTATTCTTTACGTCATATTTAATCCTTTGAAATGGGAAAGAAGGGTTTATTTTTAGAAATGCAAAAATATATATAAAGTTATAGATGTATAATGTTGGGTTCTTATATAATAAATAAGAAATATTTTATTAAAAAAGGGGGTGTGACCCCATGGCTATGTTATCAAGTGTTTTGGGAGGGTGGTGGCTTGGTCACCAAACCCTCCCCCTTTCTCCTAAAGCTTTGGGCATAGCCCACCCCACTGTCGACATCTCCCTCACACCCCTTTAGGCGCAACTCTGCTCTCAACACCGCCGCCCACACGACCGCTCACCCTATCCTTAGCCATTCGGCCTCACACCATACAAACACTCCTATCCTCAATGTTGGTAGGTGTGTGTGTGTAAAATCTAAAAACATATAGGTAGGTGTGTATGTATGTATGTATGTATGTATGTATGTATGTATATATATATATATGTGTGTGTGTGTGTGTGTGTGTGTGTGTGTGTGTGTGTGTGTGTGTGTGTGTGTGTGTGTGTGTGTGTGTGTGTGTGTGTGTGTGTGTATTAACCCTAATAAGGGTTTTTCTAATTAAAATAAATAGAAAACAAATTAAAAATTGAATCATTTGGTGCCTCCACAAATGTCTTCCTCCTCAACCCGTAAAAAGAACCAAAGAAATGAAAAGAAAAAAGGAGATAAGTGAAAGAATAAGGAAGTTAAAAGAAATAAATTAGGGTTTTCACATAAACCCAAGATCAATGGTAGAGAACCATTTGATTTTAGGGCTTTCAATTCAGCTAGGATCTTAGTCAAGTGCCTCCATTTCAGAAATTGAGATGAATCAAATTTATTTAACATCAACTTGGGCATGATTCCTTTTGGATGGGGCCAAATAGGACCCATGCCCAATTTAATTAAGCTAAACTATATCTAAATAAAATCCTTATTTGCTAAATCAAACCCTTAGTGGGAAAAACATGATAAAATTAATAAACTCTTATTAAACCTAAGTCACCTTAATTACGTAAAATATAGCTCATACCAAATTTAGCTAACCCCTTGGTGGAGAAGTTTAGACTAAACTTATTTAACCATTATTAAGAAATTAATACTATGGCTTTTGTCACCCCCGCATCTAAGCTTTTCAATTTGGAATAAACGTAAATTAAGCTCGAGCCATCTTTTTAGTGCAAATAGTACTTGGATATTTTCTAGTGATCCTTATTGGTTTAACGAGTTAGCTTGATAATGGTTAAATCATTTAATACTTAATTGACATTATTTTGCATAGAAAACAACATGGTTTATATCTCTTACTTATTGGTTAAGTTAATGACACGAGGTTAGTAATCTATCTATATCATTGATTTGGAAAAATTAAATACTGATCTTATAACACCTAGTGAATTTTGAGAAACCCTCATGGTGAAAATATAACAAGGGTATACCGACCATAAATTACATGAATAGGACTATGGTGTTTTGAGTCCACACTTAATACTCTCTAATGAAGTTTATGGAGTTGGAATAATAAGGATTAATGAGATGGGATAACAAATGTTTACGCAATACAACACGATTGCATTTTATATACCCTCTTGGTGGGGAAGGTTGCAACGAGCTTAATTGTCCTTATCCATGCAAACAATGGTAATGAGGCACAAAGATCTCTTTAGTCAATTCAACACATCCTTGGAAAGTTGATTGGTTTTGAATGACACTGGTTTAATTACTTAATACTTAACTAACATTTAAAAAAATTGTCCCAAAATTTTACGGGGTATTTTGTTTGTTATTTTGGGTTGTGAAATCATGGGTATGACACTATAAAAATACATATAAAGCTAAAAAACCATAAAATAAGACTTAATCTAAAGACAACACACATTCAAATTAGTCTAAGAAGGAAGCCTACAAAACTAACTGCAAAGAGTAAGTAAATTGTTAATTTTGTTTACATTTTTTGGGTTTTAAGATGTTAGATTACGTTGTTCCTTACAATTGCACACAATATAATATAATTAGAAACAATGTGTGAAAACACATTACGCAAATTTTAGAATTTGTACATTGAAAATTTGAAAAATAGATACAAGAAATGGGAGAAAAATTCAAACTTTTTATGTTGAAAATTTGAAAAGTAGCAAGAAGAAATGGGAGAAAAATATCTAAAAATTTAATTATGAAGCCAACAACCTAAATAATTTTGTTTCTCACCGTAAAGATAAATGCACAAACATTTTGTTTTTTATTTTTTTTGTAAAATGTGAGTATTATTTGAAAATTCATGCAAAGTGGTAAATGATTAGAAACTTAGGAATAAACCTTCATAAAATGACACATACATGCTAATATTAGTTCTTAATGATATATTTTTACACCGTAAGGATTTCTTGTAGTGGAGTTGAACCTATTGATTCCGTCAGAAGTCAAAAATCAAATGGACCACAATCTTCCTTAGAGTTTCATTGAAATCTAACAGAGGCAAGGGTCAATCAATGGCTAGATGACACGTCCACTCATGCATTTCGACACGTCCTCTCATGCATTTCACAAACTACTGTTCAGACAAGCATGACGATGACCTTCAGTAGGTTGAGCAGGTTTCAGTGTTAGTTTGAGCATATTCCCCCGCTCTCCCCATAGCGGTTGACAGCTCCCACGAGGAGGGGGAGATTCTTTGATCGTGGGATGCAGCTATGGCATGTCGTTTGCCCACCACCTGCGATATACGTTCTTGATTTCATCTCTCTCGGCATTCTAAGATGTGGATAGCTATAAAACCAGCATTCACTTGCATCAAATGTTGGAAATTCAGTTCTATCCACTGTACTAGACTGAACTGGAAATTCCTCCTTGAATCTAGCTCATCGTTCAACTCTTTCTCTAGATCTTTGAATGAACTCTTTCTCTGGCTCTTTCTTTAGAAGAACTCATGGACAAAGCATATACAAATATGCCACGTATATTTTCATGGCTATAAGAGCTCACTTTAGTCATGCAGGCCTACTCATGTCCTCTACATTTCAGTTGCCACTACTATACATTTTCCTCCTATAAATTTCTTGTAAGATACTTTGCCATATATTTATTTTGGGGTGTTTCGGGAAGATAATTTCAAAGGGTTTTGCAGGTGATCAGCATAACAATGGAAGACACAGAGGAAGTACAAGTTGTTGTGTGTGATAATAGATCTGGCACTTTCAAGGAATTTTGATCTGAACAACAAAGATTTAAGAATGATAGGAAAGATTCAGATTGGATGCGGGTGTAAGGATGATTTTGGTATTGCTCATCGGCATTCTGCACAGAGACTTGGTTTAAAAGTGGAGGCAATATTTTTTAGTTACAAAAAGCTTCCCATAAATCAACAGATCGAGGCTGCTTGATTGACCATCTACAGTAAATTTTCTATGTCATCAATGGTGAAAGAGACCTTAGTAGGCATTACCATCTAGGGATAACAACCATTTCCTTTTTTTAAGGAAATTGGGGACAAGAGAGGGATCTCTTTGCACATGGTGTTATAGAAATTGTTACAACTTGTCTTTACAAACTAGATCAGATTCATCAGAGAGAACTCACCTGAAATATGGGTTTACTAAGGAGGCCATGGCTAAAGGGGAGGTTTCATGGTGTTTGAATATTTTGGTGGATAGTCATCAATGGTGGAATTTACCAATCTTTCTAATGCATCCTGAGCTCCATTCTCATCTTAGCTCCCATCAATAATGGGGACTAGCTAGAAATGTCGTGGTTTTTTTATTCCTCATGAATGTCATTTCACGAATAAGGAAAGCTACACCAAAATTAAATTATATAAATGGATAATAGTATCATGTTGAAGGTCATTTTTCAAAAAAATTACTTTTTGCAGTAATGTCATCTTCGCAGAGCAATTTATTTTCAATGAATTTCCTCTAGAACATTGTCTACGTGCAATTCACAATTTAAAATCAATGATTGACATTAAACAAAATTCAAAATTTATCACGTCTCCTCCATCTTTGTTCGTCCCGATGCTTTGACCATGATTTTATGATCATATTCTGACATATATAACCATAAGAATGATATAGTTGCTTCCTTAACATAACCGTAAATTGGTAAGTAGATACTAAATTTCAAACTCTCAATGAAGAAGCATTTAGTAGACAGATCTAGAATTTATTTGATACATATTGCACAACCATTGTCAATTGGTTTTATTATTTTTCATTTGCAGTGTTTTGGTGAAATATTGGCATATATTTGCAGGACATGGACAATATAAAAATACTTCATTTGTTGTGGTTATATTTGGCTAATTAAAATGTTCTAACTAATGGCCATAAATATTCAAGTCTTGTCGAGTCAAGCTGAGCAACATAACTGGTAGTGGAGCGTATGTGATAGGGACACTTGATTCTGCTACTACACCAAGAACTATTTTGTACATTCTATCTTGCACTTGATTGAGCGTTGTAATTCTTGTTTATACTATTTCAACTGCATATACTCTGAAACTTCAAAATTGAAGAAATGATAATCTACATGTTTAAGAAAGGTCTGTAACAGTTGCTTGAATAATTCATCATGATTGGGTGTGACTGGTGCTGCCATCTGGCATTCCAAACTAGACTAAGAATTTCATGATCTGTTTCTTTTTTCTTATCTGTAATTTCGATTTGAACAACAAAGATTTAAGAATGATAGGAAAGCATGATCTGTAAAAAAATCTCAAAGTAGGTAATGGAATTATGTGGGTGGACTGAATTCTTCTTCAAGTTGTCATCTCTTGATAGTTTTAGCACTTTCGGTTTTATGAGTTTATCATGAAAAGTGGTGACCATTGCGAATAATTTAACAAGTCCTATCAAGCACACCAAAAACATGCCTGACCAACTTCTGCATACCTCATTCATTTTTTATTTGACAAACATCTTTTATTAGTATCTATCAGACAACCTACAAATATGTTGGTGCTTGTAAAGATAAAGGTTTGTTCTGAATGTGAAGTGTCCTTCAAGTAAATGGTTCAAGTAAACATGTGACCTTAAGAATGGTATCAACTATGTTGTTAAGGTCTTCATTGATCTGTTTGAGCTTGAAAGCACATGAAATGTCTTAAAAGCTTGAAAGCAAGTGTATTCTACTAGTGATCTACTGCAGAAGTTCAAGTCTCAGAAGCTTTAAAGCTGAGAAGATAATATTCATGTATTATGATGTGTAATCTAAGGTCTATACAACTGTGAGAATGTATAAAAAACTGATGTTCAAGCTTGAATCAAGAAAATTATAAATCAACTGTAAAGTACCTTTGGAATTCTTGAACCTTGTGTGAGCATCTCTTACACCATAGTTTTGACCTTTCAACATTGTACAATACCCCCTTTTCAAACATGAATGCATAAGCATGGATGAACAAGAACAATATTTGTTGTTAGACTAAAGGCACTACCTCTCTAATTCCACTAGCATGGTTGTAGACATGTTGTAGTTTAATTTCCTTGGCCATTAATTTAAAATATTAACTAATATTTGTGTATTCTCAAATTTTTTAAATGAACAAAACCTGCAATACTCCCACCGTGACGATAAAAAATAGGATGCATCTCGATACCATTACATGTGAGTAGTGCTCCAATAATGGCCATGAAAGAAAATAACAAGAAATAGTGAGGACTGGCCACATTCACAAACTACGTATCATAACAGTCTCTCATCTAACACTACCTTGTCAAAATAAAAAAGAAACAATATTCCATTCATTAATATCTAAATTTGTTTTATGCAATTGATTGATTTCCTCAAGCTTACCTACAACATCCTTCATGTCTGGCCTAACATCCCTGTCGCTTGCAAGCTTGTAGCCTAGAGAAAGCAAAACTAAGCACTCTGCAACTGCACTAACCATGGCTTTAACCTCAGGGTTTTTCTGTATCACTAAATATGGATATACCAGTTCATCCAAATCTCTCGGTTTTTATCTTGTTTACTACCATAATAGAAAGGTTGATTTTGTTGCTTTTCCTGGTTGTATCCACTACTAATTTGGTAGAGAGAAGCTCCGCCAAAATAACCCCAAAGTTGTAAACATTATATTTTTCTATCAGCTGAAACCATGGATGGTACTCTCGATCAAGATATCCAGGCATGCCTTGCATAGCAGTGGTAACATGGAACATCCAAAATCTGTAGCTTTTACCCTAAAATTTTCATAAAGGAGAATATTAGTGGATTTCACGTCTCTATGAACTATAGGTGATTGATGTTGTGGAGTTACACTTGAATAGGGTGGCCAAAAAACCTCACCAATTTTCTAAGGAGGAGGGAGTCATTTTTTGAAAGTGATTATGAATAAATGTCTGCTTTCAACCTATTGCACAATATCATTCATATTATTTGAGGAGAGATGTCTTCTTATTTGCAGTGTAAGTTCATAATGAAAAAACATGTATTCAATAAATACATGGAAATAGGAGGTCAATATATGGATAATTCGGATAGAAAATTGGAGGTCAAGAAGGCAATCCTTCTACACACAAATGTAAACCAATGGCTAATCTTCACTCAATATGCACCTAGTCAATTCTGGTCAATGCATTATGACCATTTATTTCACAATAGACAGCCACAATGCGTTGAGTGAAATTGACCAGGTGCATATTCAGTGAAGGGTAGCCTCTTAGAGGAGAATTTCTTTAGTAGCCAATTCTTCAAGGTCTTCACTTGTGTTGATTGATATTTACTATTCAAAATTTTTATGTTTCATTTGATTTGGTCCTTATTCGAGTTGATTCTACCTACTATTATTAGAGTTATGGTCAATTTCTATCTTAGATATTAGCAAATAAGTTTGGTTGAGAGTGCAACATGGTGATATGCATTGTATCACCTATTTCAATCATGGTAGACTAATTCTTTATAAATTGGACAAGAGCAATGCCGCTCTAGATCATGTTGGGTGCATTGCATTTTAAGACTTCAAGTTGTAATACTTAAATAAGTCTATTATATTCGCAACCACTTATCTATTTCAGTATTTAGTTGACTGCTCCAGGTAGCTTCTTTATTCTATCCAAAATGATAGGAATAGATAAATGGTTACTTTTTTAATATGAGTTTTGAATTTGTATGCACGAATAAAACATGTAATTTTACTAACATTATCACGGAGCATTTATCTAGATACCCTTTGAAGATTGATCACGATAAATTACATCATGCTTTACTTCACATTTTTGTAATCATGACTGTATGTTTTGGTCGGGTTGTGGAGATTCTAAAGGCAATGGAGAGGTGACTTGCAAAACCTTATAATAAATACATTTATCTACTGTTTCTAAATTTTTCTCTTTGTAAAATAACTTTCATATGCAAGTAGGAGCGAGTGAGTACGAATGAATATAGGATCGACAATGTATAAACCATGCTACTTCGATTGACAAAGCTAATAGTTAACAATGTAAATTGAAAAAAGGCAATGTATCTTTTACTTCATGGATTTTATAACTATAGGGTTTTAAATATAGTGCTTCTTGTTTAGATATTTTAAACCATCGCTTAACAGATATTCATTTTGGTTCATTCATACACTCATTTATTCATCATGCTCACTAATCAACCCAAAATCCATCTACATACAATTACTACTACCTTTCCTACCTACGTTTTGTTCCACTCCATAGGAAAATGTATTCTCAAATTTTTGAAATGAACAAAACCTGCGCAATACTCCCACCATAACAATAAAAATAGGATGCATCTCGGATACCATTACATGTGAGTAGTGCTCCAATAATGGCCATAAAAGAAAATAACAAGAAATAGGGAGGACTGACCACATTCACAAACTACGTATCATAACAATCTCTCATCTAACACTACCTTGTCAAAATAAAAAAGAAACAATATTCCATTCATTAATATCTAAATGTGTTTTATGCAATTGATTGATTTCCTCAAGCTTACCTACAACATCTTTCATGTCCGGCCTAACATCCATGTCACTTGCAAGCTTGTAGCTTAGAGCAAGCAAAACTAAGCACTTTTTGAATTGTACTATATTTTTGATAATGTTGTTGTAATATATAACCATAATATCTTTGAAAACTTTGCAAAATTAAAACTATTATTGAATTGTATACAATCAATTACAAAGCAAAAATATACTTTACTTTAGACAAAAAAATACTTAGTCACCTAACTGATTTAAAAAATATCTATAACTTATGTTTAAAATACCATTATCAAAAAAAAAAAAATTAAGGCATGACCAAATATGTATTATTAAAAACTCAGTTGAAAGCTGAAAATGAAAGTATTTGACTACTAAACTCTACATAAAGTCTTTTATCAACAAATTAAACCATGAAATATTGGATTTTCTCGTTTCCACATTCATCTCACTTTGCAATTTATAATAAAATTGAGGTTGGCATGCCCACGAGTTAAATGTTTAATTTCTCTTAATTCCTTTGATTTTGGACCTAGAAAGATACTAGATGAACCTAATTCACACCTATTAACTATAAATAGTACCAAATAATATTAAAGCAAATAAACCATGCTATGTATAATAACCATTTTTAATTATCCTACCTTAATTTCCTTTTATCTTAAAAAATTTATATGCTCTTGTTTATAACCTAAATAAATATTTGGTATTATATTAAGTTCTTATTTATTTAAAGGTGTATAAGAAGTATAATTTGTATATTATGATTAATTGATAAACATTATTTTGAAAAATAGAATATCCCTCCCAAAGCAATGTGGAAGATACAATATTATAAATGATTGCTTAAAACACAAGAAGATAACTACACCTAGTTGAATAGAAAGATATAAATATTATTTAGGCGTGTAGACCGGTAAAGATCTAGAATTGCTTCATCTTTAGAACTATGACTACAAACCGAGATGGTATGGAACCATACACTATGTCATGAAGCATGGTATATATTGGTCCTAATTTGTACGGTTTTGGATAGGGATATTTTGGCACTTTGCAACTTTTGGTGATTTTTGGCGGCTTGGAAGTGTGCTTTTCTATCTAATGCTAGGGTTTACAAATGTGTGACACCTCCTATAATGACCGAGTAGTAGATGGGAACTCTAGATCATTGCACTAGCACTTCATGAACACAATTAGATAACAAAAGGATATAAATCTCTATGTGGTGGAGATGGATTGACCCTAGTGGTCCAATCTATGGGCTGCACTAAAATCCCCTGAAGGTGGGAGAAAACTCCATATAGTTCTCCTAGTGTATGTATAATCATGAATGAAAATATAATTTAACCCCTTACATTTCCCTTATGTATCTTGACACAAAGATAGTGGGTGTAAGTAGAGAATAGTAGAATGTACCCTTCATGATAATGATATAGTCACATTGTGCTTGCAAATGCTAGATTGATTCCATTTGTCCCTTAAAAAATTGGCAATACTTTGTATTGTCTTGTCTTTACTTGACTTGGCTTAGCTTTTATTGAGAGGTCTAAGAATGAGAGACACATCTCTTGAATCTAGTTTAGCTTACTTCATACTTGTGTATGGGTTACGACTAGGTTGCACACTTACTTTATTAGGAATTCGGAGAGCCTAAAGTGCTTTAGGAATTTAATTTTTAATGAGTGCTCTTAAAAGTGTTAAGTTACTCAAATAAGTGGATTATATTTGCTTTTATAGGCATTTGTCAGTTAGGTTTTGCATTAAGGCCAACCTATAGGATATGAAATGACTCAAGAAAAGATATTAAATTAAAAATATGACCATTGGGTGGCGGGAGACAACACCATGTGTCCATACTGCAGACAGTAGTAAAACTTGGCCCCAATCCATATGGCTGTACATTAATGGCTCAAGAGGACCGTGCAAGATTCTAGGAAGGATGTGTGTGAGTATTATATTGGTTTGTATAAATCAGAATGAGCACATGGATGAAAAAGTAATGTGTAGAGTAAAAAAGCCATGAGAGAGAGATATATCATTTGGACTTAGGATGTTTGCACAATTCATAGTGTAAAGACAAATCCAAACTCGTCATTGCCAAATTATTAGTTGTAAAATTCAGGTGTTTACAACTATCATGATTTAATGAATTAATTAAGTGAAGATTAATTAAACATTTATAAAAGGGTCATAATAATATGTGTGTAGATATATAATAAAGATATTAAGTGGAGAGGGAACCCGACAAACTATTTGAACAAGTTTAAATAATGTTTTATAATAAATCATTAAAAGGGTGTAAAGTGGTGGTCCACCTAAATGGTATCCCCAGTTAATAGTATCACCACAACACTCCCCTTTAATGTTAAGTGGGGAAACATGCCAAATTACCTTTTTATACAAAATGATTTACAATCCATAAATCATCAACGACAATTTAGGCTAGCATGTAAACAAGGGAAATCATACATGCATTTCTAATAAGAAATTATTAGGATAAATTATTTACATACAACGACTTGCATAATATTAATGAGCCTTTTATAAAACAAGGATCTCCCATAACTAATGTTTCGATTGGGAATTACAAGTAAACTCACATGTTGTGATCATTTACTTAAGACTCACATATAGTGATCTTTTACAAAATGGAGGAAGTATAAGAAGTTTGAAAAAGTTCGTTAAGAGGTGGCATTGTCATTCACACTCTCCCTCAATGGAAAATCTGAAAGGCCTAAAAAGGCACAAAACTTACAAAACTTCACACCACATGGTGGATTTGTTAAAATGTCTACAACTTGATCTTCAGTAGGACTAAATTGGAGATCAATATAGCCATTTAGGACTTCTCTCAAATGAAATACATATTAATCTCAATATGATTTTTAAATGATGTTGAAATAAATTATTTGTAATATAAATGCAACTTTGGATATCTCAAATAAGAGTGCTTCCTTTGACATCCATATGGAGTTCATCCAACAGTATTTTCAACCACATGGCTTCTTTCATTGCTTCCATGACACTTCTATACTCAACTTTAATAGAAGAGATATAAATTTTCAATTGCTTCTTGCTACTCCAAGTGATGGAACCTATACCAAACTTGAAAACATATCCAAGTAGTAGATTTTCTATCTATAATATCACCAACATGGTCAAAATCACAATAGCCAAATAATTTTGCATCATTACTAGAAGAATAATACAAACCATAATTAATTGTTCCTTTAACATATTTTAAAATTTCTTTTATCCATTTTCCAATGATCCTCATAAGGATCCTACATAAATATAGAAATAACACCTAATGCATATGAAATATCAAGCCTAGTAATAGTCAAATAAATCAAACTACTAACTAGATGTCTATACAAAGTAGGGTTAGCTTCACACATAGTTTAGGATCTAATTTAACACCAAATTCAATGGGAATGGAAACGTGTTTACAATCAAACATGTTAAATATTTTAAGAAAATTATTGATATATTACGATTGAAATGCAACGATGGAGTTCGATATTGAAAAATGCCCATCCCTAATAGATTATTTAATAGACCTAGATTAGACATTTCAAAATGTTGTTTTAATTTAGCTTTAATTTTTAAAATTAAACTATGATCATTTCTAGTAATTGAAAAATAATCCACATATAAAATAATAATAATAATCTTATAAATTTTAGTTTTCACAATAAATCGTTATCAAAACAACAATGTTACTGAAACCAAGATCCTGAAAGAAGTCATTTATCTTAGCATACCAAGCTCTAGGAGCTTGTTTAAGACCATACAAAGATTTTTAAATCTACAGACATACATACAAATCTTTGTTAGGTTCCATAAAACCTTTAAATTGATGCACATATTTTTTCTTTCAAATAATTGTTCGGAAAAAAATTTCACATCCATTTGGTGAATCTCCCAACCATATTGAGAAGTCAATACTAGGAGAATTATAAATGTGCTCATTTTGTCTACGGGAGAAAAGGTTTCAACACAATCAATATAGAGTTTCAAAGTAAATTTATGAGCTATTAAATGTGCCTTATGTTTATCAATTTCTCATGTAGATCTATATTTAATTTTATACAACCACCTAGATCCTACAATGCTTCTTTTTTAAGGATGCACTAATTCCCAAGTGTTATTGTTAATAAGAGAATTGTATTAATCTTTCATAACATCTTGTCACATTTCATCTTGACTATATTCCTCGAAAGATTGTGGTTCAATATCATATAGGTTCATCAAGGTATGATATGTATGTTAACTATGAGTCATATTTATAAGACTATTAGGATGTGAATCCTTAATAAGGTTATGATCCCATTTAGTGATTTGTAAAGTTTAGGGTGCTTTTATGTTAGGTATATTTACTTTCTTAAGCTTGTCTACTATATTTGAAGTGAATTCAATTACTTCACCTCAAATAGGGGCAAATGTAGACACCTAAATTCCGTTTTTGCAATCTTATTGCTAAACGCACACAAATCACTCTCATTCTTGTCAAATCTGTTATAATTAGTGGTTTTCATTAATTTACTAATGTTCCTTATCAAATTATATAATTAACACCATGTTGTTGATTGTGTAACCCCTTTCTCATTCAGGATGCCACTTTACGACGAATCCTAAGCCAAAATCCTCTTCAAAACAAACAATTAGCGATTATAAGCTAATTAAGCCTATTTTTCCTTGATTTGGTCAATATGCCCTAATATTGACTCAAACCCCTCTTCCAACCACTCAAAATCACCCCATTCACCTCTATAACATCTCGAAGCTTCAAAAGCTTATCCTAGCCTCCTAGTTGACCCTAAGCGGTTGATTAAGGTTTCATACCTCTTAATCACTCGGTAATTCACTAATTGTGATTAACAAGGCCTAATCATGATTAGAAATTCTAATCTAATTTCGGGCTTTTAGTCTCACATGCACAAAAATACAAGTTTCTCCCAAAAGGAAAACTATAAAAAAAGTGCACCTCATTCCTTTATACTTTACACCATGCTTTGATTTGCATCTCATATAAAACATATGATTTATAAGCCAAGTTCAATCCTTGCTTAAAACATTCAACAAGGTTAGTAGATGAATATCTAAAGTGAATTGACAAGTCATTTGGAGAGGTCATTTCACCATTGTTTAAGTAGCAAACATAGCCATTTGATTTCCCCTTAGGTCTATTTAGGCCCATGTTAGATAATTAATCATATTAGTAGGCATGTCTAGTTAGTTTTGTCTTGTTTTCATACTAGTTAAGCATTCTTTTAAGCTTCTATCTTAATGTTACATTTTTAGACTTAGAATCCTTAGCTATTATGTGGAAATGGTGCTAGCATTCCTTGATTAGATTTGTTATTTTCTTTGTAAAGTTTAGGGTTCTTTCATTTGACACGCCCGGTGGGACCATACCCCATTGCATTCAATTTTTAAAGCTTTTTAACTTAGTTTCAAAGTTTTTCATTTCAAGTTTCTAGATTAATTTCAAGTTTTCTAGTTTACTTTCAAGCTTTCTAGAGTACTTTCAAGCTTTTTAGATTAGTTTCTCAATCTTTTTAGATTAATTTCAAAGTTTTAAAGATCAATTTTCATTTTTTGATAGTTGTTTCAACTAGATTAGTGGTAGAAGTTGTGTTTTCATGTTTTTTTAGGATTTAAGGAGGTGAATCCTGTTAAATTCCCTCGAGAATACCAAAGATTGAAAATTTTTCAAGAAATATTCTCAAAACAACATTCATTAAAGCATTTAGATATGTTAGAAAAGGACTAGTTTTCTAAAAATGAATACCCTAAATTCTTGGTAACTTTTTGCTCCAAGTTTATGTTGGCATTGTGTAGTTCACTTCAATACCTTTCCAATGCAAAAACAAAATGGAGTCATTTCAAGGTTGGGAGCAAAAGTTATGGCCTCCAGAAGATAGTTTAAGTACCTACAGGAAAGAGGAGTGCATGTGCATGACTAGGAGCGCTTGTGTATGACTGTGAGTGCTTGTACATTACTTGTAATCACCCATACGTACACTAAAATTTTGGTTATGAGTGAAAACAGTCCCTGTGCATGACTGAGAGTGCATATGGCTCACTAGAAGCACCCGTGCATCTTTGGTGTGTGAAAAATGAGAAAGGAGGGTCTCGTGCATGATTGTGAGTGCTTGTGCATGACTGTGAGTGATTGTGCATGACTATGAGTTCTTGTGCATGACTGTGAGCGTATGTGCACTAAGAGGGGCACCTATGCATCAAGGTAAAAAATTTCAAATTCTAGAATTTCAATTTTATGATTCTGTCAGTTTTTAAGGGTTTTTAGATTTTTTTTTGTCAATTTATTGATTTTAGAGCAATATTCCTAACAAAATTGGCTTAGGGTTTGATAAATGATATGTTTTCATGTTTTGTTTTGAGTTTGGAATAGGGTTGTGTATGTTCTTCTCTTGCACCTAGTGTGATATTGAGAATCAAAAACACCCCTAAACCACTTTTTACTTCTTGGGAGTAAGTAGGAATCATCCTTCATTTTTACTTAAGGGAACACACTTTCATGTTTTGACATATGTTTGATATTTTAGTTTAAGAGTTTTTCATTTGATAAATAAGCGAGGCTAAAATTTGTGTATGTTCTTCCCTTGCACCTAGTTTGATCTTGGGAATCAAAAGCAATTTTAGTCTTTCATTAAGAAGCACTTGGATTAATTGGGAATAAACCTTGTTTTTTTGCAAAGTTTGATGGTAGTTAGTTGATTTACAAGCATTTTCATGGCCATATTTCTATGATATTGTGAATCTTTTTGAACTACTAACCATTTTTGTGAAGGACCTAAAACTCTTGTCAAATAAAGAAGGGCTCTCTTTAAAACCAAAATATAACATTCACGTGTGTTGTAGGTTGCCATTGGTGGTCTAAACCAAATTACTTAATCCAAAAGATAAAAAATACACCAACACACCATTCAAAACATTATATTACAGGTTTGGTTAAGAGCTACGGCTCGTCCACTCAACTAGGACATAACCCCTTTGGCATAAGCCTTAAGCTACAATAATGGGGGTGGTCTTAGGAACCCTAAAGTAGTTCACACAAGAGGGAACCTTGTGAACGAAATAAGAAAGTGCTCCACACTACCGACTTGACTAGTATACCTTGGTGAGATTAGAGTCAAAGATATCCATATCGCAACCCCAATGAAAGTATAACTGAATGCACTTCGGTGCTCATTATATTGAAGGGGGTAAAGTAAAGCCAAGATACTCCTTGGGAAACCTTGGTAAATTGAGCTCACTCTAGATATCTTGTGACACCTAGAGAGAGAACCACTTAGGAAGCTTGTCGGCTTGGAGCCATTATTTTTGTCATAGTTGTTATACTTGAGAGCTCTCACAAAGTGATAACTTTCTTAGATTCAAACTCTTGTTTTTAAACAAGGGAAAGAATCTCTTAAATTTGAAACCACATGATTTTCATGACGAAATCTACTTGGTGTCATTTTGTTCTAGTTTTTCACTTGTCTTACGACAAGACGAAACTCTACCAAAATAACACCAAGTTTATTTCAACACCACTTGGTCTATACCCTTGTTTCCTTGTTGCCCATTTTTGGACAAAAGGAAACAACGTATATGAATACCGCTAGATATCGTGTGTCCACCACTTTTGTATTCTACTTACATGACTATGTTGTAATGCCAAATCACAAGTGTTGAAAGAGTACATGGTACATACTCATGATCTAAGTAGGCCCCCTTGTCTCAAAAAACCATTTGAGACTTATTATCATTGTAGTTAGGTGATTTCGTCCTTGTCTTATTTTGAGTTGTTACACTACCCACTTTGTATCCATACAATTGATATATTTACGCCTTGTTTCCATTGTGAAATTAGGCCTAAATATCTATATTGTAGGGTTATGTTGCTCGCATGCATAGAAATTTCTTGATATACTTAGACGTAGGTTTTGCACCTTGTCTTTGTCTTGAGTTTTGTGAGTGTTGAGCTTACTTTTTTAGCATCACTATAATGCCATTTTGATACTTAAATCTCAATTTCTCACAAAGTTTGATTACGTGTCCAAATAGCATTGTTACGTTGCTCGCACTTGTATCGTCTATTTTACAAAGCTTAGAATTTGTTAGTGTTTCAAAATTGGCTTTTAGTATATATTTTTAGAAGATCATGTCAACATTATCTTATTATTTAGGTCTTGTTTGTTGCAAACTTGACCTAACGGGTGATATTGTGTTGTCGTTATTTGGTGTCAAAACCCATCTAGATAAGTGTTAAGGAGTAGACTATTTGTTGTGACTAAAGTTGAGCATTTTACATCATTGTATTGTTCTGGAAAAACTTGTGTCAGATATTACCTTACTAGGGTAGCTTATTATTTATTCTTTGGTTCTTAGGATCGCATTGACCTAGTAATTTGTGGTTATTTTATAGTCACCATTTTTCATGACGACTTAGCATCGTTGCGCTGCCAAAATTTTCCTAGGTCCATTTTTGGTAAACCTTAGTGGAATTCTTTCACGTTGTACCTCCTATCTTGAGTATGCCTATTATAAGAATGGGATCCCAAAGATTAGAATCTGATATATTCAGAGGTGACAACCCTCTTTTAGAGGATAATCTCATGGTTGACCATAGTGGTGGAGAGGAGGATTCTCCTCATTTGAATCTAGAACATCGTCCCACCAACTTTGATGATTACATTTTCCAAAACAAACATGAGGTTATGATGTGTGTTATGGAATTAGGAGCTAAGTTACCTCCTACAGTGGACCCTTCTCTCATCACTAGAATGATTCATGGAGAAGAAGTAGACCGATCTCATTGTACGGTCTATGAAATTTTAAATCCAAGTCATGCCTCTACTTCTGCATGACAAAATAATGAGGAGGTACCATTTGAAAATGATAGAGATTATCGAATACCTAACGTTGTGAAGATAACAAGGAACATGCTCATCATGCACAATCTCCTCCTAACAAAAATCATCTTGAAGCATCTATTCAAGAGGTGATGTTAGAACAACAAGTACAAGCCCTTACTCTCTAATTGACAAGTTTGGCTTCACATATACAAAGGGAACAACCAAAAGTTTTGAAACAAGCCATACCAAAGGAAAAACCTAAGGCTTCGTTTCATGAGTTCCCAATAAACACTCCTCGATGAGAGGCACAAAGATATCCTTATGAAGATATTCTCACAACAAATAGGGGTGGGAATACACCTAGATTTAATCCTATGTATAGACCTACACCACCCACGCAAGACCAACTCTTCCACCAAGAATGGTCTACTATGAAGAACACCCTTCAAGCATTACAAGAGGGCCAAACTGGTAACAATAACAAGAAGTATCGGTTTGATGAGTTATGTCCCTACCCATTTAACAAATCCATGCTACAGGTACCTTTCCTAAGACACTTTGATTTTCCAAAATTTGACAAGTATAAGGGAAAAGGTGACCCTCATGACCATATTAAATATTTTTATATGGCATGTCAAGAGGTGGTATTCAAGTGATAATTATCTTATGCGCCTCTTTCCACGAAGTTTAGGATCAACATCGCTAGAATGGTTTATACACATCCTTAAGGGATCCATATCAACATGGCTAGAACTAGTAGAATTTTTTGTATGACACTTTTCTTTTAATATAGAAAACGATGTCACCATGTTGGATCTTTGCAATGCAAAATAACGAAAACTTCATAGCGTTTTTACAACAATGGAGAGGATTAACTATCTGCTTCCCTTGCTCCATACCCGAAAAATAATTAATAGGTATATTTGTTCCCAACCTCCATCCAGACATTATATTCCACTTGCAAATGCATTGTGGCAACACATTTGAAGAGGTCATCAAAAAAGGGAGTCAAATTGAAAAGGAATTGTTAGTTAGGGGGACTCTAAAACCTTTTCCCACGATCATAATGATTCCAAAACTAATGACAAAACAAATTTTGTCCCTAATAGGAACAAAAATGTTGTTAGTGATGGGATAGTAGATTTTAAACGAGTACAATCCATTCAAAACAACACTCCTTTGAATCTTGCAAAGGGAGCTCCTCCTATGGAGTATAAGCGTCATACTTTCACTCCTCTATCTGACTCAATGTCATCAATACTAAAACAACTATAGGCGGTTAATATGGTTATATATCCTCAAACTACACCTTATGAGGAAAACACTCCTAAAACATCATGGTTTAGAGATAATGAATATTGCCAAATCCATCGCGTTAAAGATCACAAAATAGATAAGTGTTTGAAGTTGCAACACTACATCCAGGACTTAATCAAAAGTGGTGATGTGGAGATGGATTCATCCACTCCTAACAAATCCCCTATACTAATACTTTTCCCAAACACAATCGGGACAATAATGTTAATTATGTGTCTAATGTGGAGAATCATTTTGATGCTCTCATTGGTTGTGTGGATACACCTATTGAACATTTCAACACAATAACCCCTGTGATATCCTATGGACTATCTATGTCTAAGCATGCACCAAAAAAAGACTAATTATAACGTAGTTCCACATACTTATGATAGTAAGGAACCTAGGTTTCAAGAATTCCCATCAAAGGATGCCTATCACAACTAGACCTCATTTGATTCTTCACACTAAAGAATCCGTTCACTTACCTCTTCCCCCATCTTCAACTCATGGTAAGTGGTATGATTTTGAGTCTTTTGATTCTTCCGAAGATTCCAATCCCAATGATTCTAAGTCTTTTGATTCTTCTGAAGATTCCAATCCAAATTATTCCTCTAATACACCTCTTAAGTCATGGTCATCCCTGTCTTTGCAGGACCCCACTTCTTAGTCACCTCAATGACCCATTCTTTCATTGAAGGGCTCTCTGAATCAAAGTCCTTCTAATCAATCATCCAAGTCGTCTCCCATGTTGCATTAATCTAGTAACCTCTTATGGTATAACAACTACCCCTACCAATTGATTCATCTCAAGATGAGGAGATAATCATGAAATTCCTGGGGTCACATGATGGCATTCCCCAAGATGATTACAATAAAGGATTTAATCTTGACTTCGATACACTTGCGTATTAGGAAGAAGAAATTGATTCCTTTTGTCGGAATACTAAGGAAGATCCTAAGACCATTGAGGAAGATCCTATCTTTTCTTCACATCATTCTTTATCTATCATGATTCCTCAATCGCAATCCCACTTTGGGTCGCCACCTAGTAGCCCATCGTCGGCTTCTATATGTGGGGCACCTCCAAGTTTCCCTTCATCATCTATTTGTGGCTCACCTTTTGGTAGCTCATTTTCTTCTCACCTTGGGTCACCACCTGGTATCCCATTGTCTACTTCTATATGTGGGGAACCTCCAAGTAGCCCTTCATCATCTATGTGTGGCTCACCTCTTGGTAGCCCATTTTCGTCTATATTGGGGTACGTCCTAGAAGTCCCTCATCTTTGATTCTTGGGCCATGTCCTAGTAGCCCATCATCTTCTATATATGGGACACCTCCAGGAAGTCCTTCATCTTCAATCTTAGGGCCACATCCTTGTATTCCTTTATCTTCATTCTATGAGACACCTCCTGGTAGCCCATCCTCTTCAATTCTTGGACTGTATCCTTCATGTCCATCATATTTTTATTCTATCAATGATTGTGGCAAACCCACTATTATTTCTCACATAAATTATATTCATCCACTTTCTTCTTCCACTTCTCAAGATCATACAAGTCACGTAGTAGCTTATAGGAAACCAAAACAGTTCCTTCATCATGCTCAGATCAATAATTCCAAGAGCTCTAAAGCTCATAAAAATTTAAAGAATCTTAAAGTTAAAAATCAAACATGCTTCAAAAATGCACATCAACGCACCCATCAAGTATGACATAAAGTGTAAAAACCTCTGGATAGGGACCTCATCTCCCGCACACAAAATCCACATTTCATGATAAATCACAGTCATCTATTGAGTATGAGCTTGCCAATATCATTGAGATCAAGGATAATATGACTCTTGATAAGCAAACATGCCTAGTCTTCCTTATCAAGGAAATCGCTAACATTGTTGTTGGATCTTATCATGCCAAGTGACCTTGTCGGTCCCACCTTTCAAAAAAGACAAAATAAAAAAATGAGAAAACATTTCAAAAAATCGAAGGTAAACAAATATCAAACATTGTAATCTGGTATTACATACACATGAATGTTCTTTCTTCCCTTCCTTGTTATTCTTCTACAAGTCTTCCTAATATTTTCATCACTTTGTGGTGATATTTTGGTTAGCCCATTCACATGCATTTTGTGACATTTATCTCTATGGTATTTGTTTGACCTTGGTCTTTTATCACCTTGGTAAATTAAATGAATGAATGACCTCGAAGAGATCCTATCACAATATACATCTAAAAACTTGTTGTGAAGAAATTTTGGACATATTTGTTGACACTAGCCAATGTCATCATCACAAGCACTTCTACCTCCTTCCATCAAGCCATCAGTGGTTCTTAACCCCTTATCAAACAAGAGAGCTGAAATAAATTTTTAGAAAGCAAAAAAATCAATCAAATCAAAAAGCCAAAGCTAAAAGCAAAAGAAAATTGATATATAACTCTCTCTTGGGGTATTTCTAATAATTGTACTATGGATATGGAATTCTAACAGGCAGTAGAGAAGTGTTGTGATTAGAATCAAATGCATCTCCATCGGGGCTATGGATGCTTGGTGGTAGCAGAGAAATGCATGGCTCTCCTTCTGCAATCCATTCATAAAAATCAACTTTGAAAAATAAATCATTCCTAACACATTGGCTTGGGTGTCTTCACTTGTTGTCTATCAAGTCTTCCCTCCAAGAGGTAGTAAATTTCCACTTGCACACACTGGATCTCGATGAAAAAATAGGATTAGTATGTTACCAAGTGTCTTTTTTTACCTTGTTCGGACTCTTACTCTAGTTTGTATCTTGTCTTATGATTTGTGCCTTTGGCTAATCGCTTCTTGATCGCAAGGCTTCTAAGCTACATACATTCACTTTTTTCTTTTACTTCGTTCATAACATCCATATGTATAAGATTGCCTTTTTGCCATGTTTGTAGACACCTTTGTCCCCTTCAAAAAAGAAATCTTCCACTTCATTCTATCATGTGCTTCTTGGCCAACTTACGTTAGGGGCATCTTGGCTCCTTCCTAGTATGTCATTGGGTTACGTTTATCATCATGTTGAACTTATCCATATTGGTCTTGATCCAACTTCTACGCGTGAAGAGTTTTCCTTTGAATATTCCCATCTAACGTTGGGGGCAATTTTGCATCTTCACTTTCTTGCACATACGCGTGGCATTCTACCCTTGTACATCCCATTTGTCATTGGGGGCATCCATGTTTCTTCATTTCCTATACATAGCTTCAGAAAACTTCTAGAAAATAAAAACATTCAAATATGTTTCAAAAATAAAAACATTCAAATATGTTAGTCGAAAAAGTCAAAACATCCAAATAAACATAAAAAACCCAAAAAAATTGGTAAAGCAAACTCAAAAGCCCAAACAAATTAGTAAGACAAATTCAAAAACCCAAATTTATCTTACCATTGCGTAGTTCACTTCGATACCTTTCCAACATAAAAAAATAGAGTCGTTTCGAGGTCGGGAGAAAAATTTATGGCCTCTAGAAGATAGGTAGTGCATTCAGTGTTGCACAAGTGCCCAAGCACCCATATTGAGCACGCCAACATAAGCACCAGTGCCCATGTTGAACACCGCCAAAAAATGTTCCCAAGCACCCATGTTGTAGTCAAAAAATTCAAAATGAACAAAACACTTTGCCAAAACAGCGCTCAAGCGCTCATGCTACAATCAAAACAATCAAAAATGAAAATGCATGCCAACATAGGCGCCTAAGTGCCCATGCTGCAGTCAAAAATTCAAAAGAATGCAAAATGCATGCCATCACAGGTTCCCATGTTGCCCAAGACTGAGCACTCCTATGAGTGCATAGGCGTACCCAACATTACGGATGCCATAACTTTTTCTCCCGACCTCGAAACGACTCCATTTTTTTGCGTTGGAAAGGTATTGAAGCAAGATACACAATGGTAACATTAATTTTGGATTTATATTTACCCAAAAATATGGTTTTTCATTTTTTAAATGGCTTGCATATAACTGGAAGCCTGTATCACCGGCATCGTCCTTGAACATCGAAAGTATTCCTACAAAACCATGTTTCTAGAGTTATTGCTTATTCTAGTCTCAAACAACTTGCGAGATCATTGTGATCTACCTCCATTAACATAAACTCGGTTGTATCCTATGTCGGTACTCCTGCTGTGTGAGTTGCCAAAGACTCGTGTCATAGTGCATGAAAGTTTTTCCATGGGACTACTTGTGTCCTCTCTTATCCCCCTTGCATGTTTAATTGCTCGGGGCACCATTTTTAACCCTTGTCATTTACAACACAAACGTTTGAGAACTACACTTGATAAAAAAATATTGGTACAACTGTCTTAAACATTGTTTGTTTGAGTGTGTGTGATTATACTTGATTCTCTCGTTAGGTTAGCTAGTTTACTTTCTCGTATTGCATTGCATTTTGTATGTTGCATGAAGATAAATATAATTTTATTTTCTCGTATTGCATTACATTGTGTATGTTACATTTGAGTTAGATATCATTTTACTTTCTCGTATTACATTACATTGTGTATGTTTCATTTGAGTTAGATATCACTTTACTTTCTCGTATTGCATTGCATTATGTATGTTGCATGGAGTTACGTAGCAATGGAAAAATGTTAAGTAATTTATCTTTTCATGTTATCTTACATTTTTGTTCATTTCAATAAAGGTTGATGATGTAGACCTAGGGGAAAATTGATATAAACATGTTGCTTATTGAAAGATTGGATGT
Organism: Taxus wallichiana var. yunnanensis; assembly: GCA_018340775.1. NCBI lineage: Eukaryota > Viridiplantae > Streptophyta > Pinopsida > Cupressales > Taxaceae > Taxus > Taxus wallichiana. Next base: position 5,684,316 of record JADAXU010000131.1, read on the forward strand.
AAAGATTGGGCTTGTCCTATATTCTTTGTTAATCATTTATTCTCCATTATCATTTACCACTACTATTTTTTCTTCCAAACTCACCTAGGGCAATAAACAAGCAGGTTTATCCCTGTCCTTATTCCTTCTCGGCACCTAAGGGTTTCACGCCTATTCTAACCTATTTTCTTCTATCCATTTCAATCATATTTTTGATCGTCGATTGACTTCTTCTATCACCCACTCAACACTCGAGGGGGCATCCTTCATTCCACAATTTTTCTTCAAAAATTTACTTGTTTATGCTTGTCTACTATATTTTAAGTGAAGTCACTTACTTCACCTCAAACAGGGGCAAATGTAGACACCTAAATTCCGTTTTGCAATCTTATTGCTAAACGCACACAAATCACTCTCATTCTTTCCAAATCTGTTATAATTAGTGGTTTTCACTAATTAACTAATGTTCCTTACCAAATTATCCAATTAACACTACATTTTTATTGTGTAAGCCCTTTCGCATTCAGGATGCCACTTTACAATGAATCGTAAGCCAAAATCCTCTTCAAAACAAACAATTAGCGATTATAAGCTAATTAAGCCTATTTTTCCCTTGATTTGGTCAATATGCCCTAATATTGACTCAAACCCCTCTTCCAACCACTCAAAATCACCTCATTCACCTCCACAACATCTCAACAAGCTTCAAAAGCTTATCCTAGCCTCCTAGTTGACCCTAAGCGGTCGATTAAGGCTCCATACCTCTTAATCACTTGGTAATTCACTAATTGTGATTAATAAGGCCTAATCATGATTAGTAATTCTAATCTAATTTAGGGATTTTAGTCTCACATGCACCAAAATACAATTTTCTCCCAAAAGGAAAACTATAAAAAGAATGCACCTCATTCCTTTATACTTTACACCATGCTTTGATTTGCATCTCATATAATACATATGATTTCTAAGCCAAGTCCAATCCTTGCTTAAAACCTTCAACAAGGTTAGTAGATGAATATCTAAAGTGACTTAACAAGTCATTTGGAGAGGTCATTTCACCATTGTTTGAGTAGCAACCATAACCATTTGATTTCCCCTTAGGTCTATTTAGGCCCATGTTAGGTAATTAATCATATTAGTAGGCATGTTTAGTTAGTTTTGCATTGTTTTCATACTAGTTAAGCATTCTTTTAAGCTTCTATCTTAATGTTACATTCCTAGACTTAGAATCCTTAGCTATTAGGTGGCAATGGTGTTAGCATTCCTTGATTAGCTTTGTTATTTTCTTTGTAAATTTTAGGGTGCTTTCGGTTTGTAACACTTTTTGATGGATCCCTATGAAACTCTACATAAATACTATCTGGAGATGTATTTTCATCCTATAGGACTTTGATTTATTCCTCATGAGAAACACAGGGAGGTTTGGAAGAAGCTTCACAAAATTATTTTTCTAATACATAGACATTCCTATTTTCTATAATGTCATGTTTAAATGGATCATATAGTCTCAACCCTTTAGTGTGATCTCCGTAACCAACAAAGATACAAGATTAGAAGGTAGGTCGAGTTTTTTTCATTTAACTTGAGTAACGAAGATAGAAGAAGTGCTATTGAATATTGTTAAGTATGAGATATACGGGTTTTTTTTTGTCCATACATCAAGAGGTGTAGTTTGATACAAGGATTTAGTAGGAACCCTATTTAGAATGTAGACCATATTATTCATCGCTTATTCCCATATAAAATTAGGCACATTTGACATTGAATCATAGTCCTATCCATTTCTAAGATAGTCCTAATTTTCCTTTCCACAATGTCATTTTGTTGTGGGGAATAGGGAGTGGTTAACTCACCTTGAATCCCGCACAACACATAGAATACATCAAAAAATTTACTAACGTATTCACCTCCATTATCAATTTTAATCCTTTTAATTTTCATATTAGAGGCATTCTCAACTAAGGCTTTAAACTCTTGAAATTTAGACAAGACATCAAACTTTTTCTTAATGTAGTATGACTAGGTCATCCTAGAGAAATCATCGATAAAACTTACAACATACAAGGCTCCACCGAGAGATGGTACTTGATTGGACCTCTAACATCACTGTGAATTAACTCTAACAATTGAGATGAATTAGGATAATAATTTTTACGAAATGGTTCAATGTTTTACTTACCATGTAAGAAACTTTCACAAGTTTCATGATTATATTTCATCTTAGGAAGGCCTACAAATAGGTCTAGACGAGACATTTCATACATTCTACTAAAATTTACAAGCCCTAATTTTTCATGCCAAAGGTGAAGATCATTTTTAGAAGAAGAAGAAAAACATAATTCAGAAACAAATCCATCAAATATGTATAAGCCATTTTTTTGAATACCAGAAGTAATAACATCACTAAATTCATTTTTCACATACCATTTACTTGGTAATAAAACAAATTTATAGTTTTTCGTAGTTAATTGTGAGCAATATAAAAGGTTATTTTCCAATTTAGGGATGTACAAAACATTTTTAATTATTTCGGTATCAAGTTTTACATTCCCACAACTTTCAAATTGAATGATAGAATTGTCTCCTAGATATATGTTTTCCCAACATTCTACAACATCTATTAGGATGTCAAAAAAGTAGGTCATGTGCTGTAGGCACCACTATCTAGGATCAATTCGTTATCATTCAAGTTTTTCCCACCCCTTTTAGCGTGAGTTCCAAAATGATAAAAAGACCACCAAATATGATGGGTAAAGATATTAAAAGTAATAATAATGGTAATAATTTTTTTAAAGGTATATTAATCACAAGGGCAATTTAGATTAACACATTACAATAGTAACGCGACTAAGTCACAATATACGGTGAAATGACACCAAACCATATTTGTGAAAAGGAAAGGTGAGAATTAATAATTTTCACGCCGTTGTGATCGCGTCACACTTTCGGCTATACGGGACGAAGAGTTAGCCTAACGCCACTTTTACGAGTTAGAAGGATAAGATGATTTTTATAATCATCAACAATAATTTAATCGTGACATAGATAAGGCCAAGTTATCAAAAAGTGATTAAACTTATCGCACGAGAATGATAAAGAGAGTTTTAGGTTAATTATATTAAGATCTTAATCGTTTTGAAAACGATTAAAATGTTTATAGAAAAACAAAAAGGTTAATACGGTCATGAGTCCCAGTTAGTATCCTAAATGGACCCATTCCCTTGCATTTTATTACACAAGGTATATAAAATATTTAATTAATTAATGCACCAAAAAAATTAAAGTGCAACCTTATAACTTAAGTCACTTTTTAATTAAATTGGAGCCCTTACATTTAAGATATCTCCACCGTAGGATCATAAACCTTATGAGGATAAAATTTAAAACCTAATATCTTTATTTCATTTACCACCTCACATTTCATTAAGTTTCCCTATTTTTGGTTTTGTGGTTTTTGTTTTACAGGAAGAAGATGAAGCTCATGGAGAGCTCAAGAAAGAAGATCAAGAGTGGAAGGGTTTTCACTCCATTTGTCATTCTTATTTCATATTTGGGAAGCCACTCTAGTTTGCAAATAGAGTTACTTTATTTACAAAAAGGGTTCAAAGTCTATTGTTCTCCTTGTTCTAAATCTGATCCATGTGGATTTGTAATTTTTATTGATTTATAAATCCCCTTTTTCTCCTTCGGGTTAAGAATATATATATATATATATTAGTGCATTAGATCTAATGTCAGTCATATTAGGTAAGAACCCAAGATGGGCACCTGTTTGAAGGAAGGCCTTAGGCCTGTGTATTAGACAGTGGGTGGCCCAAAGCCATGACACAATCAAAGGAAGGGGGAAAGGGTGTTGGGTTGTGGCCTATGCCATAACCGTGGATGTGGCATATGCCACAACACACATAGTGACAAGAAGGGGTAGGGGATGGGTTGGGACAACCGTCCCACCCTCCCCCATTCCATGTGTTTTTTAAAATTATACAAACTCTTTAATAAAACAAAGAATTTCTATAAAAAAAATTAAAATATTTTCAAATTTTGATTGGATAATCACACACACACAATTTAAGATATATGTACATCTACATAAATCTATTTACCACAGCTGAAGTTTATATCCTATTTTGTATTATGAAAATTTATACACACGTGTGTGTGTGTACATATAGTATGTATGTATGTATATATATGTATGTGTGTGTGTGTATATATATATATATATATATATATATATATATATATATATATATTCAAGTAGATACCTTTTCATTTAAAGTAGATGTTTTATTTCTTAATAGTTGGGTTATGTTTACAACTATTTTTACTTTATGAAAACATGAAAGTTTTAGTTTTCTAACTCTTTAATTTATCAAATTATAAATGAGTAGAAAAAGGATAACTTAGAATAATGCACACACACCCACACGCACATGCACACACGCATGCATGCGAGCGCACACGCACACGCACACACACGCACACGCGCACACGCGCGCGCACACACACACACACACACCATGACAAGAGGGAACAACAAGGAAAAGTTTAAGTGAACCATTATCCAGCTTCTATAGAACAAGGAAATAAGGTTCTAAACAAATTTTTTTAATATTATTTAACTCGATTAAAAATGAGCATGCTTAAACATATTTTTATGCTACCAAGTTCGAAAATAGAGTTGTTATAGATCTACATATAATACAAAATTTTCCATTACGAAACAAGATGTACTCTTATAATACCATTATTTTCTCTCCTAAATTGATCAATGCAACAACAAATATGATGGGAATTTTAACAAACAATCAAACTATTTTCAGATTCCATGGAAAAATAATTAATCTCTGTAATTTTCAGATTTCATCTATAAGGAAAAGAGGATAAGAATACTTTGAGATTTTTCCATAAAAAAAAATTTAATTATCCTATGAATTGATTTCCTTTGCTTTTAGGAAACTATTTCAAGAGGGAAAGACACATATTTAAACATCAAATAGAGTCATTTAAAACAAGGTGGAAAATTATAAGTTTATAACAACAACAAGATACATTTTCAAACAAGTAACAATCCTTTAATGAGTATTTCCAACAACATTTTAACATTGAAACAATTCAATCTTTGGAAGTAATTTCACACATTTGACTTAGAGTAAAAAAGAAGAAAAGTAAATTAATAATGCAAGCTACAAGCCCTCCACTAAAGTGGAGACAACATGGAAATTTTTTTCCAAAATTTGAACAACTTCATAACAATGATAAACTTGCAATCGCCTCCAAATAGCTCCATTACAACTTCAAAACAACATGAGGAAAATCTCCAAAAATCCATAAGAGTGAACCTGGTTGACCACCCAACCAATTGGCATCATCACATGCCACCAAGGGATCCAAGACAACATGTTAGCCTCCCCCAAACAACCTTTCTTTAATAATTCATCTTTGAAACCCTATATAAGCAAGATAATACTACCTCATTTGCTAACCTGTAAATCCTATGGTACTACATTGATACACTCACTTCCAACACTTGCAAAATGCACCCAAGGCTCCTTAAATCTAAAAAATGCACATCCATAATCATTAGGGCAGCGATCTTTATAGGTTTTAAGCTTTTACAGTCAAGACATCCGTCTCTCTCATCCATAAGAACTCAAACTCCCTTTATCGAGTATTTTAGCAAGATCTAAACTCAACTCAAGAATTGTCAAAGAGGTGGCAAAATATAGTTACATTCATTCAAATATCACATGTTAGATGGAGAACAACATGCAGTTTGAGGCCTCTTTGGAGTAGTGCAAATGTCGGTAGTGCATAAGGGTTCCCATAACCCAACAAATGTTTTTTATAGGGTTTCCATCTATGGCTATGGTTTGAGATCTATCAAGGCCCCACCTCGGGACGCAGAAAAACTACACCAAAAGTGCCTACAAATTTGAGTAAATTTTTTTTTAAGAAGAAGACAATATTTACCAACACCTTGCTTAACCATATCCCGTTAATAATTAAATGATATAAATTTAATTTACCCAAAAATTAAATAAACTCCAGTCCAACCATATCATAATTATTTTCATTCTATTAAATTTCCTAGGGTCTCATAATTTTAAGTCTACACCCCCTTGTTATAATTATTTCCCTAATTCCCACTTAAAACCTATGACTAAAAAGAGAAGTGTAGGGTCACACATGGGCCCTAGGATTAGATCAATCTTAGCCCTTGATCTCTCTCTTTTTTTTTACCCTAACTCATCTTTATCTTTGTTATTTTCTTCTATTTCTTTTCTTTATTCTATTTCTCATTTTGTCTTGGTTTTGGCTTTTGAATGTGCAGGTTTTTGGATTCATAGAGATTTCCAAGGAAAGCATTGTCATATTGTTTTCTTTTTTTTGTTATTAACTTATATCAAAATAAAGCCAAAAACGTATGTATTTATTTTTATATGCATACAAGTGCAGGTGCGGCTAGGGTTTATAATGAAGGGGGGGCTGCTTGTTGGGAGACCATGTGGAAGGTGGCGGGGGTGAAAACCGGTCGTGGAAGTCGGAGACGTGTGTGGGGGCGGGATGACGCGCGTGGAGGTGGCGTAGGGCATGGCGGGGCGTGGAAGGGACGGCGCCGGGGCGGGAGGGCGGCAAGGAGGCTACGGCGCGCGTCGGGAGGTACTTGGAAGGAGCGCGGCAACGGCCGGGGAGATTTTTGTGGGGTGGCGGGGGCGCGCGCCCACCTCCCCACGAGGTGCATTGCGAGGGGGGGGGCAAACCCCCTCCCCCAACCAACTATATTTTTTTCTTTAACAAAAAAAAACACATATGTAATGGGGGGGCGAACCCCCCCCACCAAAGACATTTAATTTATTTTTTCCTTTGTTTATTTTACTTTTTTTTCTTTTTAGAACAAAACGTTTATATATATAGATATAGATATAGATATAGATATAGATATGTAGATACATATATATATATATATATATATTGTTATTGTGTAAATATATATATATATATATATATATATATATGTATATATACATATATATATGTATGTATATATAGATATTATCTATGTATATACGGAAATGATATATATATCATTTCGGTATATACATAGATAATATCTATATATACATACATATATATATATACATACATATATATATATATCTACATATATATATATATATATATATATATATATATATATATATATATATATATATATCATTTCGGTATATACATAGATAATATCTATATATACATACACAAAGTTTTACAATAGATAAATTTCCATATGAATAGAAAAATAAATCTATAAATCAAAACCTAATCTGACAAACAAATTTGAGCTAAGATTATAACTTATTTTGAAAACTGAATAAGATAGGCTTATACACAATGACAAATAACAAGATTTCCTTTGAAATAATTAAAGATTTTAAACTTATTATTTGTTACATAATGAACTTAATATTATCAACTATTCACACCAAAAGATTTTCTATTGCAAACATTAAAATATGGAATATGCATATATATGTATTATTTTTTTTATTTTTTATTTTAATTGCATCTTTCCAAGAAGTAAGCTTTCTTTCAATGGAATCTAAACAAGTTTATACCAAGAGACCACTCATTTCACAAAATTTGCTTTTCAAATGAACTTATCCTTTCTTCCAAGCCAACTAGAGTTACATCACATTTATATAAAAGAAGAGCATCTAATATAACTTTCTTATCAAAAGTTCAAAACTCACTTTACATTGTTTCCTCAAAATACAAGGAACTACTCAAGAAAGGTACAATGCAAAGCTCCTTTACAAGGATAAAAGAAATTGCTCAACTTAATCTTGCTCAAGTTTAAAAATAATCTTCAAATGCCAAAAAAGGAAGATTTTACCACAAGGGATACTAGTTTACATATGACTTCAAATACAAGGAGGATTTAACACATAAGGGAAACTTCCACAAGCCATGATTTTCAAGAGGTGAAAAGGTGATGCCCACAATAGATTGAGGATGATAAAGAGCTTTAATCCACATCCCACTTCCATCTTGAGATCCAAATTCTCATGCTTTTAAGAAAACCGACAAGGAGAATAGGCTTGTTTGCCACCCAACCATAGGCATCATTACATGCCTCTCCCAAGGTTGGGATGCATCCTAGCCTCCCCCAAGCCCATGGGAAAGAGGAAAACTAACCAAAATTTACACAAGATGTAGGGTAAACCAACAATGATACAAGCACACAAAAATAGTTCACAACACAAGACTCCAATTTACAAGGAGGAGAACCCATGTTCATCCTCAAAATGGGGAAGAGAGGAGAAAGTCTCTAAAGTTATACATCAAAATTATTTTCACAAAATAAACATCTCCATATCCTCCTTATTGCTCCTAATTCAAAAAAAGCCCTCCTTATTCCTCCCCCTTTCTCCAAGTCCTTGGAAGGATTTTCAAACCCCAAAGGGGTTTCTTACCAAGAACGGGGAAGGAGATTCAAGCCAAATGAATCATCTTCCCCACCTCAACCATTTGAGGGGAAAACAATAAGACCCTACAAGGCTTGTCCATCAAGCCTTGAGGATCAAAGGGAAAATTCCCTCTCTCTTCCCCCACACTCCAAAACTCCATCAAGCCATATGATGGAGGGAGTAAAAACAAGCAAGCAACCAAAATCTACATACAACAAATAACAATTTCAAGCAACCAATCTAACAACTAAAAGGAAACAACACAACAAAAAGACATAAGTGCCTACCTCAAGGAAAGCTCTCCAAAAATCTTTCCAACTTCAAGTTTTTTCCACTCTTGACTCAAGCAAATCACAAGCTCCAAATCACCCAAGCATCCAAGCAAGAAGTTCCCAAAAAAAAATCCCTCTCTTCTCACAAAGGAGCAAGCAAGCATCCTCACAAATGAGGGGGTGACATGTGTTGCCCCTCTCCCTCATCAATGTCAAAGATGCCAAAACAAAAGAGAGAACGGGCAAAATTATCTTTTTGCCCTCTTCTCCCAAATTTCCTTAAATGTAAGCAAGACAAAATAAGTGGAACTTTTGATAAACACTCAAATCCACATCCCTTACATGGATGTGACTAAACAAGAGGTAAAAAGGGAGGGAAAACTCCCTCTAGCCTTGAAAATAAGCCCCCTACCCATTAGGTAGGGTCCAAGGGCTCATTTTTGTGTTAGGGGACTCCCAAGCTACAAAGGGGTCCCCAAAAATGCCCAAAATAACCCAATTTCGGGTTTTGCATTTTTGGCACAAGGGTAGAGGGTGTGGGGACCACCCAAGGGTCTCACATGTGACCCTAAACCCTTGTGATTAAGTGACACATTAAACAAAATCAACAATTTAAAAGAAAGAGGAATTATTAACTCCCAAAACAAGTTTACAACTTCACAAGCAACCCTAAACAAAATTAATAATTCAAAGCACAATACATTACATAAATTGGGGTCACTCATAGTGCCCAAAATAATAATCTCCTATACTAAGGCTTCACACAATGAACATGGCTAGGACTCAGCCCGTGGGCTGCTTGTGCAAGATTGAGTAGCTGGCCTGAATCCCACGTTCTCCTGTAAACCTGTCACCTGCACACTCATTGCACACATTAACCGCACCTGTCCGATACAATATAATTCAATGACATAGTAAGATATCAATGCATTCTAAACTAACCTAACATCCTACTGAAATCAAGATGCGACAACGTGCACAATTATACTCAATATTCCAAAAGTTAGACAAAATGATACGCGACATATAACCATAGAATTCCACATGCAACAACTATCCATTATTATAATTATGTTCCAAACAACATCATATCCATTAGTATCCATGACATTATAAGAAAATGCGACAATATAGAATTTAAGCTAAATTGGCGCTATACGCCTAAATGTCCACACATGCCTAATAAGATCAAATATCTAAATATAATGTTCAAGATATAACCAATCACTATCAAAACATGTCTATGAGCAAAGAAACAACAAGCTGAGCTATAAAAATGTGGGCACTACAAGATCATGTTTAGAATATTTAGATAGTTTCACAACATAAATAGAAACTATGGTTTGACAAGTGAAAAATATTTCTAAGAAGGTAATGGTCTCGGGAAATTTCAAAGCCAAAAACCAAGCAGAGTCCAAGACCGTACAAAAGGGTCAAGGTTGTACAAATGATCATGACATACCTATACGGTCCTTCCCCATATCGGTTTCTAATCACAATTCTATAATGAAGCATCATTAGGTTTAAATCTTCCTATTTCAGCAATGCACACTCCCAAAACTTCCCATATCCATTTATAATCAGCTAAGCACACTCGTCTTCTTGTGTTTTCAATTTCATATCTTGTTTCATACATTAGTTATAATTATTAAAGCATTGTTCGATTTTATGTAATTAATGTTGGAATTTAAGGAATCAACATAACCTCTTGTAGATCCCCTTACATACTTTAGTGTAATTAATTCACTAACATTAGATTTTACATAATCTAATAAGGGTGTAAAAATATTTACTTATGAACATTGTGCATGGTAGTTCAATAAAGTATGGAAGGGCCATAATACTATGTAAGTTGTGTCAATGTTAAAATGGCATGAAAGATATATATTCCAAACAATGTTGTATTGAACCATCATTTAATAAATATTTTCTTTTCATTCGCTTGCATGTGGGCATTTCAAATTTTAGTGAATATGCAATTATACAAAAATAATAAATTGGAAATAGAAGAATATTGTGGGTGGGTGACATTAAATTTTTTTGAATTTGTTAGAATGACATCTAATAGTTTAAAATTGTTGTGGTAATGTATATGTGAATGACTTGATTTCAATAGGCAATTTACATGCAATGATAAGGTAACAATTTTCAAATTTATGAACAATACGCACAACGATTAGAAAAACACATTGTGTGTTTCATTTATCACACACTATTAATTTTTGGTTTCCATATACAATATATCTTCTAATATTTAAACTAATCAAACCTAATTTGTAATTAATAATTTATTTACCCTCAAGTTATAAATAATTTTATGTGCTTTGACTAATCAATTAAGCACACTTATCTTCTGTGTGTTTTTAAGTTCCTATCTTGTTTTGTACATTAGTTGCAAGTATTAATGCGTTGTTCGTATTTTAAATAATTAATGTTAGAAGTTAATTAATCATAATAGCCATGTGTAGCTCCTCTTACATCCTTTAGTGTAATTAATTTACTAATATTATATTTCACATAATCTAATAAGGGTGTAAACACCGTTTACTTAGTATATGAACATTGTCCATGGTAGTTCAATAAAGTATGGAAGGGCTATAATACTATGTAAATTATGTCAATGTTAAAATGGCATGCAAGATATATGTTCAAAACAATGTTATATTAAACCATCCAATAATAAATATTTTCTTTTCATTCCCTTGCATATGGACATTTTAAATTTCAATGTATATGCAATTATGTTGGCATGGTGTCCTAGTAGGTGTTGTCATTGATGCAAAACCACATTAATGACAAAGTGAATGTTGTAGGATGATGTCATGATGTTGTATATGATGATAATGTGATGGTTCAGATGTTTATTAACTGCTAAAGTGGGATTTAGTGAGGTGTGCTTGTCTAGAAAGCTCATACAGGTTCCTAGGAGGTGTATCTTAATAGTGTGAGATTCTTGGTTGCTTGGGAAGCATGTTGGCATGATGGCTAGCATGATTTGAGGGTGCTTGAGCACTCACAACAGCGGTATGATGTAGGTATATGTGTTTCACTTGGTTACAAGTTCTTATTGGGAGTACGTATGCATTCTTAGAGGTGTGACAAAGTGGATTGGAGCCATTTGAGCTCATGGAAGCATGTTATCAGGTGTATCATGACATATGAGGGTGAAAAACAAAGCAAAATCGAGATTGAAGTGTAACTTCAGAAGCTCGTTGTGAATAATGTGCTTTGCATGGGACCTTGTGGCTTTCAGGATTCTTCTAAGGTGATTTTATAAGGTTTCAAAAAATAATGAGGTCAGTTTATCATCACGTTTTTATGAACGAATGTTAAGAACGTAAAGAGGCCTAAAAACCCTAGTTAAACTCTAGCTAGGAGCAATGGTTGGAAAGTGAATTTTTGTGACCCAATTTTTATTTATTCATAAAAATTGATGATTATATGTTGTATATGACTCCTCAATATTTCTAGAAATGTATGGTTGAGGTCATGGTGATATGTGGGCCCCACCTAAAAATAGCAGTTTCAAGAGAAAAGGTTTTAGGACAAGATGGTCCAAAGGAGTAGCATACAAAATTGATGGTGCATGATTATTGGGAGTTTTTCTTGATTTACATGGAGGTTTCAGGAATTTTCATGTAGGTTCATGGTGTTTTGAGGTCCAAATAGGTTGACTGGTCAAAGGACAGTTTTGGGGTCTCAAATAGCAGGGTCCAGTAAAATGGTCATAACTTGAGCTACATGTGGAGTTTTGAGATGATTCAAGTTGTTTTGGAAATTAGATTCAAATATATTTCCAGTGATATATGTATTTTATAATGATGAACTCATTTTACATAGTTTCTAGGTCATTATTTGAGTAAGAATATTTTTGCGCAGTTTAAAACAACATTTGTTTTGGTGCAAGTTTGATGTTATTTGAAGCATGTGATGGATTTGGTGATGTTTCCTATCATATGGAATGTGAATATGGATGAAATTTTCATCCAATGAATACATTTGGAGGTATTTAATGTTTGTATAAATTATTTTATGAGCTAACCTTTGGAAACGTCCTTTTTGGCAGGTTGATCAAATGAAGGCAAATGTTATTATGGTTTGAAGTCAAGGATGTTTCATGCTTATAACTTTATTATAAGTTTTATAAAGGTTATTAAATTTCCATTTATTGGTAATATGGAATTTTTGGTTTGGTAGAAGTTATTTGGTAGCATTATGAAGTTTCCAAGGTGCTTAAAGGGTGCAGGAAACAATAGTTTTGAGAAATACAAAGAGCATTGGGCCCATTAAACGAAATAATTTGATTGGTTGATATTAATTTCGACCATGTATGATGTTTAAATGTTAATTTAAACATGTGTGGTGATTTATGGGTCATGAATAAGGATGGTTTTTAAGTAAGGGAATTTTTATCTTTGTGCCCATGGGGTTTTGAGCCAATTTTGGCACATAAAATGATGGTTTAAGCTAGGCCAACCTAATTGGGTCACTTTTGGATGTTATGATTTGAATTTAGAATTTTTTATGATGCATGGGTTGAGACAAAGGAGGGAAAAATTTTGAGTTTGAATTTGAGCCTTGGAGAGGCTATAAAAGTGAAGATATGGGCTTATTGTTTCTAGCTTTTTGAAACCCATTTTATCTTCTTTTGAAGAAATATTTTGCTGAAAATAAAAACCCTTTTGGCCTAGCCCAAAAACATGGAATATCATTCTAGGATATTTTCGGTTGATTTTTCATGAGGATAATTTGAGCAAGTGCAAAGTTGGTGTTGTTTCCTTGAGAGTGAGTTAGAGGAGGGAAGATTTGGATGCTTGTGTTTGGATGTTATCTTCATAGCATGTTGATGTAATTTTTAGGTTTCTAAGGTGTATTCAGATCTGATATTGAGTTGTAATAATTTTTGAATAAGTATATCTTCTTGGATATTCATGTGATTATATTGCTCATCTTGATACATTTTTATTACACCTTGTTGATCTTTGTTGAAGGCATTACTCTTGTGATCTGATTTGAATATTTACATAAGTGTGTGGATCTGATTTTATTATCAATCTAAGTGGATTTATATGTTTATCATTTTGATTCTTTCATTGTGCATCTTTCATTGAGAAGACTATATACTTTGATGTGTTGTATATGAGCATGTGTGGTTAGGGTTTGAAGCACAAGTGTGGAAAAGGTTTTATTGGGGACTGATTCATCCCCCGCCCCCACCAAGTCCTTGTCACATGTGGTTGGAAAACACATTGTGTGTTTCAAATGACATACATTATTAATTTGTGGTTTCCATATACAATGTATCTTTTAGTATTTAAACCAATCAAACCTACTTTGTAATTATTGTGTTATTTATCCCCAAGTTATAAATAATTTTATGTTCTTTGACTATGTACATAAGTGTACAAGTCCAATTGGTTTGAAGACAAATCATATAATCTAATCATTGTGATGTTGTGTTGGGTTTTCCAAGGTGTTGGAATATATTTAATGTAGCCTCACACTTCTTAACTAATTAAGCTTGCATGGCCAAATAAGCAAAAAAATGATTTCAAATTACTTATGTAGATCACTTATAAATGAAAATATTTCACATCACATAATAATAAAATAAATATCCACTAATCATATTATTTTGTAGAAAATATATATGATTCAAAGAAATAATGATATAAATTTCAAAAGATATTTTGGGATAAAATGAACTCAAATTTCATACAACTCCTACCAATAAATATACGATCATGAACAAAGAATGGAAATAAAAATGGAGAGAGAAGTTATCTCAAGTATTTGTTCCTTATCAAAATTTTTCGACCCTTTATAATGTGGAAGAGCTCTCTTAAATAGGTTTTGGTTTAACAAAAATAAAACTTTTGTAAAACCCTAGATATTTTGAGCCACACGCAACGATAGATAAAACACTAAAGTACAAACCTAACCTAAGCAATAAGTGAATGCAATTAAAACCCTAAGTGCAATGAAGAGGGTATAATACTTAGCTAATTTCAAAATAAATAATGAACTATGTTAGACTGGAAAAGCTCGATAAACGGGAGGAGGAAATTGTTGAACCGAACCGAGAAGATTGTGTGATAGTCAAATCTTCCTAGACTAGGGTGCTTGGGTGTTGTAGATTGCTTCTAGGTGCTCGTGACTATGGAAAACCTCATAAAATGATTTTCACTTTGTCGCAAGATGTTTTCCAACCTTCATTGTTGATCTCCTTTGTGTCACACTTTGTCTGCGCAGAGAATTTGCATGTAACTCCGAAAGAGAAAGAGCACTGCAAAACCCCAAAACACATCAAATCCTAATAATAAAAAGATGTAAATGGGGAGTCAGAATGACCCCGACGGTCACCCAACAGAGTAAACTTGTGGATCTGAACATTGAACTACATTTTAGACTCCATGTAGTTCTCGTGTGTGTGTGCAAGAATCATGCCCTAGGTGGCTCTTGTGCAAGATGCACTTGATAATGAGCAAATAGCTAGATGTAGCAATGTAAGTAGATGTGTGGATGGAAAAATGAACTTCCCCTCCTATGTGTGTATGTATAAAATTACTCCCTTGTCCCTTGAATGAAGCTAGATGAATGCTTTGATGTTCTTGAAATGCCTTTGGATACAACCTTTGGTGATAGTAGTAGATGCTTAGATCTTGGTCCTTTATTATGGTCACATATCTTTATATTTATACGATTCCCTTGTTCTAATTTCACAATTAACAACTAAAAGGTTGACCCATAAGAAAACAAGGTGCCCAAAAGATAGAAGATGCCTAAAGGGGGCAAGTAAGATATTAAGAGGTCGGGGTGCCCGAGAAGGACGGGGCCCTAGGCGTTGGCATCTAGTTGGGTGCTTTGGTGTTCGAATGATAAAAGATAAAATAGTAAAGCGTTGAATAGGATGTAAGAGGCCGGGAAAAGACATGAACAAAGACAAAAAGGCCAAAGACAATTGTTAATTGCTATTTTTCTCACTTAGGAATCATATGAATAGTAGTATGTGATTAGGACCTAGAAATGTACCCAAAGTGTGTGATTTAGTGTCTATGTTTTCCCCCTTTATGTTGTTGAGTGAATACTTGATAACATAAAGTATATATGAGATGTGTCCCTGATATCCATGTCGATCGATGGTGAAAGCGTGCTGAGGAGACAAGAAAAAGTGTGGAGTGATAAAATGAAAGGTGGAAGCTAAACTAGAAAATAGGAAGTGACCCTACGGGTAAAGAGTGTATGAGTTATGACATGTTTTACCTTCTCTTTTTGTTGCATGTATCTGTGCTTGAGACTGCTTCTTCTTATAAAGACATACTTGAAAAAGAAGAGAAAAAGAGTAGTAGTCAAATTCATGTATGTGAAAATGCGAAAAAGTAGTAAAAGGAATATGCGCACCTAATCCGTGACAAGTGAAGAGTGTAGAAAGGATCCTGAAAATGTTGTAGAAGGATGATATTTTTGGGTGATCTCACGCCAAGAATGTTTTTTTCGAGAGATCTCATGCAAAATGTGAGTTTTTTGGGTGATCTCACGCCACGATGACAGAAGAAGTGTTAGGGAAAAATTTCAAGTGTTATTCTCCAACCTTGACTACTTCCTAATGATTTATACAACATTGTAGATGGTGTGATCCTACTTTATTCCAATTCAATACATTTCGATCTAACACAAAATAAAAAAAAAAGGAGATACATGTATGTTGATTGTTGGAGGACTATGTGTGTTCTATGAAATCTATTGTGTAAACTCGCTGGAAATTGTGCCAACTCGATAAAAACTTTGTAACTTCCCCCTGGTCATAGGAACCCAAGAAGGGTCAGGAGTGCCCAGGAATTCATGTCTGTATATGGGCACTAGCGTTTGTGTTGTGTTGAGTACCCAAGTCATATTTTGAACCCTTTTCAGAATTGTATATTGTTATGTTCATGTGTTATAATGTGATTGTGAATCTGGTGTATGGGGTGGTGATTCACTCGATGTATGCCCCCTCATTTGGGTTGAATATGATGTCGCTAAGAGGATGTAGCCCAAAGGAGGAGTCGATGCTGATATGAAACTATAACCCTGTAAGGGGAAGGAATGTGCATAGTAAAAACCAAGTCACATGCAAACAAAGTGGTTGGAAAACTTTTGTAGTGCAAACAAGACAAATACACATATAGAAGACAATGTGTAATCTAGCAAGCAAGAAGAAAAAGTAGACCATGAAAAGTGGGTTTCAAACATGGGACATTGCTCACAATTTCATAAGACAATCAGGGCCGAAGCGGCCAAAAGCATACAGTGTGCACACAAGACAAAGGGCAAAGCCCACAAACAATGGTAAACAATGGAAAACAATGAAAAATAGTAGCAAACAAAATAGTATGCAACCATGGTAACAAATAGAATTGCAAAGCAAATGTTGCACATGAAGCACCCGATAGCATGTTAGAAAGATAAAAAATATTTCAAGATGTGTGTGTGTGTGTGTGTGTGTGTGTGTGTGTGTGTGTGTGTGTGTGTGTGTATCGATAGAGTAGTGTGCTAGTAAAAATAGGAATTAGTATAAAATGAAACAATAGCACATGTAGTGTGTACAAAAGTAGATGCCCCCAGGATCCTCGTTGGGATTTGGTAAGAGTACTGATTTCAAGCATATGTGTTGTGTGTAACAATATATAGAGAGTTGCATTCACAACTAGAGAACAATTGAACGTGCATGTATATATAGAAAATATAATGACATACAATGTATCTATCTAACATGTGTAACAAAGTGTATATGTAATCATATGTAAGCAAGAATAAATGCGACCAAGATATGCAGTATGCTATGAGTGAGATGGAATGGAATGAAGTATGAGTGTGATAGGAGTAGCAGTGTGCCCCTCAAGTGGATGTGTATGCATGAGATGAGGTTCATTTATTAAAGACCCCTCGAAAGTCAAGAATGAACAATAAAACAAGAGTGTGCCAACAAGAAATGGTTTGAATTGTGTGCTAGAAAGATGTGATCAATGAAGCATAGAGCGTAGAGAGTGTGAGTGAGGTGAGGTTCATTTCATATTTAGACCCTCAGTAGTTGAGTATAAACCATGGAACTAGAGTGTGTCATATTATAGTGAGATGGGTTGGAAATTTGATGCTAGAGAGAGATGTGTCGTGTATTTGTAGAGTGTGAAATATGCAATGTGTGTGGTTCATGAATGTAGTATTCCCTCAACAGTCAAGTGTGAACCTAAGCATGAGAGTGCATCATATGGTAGTGACGATACAAGAGTGTACCATATTGTGTGATGATTTATAGATCACAAAGTGTAAGAGACACCTAAAGATGGTAGAGTGGGGGAAATAAGTGTGATGCCCCCAAGTGTGCCAATGATGGAGATCTATGTGGTGACGTGAGAGATACCATGCCATTGTGGGAGAGTGTTATCTGTGTCATGATAAGAGAGAGAGCCAACACAATGGTAGGTAGAAGTAATAGTAGGACCATGCCATGGTGGCGAGTTTGAAATGTGTCTTGGCCATCAGTATAAGGAGTAGTTTCTTTGACAAAAATGATTGGTTGGAGATTATGTGGGATTGATGACACTGCAGAAGACTTGATAGGAGAAGAGGGTGGAATGATTTTGAGAGGCGATGCATATTTTGACTTGGTAATGTCGTAGATGACTTGAGAGGACAAGGAGTGAGATTGATTTTGAGAGGCAATTGCTTAAGAGGAGTGGGTTGTGTAGGTGATGCTTGAATGAATGAATAAGGAATATTAGAAGTGATGGAATGATGCTCATTAGACATAGATGAATTAGATTTAGGAACATAGTGAAATTTAGAAATTGGATATGGGCATGTATTAGAATGTTGTGCAACAAATGAGATAAAACCCTGACGAGTCAAGGTGCTTGATTCTTCATTGTAAAGTATAGCAATCATTGTCATTATGTCCATTGATTTGATGATAATTGCAATATGGATGACCTTGATATTTTACAAGTTGATAAGGAGGATAACAATGAGTAGATGGAAAGCTAATTAATTGATGAGTTATGAGTTGCGGAAGAATATCTTGTTGCTTAACATTGAGCTCAAACGTGAGAGGCACGGGGAGTGGAAATATTTGAGGCTCACTAATATGAGAACATGTAGAAGACATAGAATGAGGATGAGATGTAGAAGAAGAACAAACATGAGCACTGAGAATCATCCTTAAGACATTGGATTTCAGATTTGAGTGATGTAATCATGGATTCCATAGCTTGAAATTTATCTTGAAATAGAGAATGTAAAGCTTGAATTGATTTTCAAATAGATTGATTGGAATTAGGACCAAGAGAGTCATCAGAAATATGATCAAAGATAACATTGACTTGAGTAGGTGGTGTATTTAGAGGAGAGCGGATGTTGTGTATGGCATTGAAAGAGTGTCTTTGTAAGATGGGTGCATTTTAAGTAATTGAATCAAGGGAACTGAGGAACATTATAAGCAATGAAAGAAGATTGGATATAATGAGAAAAATGAATATCCAATATTGTTCAAATTACGTGTTCACTAAATGATTTAACAAAAATAAAACTTTTTGTAAAAACCTAGATATTTTAGAGTCACGTGTAATAGATAAAACACTAAAGTACAAACTGACCTAAGTAATAAGTGAATGGAATTAAAATCCTAAGTGCAAGGAAGAGATTAGAATACTTAGTTGATTTCACAATAAATATTGAATTTCGTGATAGAATGGAAAAGCTGATAAACAAGAGGAGGAAATCATGTCAACCCGACCCGGAAAATTATGCGATAGTCGGATCTACCTAGATGGGGCACTTGGATCAAGTCGGGGGTGCCTAGGAACTATAGACTTCTTATGTTCACCCATGACTACAAAAAACCTTAGAAACTAATTTTCATTATATCGCAATATGTTTTCCAACCTTTTTTGTTGATCACCTTTGTGTCGCACTATGTCCATGGAATTCGCATGTAATTTGCAAAAGAGAAAGAGCACGTGCAAAACCCCAAAACACATCAAATACTAAAAAAAAAAAGATGTAAATGGGGATTCGAGCTGACCCCGGTAGTCACCCGATAAAGTGAACTTACGACTGAGCATTGCACTACATTTCAGACTCCATGTAGTTCTCATGTGTGTGTGCAAGAATTGTGCCCTAGGTGGATCTTGTGCAAGATGCACTTGATAGCGAGAGAAAGTAGCTAGATGTAGCAATGTAAGTAGATGTGTGGATGGAAAAATGAACTTCCCCTCCTATGCATGTATGCAGAAAAATGTAGTCCCTTGTCCCTTGAATGAAGCTAAATGAATTCTTTGATGCTTTTGAAATGATTTTGGATGCAATCTTAGGTGATAATAATAGATGCTTAGAGATTGGTCCTTTATTATGGTAAAACAGATTTATATTTATATGATTCCCTGGTTTGAATTTTTCAATTAACAACTAAAAGGTCGACCCATAAGAAAGTAAGGTGCCCAACAGATAGAAGAGGCCCAAAAGGGGTGAGTAAGATCAAAGAGATCGGGGGTGCCTAAGCGCTATTGTCCAGAGTGATAAAAGATAAAACAATAAAGCATTGAATGGGATGTAGGGTGTAAAAGGCTAGGAAGAAGACATGAATAAAGGAAAAAAGGCCAAAGACATTGTTAATTGATATTTTTCTCACTTAGGAATTATATGAATAGTAGTATGTGATTAGGACCTAGAAATGTACCCAAAGTGCGTGATTTAGTGTCTATAGTTTGAGAGCTAAAAATACTTTTTAACTAACTACTATTAACCTTGTCTAGCTTATGTAATATTAGTTTTCCACTTATGAGTCACTTAAGTGACTTTTACAAATTTTGAAATTAGTGGAAAAGAAAATACAAAAAGTGCAATGAAGAAATAGTAGGGTTGCACTATCAAAAATATTAAGGTTAAGTAGAAGAGGTAGGAGCCTTGTGTTTTAACACTTGCATTCTAAAATGTGTGTTTGCTTCTACAATTTCCCTCTCTTTTGGAGTTATGGTGTTTGAGAGGTTAGTCAACCAGGTGCCCATTACATTGATTATTTTATACCCTAGCTGTCAAATTTGGTCA
The DNA here is from genome assembly GCA_018340775.1 of Taxus wallichiana var. yunnanensis. Taxonomy (NCBI): domain Eukaryota; kingdom Viridiplantae; phylum Streptophyta; class Pinopsida; order Cupressales; family Taxaceae; genus Taxus; species Taxus wallichiana. Next base: position 5,705,116 of record JADAXU010000131.1, read on the forward strand.
ATATTTTAAATGCTTCCATTATCACGTTATGGATTTTGGAAATTTCGTCAATCTTAACTTTACCAAATCCATCGGTAGATAAGAGTTCCTCTTTGACTAGTTTTCTACATTTATTTTTGATAGTTTCTATTGTGTTTAGTTTGGAGGAGTTCTCTTTGTTAAGGTTGCAATATAGGGATTCATGCTAGTCATGCTTGTAGATATTTTTGTATTTATAGATTTCCATTTTTGAATGTGATATTGAAGAATTGTTTTTCTTCCAATACCTTGATCTTCCATTATACACTTATTGACCAAGTCTAGGAGATATTTTCATGAGAACCCTTGAATATTTTTTAGAGAGAATGATCTTCTCGTTAGTGATGGTAATTGCTCTCAAATATTGAGTACGAATTACCCATAGGAAAACCTCCTTCTCTATAACTTTAATTTATCTCAATAAGTTCTTTTGAGAATCTACTAATTTTCCATGTATTTTTTAACTTGTGTCGTTGAAGTTGAGACCATTGATTAAAATTTGTTCAAATCATGACTTAATTGCATTACCTAAGTTTTTGTGTTTGTGGATTTATGAGATGGATTTAGGATCAATCTCCTCTATCTAAGTTGAAGAAGGGAGAGATGATAATGGAGTAGAGTCTTGAGCGAGAAAGGATTTGACATATGATTATAGAACATGAACATATTCCTCAAGTTGTTCCTATATTTTCTCCTTTTTATACTTTCTCAATGATTATGGGGTTTGTCCCCTTGGTGCACATATCCTTCATGGCTAGATTTTCCCAAGAAAACTCTAGTTAACTCATAATCAACCATGGTCATTTCATCTTCACTTTTGTCTAAAACTTCCTTGGCTATTTCCACAAATTGGAGATACGAGGGATCTATGACTAGACGATAGGTGGTCTTAGCTTTATTTAATGCAAGTGTAGAAGAATTTTGGAGTAAACTAACCATGATATCATAGTTAGGAGTAGTGACCTTTATATAGGTATTCTAATTCATATCAAAATGGGTTAGACCCAACTAAAAGAAGAGTGACTAATCAACATGTCATATTGGGTTAATGTGGTAAAATTGAAAGGGAGAGGAGATGAGGGAGCTATAATTTAAACAAGTGAAGCATAAATAGGAGTATTTTTCTCAACTTTCTCAAGAGAGGAAGTAAAAGTCATTCTCATGGCCAATTTTCACCTCATGCCACCTTCTCCACTAACACTTTTTGAAGGAATCTCCATTGGATCATCATATTTAATCTATATGCTAGTTTTAGGAGTCATAACATAAAGATTTGTGTTTGATGGTTGGCCATTTGAGGAAGAAGGAATTCCTTGTTAAACTTGAGAAGTATCCATCTGTGAGGATTTTATTTTAATGAATTTATTAGGAACCATATTTTGGTCCTTCGATTATAGGAGCATTAAAATCATCAATATTATCCTTCTCCTTTTGTGACCAATAAATAATAGGAATAGAAGCATGTTAAATATTTGTTTCATATTATGGATCATATAAATAATTTCCATCATCTATTATACCTTTAGGTATTTGGTTGAGTTTGAAGGCTTTGATCTAATTGAAACATTCGGATGAATGTTATTCTCCTAACTCATTGTCATAATCCTCCTAATGGTGGGCACATTACAATATATTGAAGGAATTATGAGATTATTGTTGATTAAATTCTATTGTCAAATAAAAATCTCTTGCGATAGGAATTCATATTGAAAGGAGCAATAGTTATTTCAATATTTTGGGATTCCATTATAGATCTACACAATGGCCTAAAGAAATAGGGAATTTGATTCTTTGTACCTTTTTGTCCCTACACACTTTGTAATGACATATGTTTTCCTACATAGCTCAATGAGAATGAACTTATTGTTATACAATATGGGAATATTGTAAGGGATGCCTTCAAATCCTATTATCCGAGAGATGTGAATATTTGATATTGGATGAAGAAACTACCATATTTTGATCATATCTTTAGCTTCTTTAGAGATAATTTTTATTTGTCTCCTTCCAACACCCTCACAATCATCATTGAGAAGGCATCATTGACCCTCAAAAATTAATTTTGTTGTTTCCAAATGTGATTTGGGTGTAACACTCATAGATATGCTTTAATGTATCTTTCCTCCTAAAAATATCAGTCCATATCCTGCATGTGGAAAGGGGATTCATCAAATATGAAATTGTGTGAATGAATTAACATTATTTATTTGAGCTTGTTCTTTTCATAGGTTCTCATTGATGATCCCCCAATTAATTTCCTATTTTCTAGAACAAATGATGTAGATGAAGGGACACATCCAATTATGGAATTATTTGGTAGTGGGAAGTCCCATGACTCTAGCTAGTAAATTGATTATATTGGATATTAATTCTACAAAAAATTACATGTACAAACTTCTAGGAAGTTTGAAAGGACATTTCTTTTTCTTGTTTATCTAGGACTTGGTTATCATGGTCATATATTTTTCAAGTGTAACATCAAATTCAACTTGGGCCATATCCAAAGTTATTATTTTGGAATTATCCAAAGGCATGATTCTAATATTAGTGTTGATGTGATAAGCATCCAATTGTGAAAATTACCTATCTATGGGAGTCTTTCAATTCTTTTGTATCTAGATCAAAGAATTAACAAGCCAAAACGTTTTTGAGATTTGAGTGTGTTTGGGAAACATGTTATGTGAGCCATACCACAAATAAAGATGCATTCAACCAAAGGATTTATTCAATCATCTTACATCTACTCCTACAATTATATCAAATCCATATGCTTTACATCACTATCACTAATTTTAGGAATGTCAATTTCAATTGACTAAATATTCCCATATCATGTGTATTGTGGAAACTTAACAATTCATATTTGTAAAATTGAAAGGGAAGGAGATTCAATTATGTGGTTAATTGGAAATGGTTGTAAATTAGGAAAAAATGGAGGATAATTATGGGTAGATTAAAAATACCCTTGAAAATTATCAAATAAATAGCTGAAATGACACACAAATAGATGCGAGTTTGGATGGTGGTTTTGAATTTTCAAGATCTTGGGGATAAAGCAAAAATGGAGTGAAACAACAACTAGGAAAAGAACGTGAGGGTAAGGTAAAAAATGGTGTGAAGAGTATTCAAACTAATTGAAATGTCTTGCAAGTTAATTTATATAACCCCACAAAAAAATTAATTGCTATGTCAAACTACCCATGGAACTCTATTAAAAGTTTTGGAAATTGAGTTATATATATTACTCTATCACGTTTTATGTGGAACCAAGGAATAACTCCTTGATTTCATTAAAGGGATGACAAGTGTGATGTGGAATGGATAAAAGTTTGTATGGTTCCTAATTTGGAAACCTAGGGAATAATTCCTATTACTCTGCACAAGTGTGCCATATGTGCTTCAAATGACTAAATTCCTATTAAGTCACACACATTTCTTAGTGTGGGAACACATGGAACTTGAGAATAGTTCCTTTTGTTCCATATAGGTATTCCATATGTAACTTGGGTGGCATTAGATAATTTTTAGGACAAAATCACTTCATCACCCTTACTATGGAACTAATGGAATAATTACTTGATTTCCTCAAAGGAGAAACAAAGGAGGTGTTTTCCATTAAGGAGCCCAAAATGTGAATTTCGACTAAGTCCTAAAATGAAAATTGTTCTAGAGGACCCCATGCAATTAGTAGGACAAGTTTTTGAAAATTTGAGCCAAAATTTTGTGATTATTTTCACATGATAAAAACGTGTCACCAATATATATAAATGGATCCTAAAACCCTTAAATACCTTTTTATCTTAAACCCAAACACTACCAATGATGTTCTTGAATAAGAAATAAAATTTAACACCAATTTTTAATTGGTATCATGATCACTTGGGAGCATAGGTGTAGGTTAGAGAATTAGTGAAAAAATAACAAATTTCCTAATGATTTCATTTCAGAAATTTGACCATTATAGCACCTCGAGTAGAGATTTACATTTATGAGGTTATTATGAGTGGTTTGAGTTAAAATTTTATGGGAATGCAAAGAAACATACAAAAATCTAAATAGATTTATACCATTGTAGTTTTTTTGGTAAAGAAGTTGTGATTCCCACGGGGTTGTAATGCTTTATTTGGACCATATATTATGCGAAAAGATTGTCTTACAATGATTCTTTGGACCACATATTGTAAGTGTTAATCAAATTTGATGAGAAGCATATATTGGCTAAATAGATCCAAGGGGTGGAAAAGTATAAATAGAAGGTATGGTATGATAATCACATAAAATACAAGGTATTACACAAGGGTGCACATGTTATAATCTATGATTCAAGGTATTCTAGACATCGGGAAAACTTCACATATGATGGATAAGGCCTTACATCATCCAAGAAATGTTTGAAATGGGCATGTGTATGCCAATAATGGTGATCAATAATTTATCCAAAAGAATTTAAATGGTATTAGGTTAAGTCCTACAATATATGAGCTCGAGATACATTACAAATAATGCTTTGAACAATATTATAACCGGAAAATATTTTCCTAGCATTTTAATTCAAACATTTTATTTTTGTAATTATTCTCCTTCTTGCTAAGATGGTATTTATGGCCCAAGAGTTGTGTGTGTATTTATGTTGTGTGTGAGTTTACGTTCTTCATATAAATATTTCAAAATATTGTATGTAAAGGTGAAAATAAAAACAAATATGGCATGAAAGGACCATGCATGGTGAGCACTCCACATAAAAACATTAATAAGAGGATACATAATTGACAAAGGTATATACAAATTGAAAAAAAAACATGTAGGAGAAGCACACAAAGCATGCACGAGGTGGACTATATTACAAATCAAATACATGGTTGCAAGTAACTAAGATCCAAAAACATGAGTCATTTGACACATGAGTAGGCTGCACATGAGCATGCACACTATGATTGAGAATAAGAAAACTAGGAAGCATGCACATATAAGATAGGCCATTAAACCTAAGGTGAAACTAATGTACATACTAGAGGATGATATGAGCTATCAATATGGGTAGAAATAGGTTTTTAAGATGAAGAGAAGGGGAAGTAAATGCATGTATGAAAAAATTCCCACATTATCTAGATATGATAGGTTTGTGAGGTAGAAATGGCGTGTAGAAGTTTATATGCACACGATCTATATAAGAAGGGATTCACATAAAAATGATGTATGAAAGAGAGAAAATGTGTAGTTCATGCCATTGGAATGTGAATGGATGACATCATGGGTTATCAAGTAATAGATAGAAAATTGGAAGGTCAATGGAGCATGACTTGAGCATGTTTCAAATATGAAATGTGAAGATATAATCAGTAAAATGGTAAGTTTTATAATTATAAATGACTATAACCCTTCACTTTTTGTAACAAAGTCATTTTGTAAGCAAGGAAAGAGAGATTCTTGAGAAGATCAAAGTGCCTAAGAAGATCAAAACCATGGTATAGATTGGAAAATTGTGAATTTTTAAGGATTTTGAGAGTTTGAGGGACATTTGTGGAGATTTTCATGGAAGTGAAAAGGATTCCAAGTAGGTTGAAGGTGATAAAGTTGAAGTATGAGTCTTGTGAATAAAAACATAGGTTTTAGGTCCTCACCATTTTTTCAAGTTGTTGTGCATGCAAATAGAAAATCCTAAGTAGAGTTACTGGTTGTGAATGAGTGCAGAAGGTGTGTATTGGAGCAAAATGAGAAAGATGAAAAATTGGATTATGGTTGAATTAAATATTATTATTGCAAGGGTATTTTGATCTAGGGTTTTTCTATGTAACATAAAAATTTTGGGATTAAATGTGGTTGAAACATTAGAAACATAACTCGTATAAAAATTAAGAGTTAGAGTGGATAAGGATGAAGGATGAAGGAAATTTTATGTCATAATTACTATTTTGATTTAGCATCCATGGGGAAGATAATAGGGACTAGTCTAGTAGGAAAACTCATGCATGTGGCATGTTAAACCCATGTTTTGAATGATATATTATAATTAACATACAGATATCCATGAAGAATTTCAAGTGTAACTTCATGCACTAGATTCTATAAGAGCTAATAATTGTCACAAAGGACACATGAAAATGGAGGCACATTTTGATGGTGTGTAGTAATAATGCAGTTGGTTCTTGATGACATTGGAATCCTTTACATTATACATAATGCATTCATTGTTCTCTTAGAAAATTTAAAAATTTTCCTCCACATAAAGATATAAGGCACACATATGCCTAGTGCAAATCATAATAAAATACAATACCAAGATGGATACTCGGTATTAAAAATTATCCTTTAGCAATGGGAGATGAAGATTCCCAAACATATTTCCTTCACATACGAAACCATGTTGAATTTGGTGTGATGGGTCACTATACAAGTAAGAAAAATCATCCAAAAATATAACACTTGGATGAGATGCCTAAATTTTCTATATTCCTTAATGAAAAAAATGTGGAGTGTGGCAATTGCATAGTTATATATATATTGAAAATATTGACGAGGAAACTCTATTATAATACTAATTGAAATATGCCACTAAGAATATTGTTTCAAGGATGAATTAGAATGATATAGTCATGATTAGGTTCTCAATGAAATTATGCATTAAACCATGAGAGAAATGAAAGTTAGCACACATCTACAACATAATCACTCAACTATACACACACACAACAACAACAACACTCACTCCAAAATTATCTTATTACATTAGAAACACATACACATTACATGTAGGAATACAAATAGTTCAACACCACAATGTTGCCCATTGTTTTAATCCCTCTTAGACTTGCACACAAATATTTACATGCGGTACTCTCAAGAGAAAAACATACTCTAAGTACCTATTGGAATTGATTGTCTCTCAAGTGGATTGACGTGTTTATATATACATGCAATTAACTACTTATGATTATTGTCTCAACTACATGCAACCCATAAACTATCAAATACATTACAAATATTGAGTGGAGGTTAAGGCCCAAAAGACCCATATCATAGTTGAAATAAATTAAACATAAGTCATCCAAATGAGAAAATTTTGAAATTAGTTTGATCATCAAACACTTTTTTTCTTATCTTGAGGCTATCAATCCAATGATCACATCATTTATGCTATCAAATAACCTTGTGTATCATGATATGGTAAGTCCATGCACCCCTACTTGAAGAATGTCCTATGTAGTACTCTAATGAATTTTCTATTTCAAATGTGGGTGTGAGGTATCAAGGTAAGTCTCCCCTTCTAATGCGATCCTCTAAAATTCATGGTGCATTTTCATGCACGTTTTAAAGGTTTTTTGGTTATGTGCCACACTTCTAGTTATTTACGTCACATTTATATCTCTTTGTGTCATGCATTAGTTTTATGAAACGTTTTGCAACATATATTGAGATATGTAGGCATAATGTGTAGGTTTCATGATGCCCTTTGAATTTTCTCTTGACTACGAAGACTCATCAACCATTAAATCACATTTTCTACTTTGTACCATAAGATATAGGCTTGCACCAACTTCCCAAGACTTTATTGTGATCAATGAAAATCGAAAATCTATCTCAATAATTTTGATGATGACACACACACACAAATATATTTATAAGAACAAATATAGACACCCTTAATAGCTATGTGCATAAGAAAACATAACACATACATGTTGTGCAATATTGTGCAAAAATACTTTACATCTAATCAATATTGTATACTACTAGACTTGTATTATTTTCCTAATCTAAAGTATTTTTTTGTTGATACATGATCCCAGATACTCCTACATATATATCCCAAGTAAGTAAATTTATGATCTAGTTTCTCTCGAGACACGAGTTTTAGTGGTAGAACCACCCTTTCAACCATTATATAAGGTCTTGGTGTGATTGTGTACTAACAGGTTTTCCCCACCTTCGAACTCATGGTGCAAATTGGATATGTGATCAAACTTCTCCAAACTTGAAATTGTATATTCATCTCTTGGTCATTTTTATCCTTAGGATGACCTATTTTATTTGCAAAGGATGTCTCCTTCCTTCCCCACATCTTCTATTTTTGTGCAACATCTTTGTGCACAATCATTAGACAAAACTTTACAATGTTTGTCCTCTTATGCACTTGGTGTCACACTCTCTTGCATTACTCTATAATTTTTCCTCATAATTCTATCTTATCCCCATTACACTCCTTCACATTTCTATGCATGCTTCATCTGTTATCCTTTTCAAAACACCTTGATGTTTTACTTTTCATGCTTCATTTTCTCTCTCCCATGGGATCTTTTCTTTTCCAAACACAACTAAACATGATTTGGTGTACTCTTATATCTTATTGTTTTAATGAATTTATAATGTGAATCTATCCATCCTTATACACTCTCACTATATTGGTTCTCCTATCATACAAAATCTCTCAATCAAATTTCCAAGGACCTCCCGATAAAATATGGCATGCATCTATTAGTAAGATATCACACATAACCTTATTCATGAGAGAGCTAATATTCATCTCCACTTTGTATTATTTATTCACAACACTTGTATGTCCTTATACCAACTAGGTTACCTTGAAATTATTTGGTGGTTGTTTGCACTCCAATCTTAAATTACACACCATCTTCACATACACCAAATTATTTTTGCTTCCACTATCAACCATAACTATGCAACATTTATCTCACATATTACATCTTGTTTATAAAATATGCCAACTCTCTTTCCACAACTCCTCTCACTTTACCCAACCTTCAAGATTTTATTCACTACAAGTAATGTTTATCCTTTCTCAAGTTCATCTTTGTGATTTTCCATCCTTCCCTCATCATCTTTCATGATATGTGCAGTCACATCATGTATCTTTCTTTCATTCTTATGTGCATGCAAACACTCAAAAGAATAATTTCCTACCTTGCCACACCAATGACATATAATGCTCAATCTTACACCTTGACCTCTCCCTCTTGTAGAAGTGCATATTCATCTAGTTTATAGTTCTTGTTCCTTCCTAACCTTTGTGCCCATGTGTTGTTGCTTGTATTCCCCCAAAAGCATTCCTTTTTTCCTTGTCATGTTTATTTCACATTCTATCTTCTCTTATATTTTCAAGGAATATTGGTACACCCATTCCATTTCATTTATAATTATTATGTTGATCTCATCTTGGATCGCCACCCATTTTCCATTAATACACTAGGATATGTTTCCTTGATCCTATTTATCATGACTAGCTCAAATTGTGATCTTGTTAGTTTCCTCCATGTATTCTTGTAGTCTAGTTGAAATTATTTCCACCACAATGGCACATGACCTTTCAACTTGGTTTTATCAATATTCACCTTTCACTCATCCACAACTTCATCAAACTTAAAATACTCTTCCATCTCTATAAGCCAATTAATCAAATATTCTAAGTCCAATGTCTCTAAAAATAATGAACCTCCATTTGCACTCCTCTTCCAATATTTGACATGCCCTTCAAAATCCTTTCTTCACCATAATCTAAATGATTTTTTGTTGTATGTTATTTTTGTGCTTCACCCTCAATCACTTCTTTTTTTCCTATTTCACATCACTCATATCATCCCTCGAGAAAAATCCTATGTTGTGGCCATCCTCTATAAAAATCATTTTGATCTACATTTTTCACAACACTTCCACAATATCATCAAGCCTTATGCCACATTATTAACTAATGTTCCCCTTATCCTATTCATCTTGGTGGAATCTTATCTTCTTTGCAACCGTGGACCTATTAATGTAGTTATTTGTAACTTACATAAGTCATGCTACTTTTTACTTAGCTATATCTTCTACCCACCTTGCAATTATGGAGAATTTCATATATTCACTTTATCCATCCCAAAGTTGTGTCTTGCTTTGATACCAAACTATATAGTTATAGTTAACCACCTATTAGGGTTCCTAATAAAAGGATGTCTTAGATTATGAGAGAAATGAAATTTAACACATATATGCGGTGGAATTACTCAAAAATAACTATATATATAACTATATATATATATATATATATATATATATATATATATATATAATATATAATTCAAAATGTTAAGTTAAAACTAGAATATTACATCAACACATACACAATACCTATAGGCTTACAAACACTTCAACACTACAATGATGCCCAAATGTTTCAATCTCTCCTGAACCTATTCACAAATCTCTACATGTGGTACTCCTTGCACCCACAATATAGGCTTTAAGTCCCTACCATAGTTGAATTCATTTCTTAAGCGTATTGATGTCTTTATATAAACACATAATCAACTACTTGTAATAGGTTGTTCAACCTCATTTAAACCATAAACGATTAAATTAGGATTAAATTAGTAACGAATACTAAAGGTAAGTTAAGGTCCAAATGATCCATGTCATAGTTGACTTTTTGTAATATCATTCATCCCAATGATCATAATTTTAAAATAGGTGGATCATCTTTGGATCTCATTTGTGAGATCAAGCAGTCAAATTGATTATCTTTCCATTTTTGTTATCAAATAACCTTGTGTGTATTGGATGGTAAATCTTCACACCCCTATTTCAAGAACTTCTTACCCTAGAATCCAAAGAATTTGGCATTTCACTTGTGGATGTGTGGTATCAAGGTAACTCTCCCTTTCTAACACGAACCCTCGAAAATGGATGGAACATTATCGCACTTGTTTTGAAGGTTTCTCAATTATGTTCCATACTTATATGCTTTTGTTCCATGCTTGAGTTCCACACAAGGTTTCATGCCATCCATTGAGATGTGTAGGCATAAATTGGAGGTGATGTAATTCCCTTTGAAAGTTCGGTGTATGCACAAGCCCCTTCAACCATTAAATCACATTTTTCATTTTTCACTATAAGATACAAGCTTGCACCAACTTTTGAAGACTCTTTTAAGATAGTGAAGTATCGTGGACTTATGTGGAGCATTCTAACAATGCCACACACAAATATTTATGAACACAAATACATGTGACCTTAATAGAAAGGAACTAAAGGAAACATAGCACATGCATGTTGGACAATATTATGTGAAAATACTTTGCATCTAATAAATATTTTGCACTACTATACTTAGCTTATTTTTCTAATCCAACATGTTTTTGGTTGATGCAAGATTACACGTGAACCTAGATGCTCATGCATCACATAAGATGATACCATTAAAATTGATCCACAATAGTTGCACAAGCACGAGGTACTAGATACATATTTTTAATTTTGTTAAGGGTACATGGGATCGCTAGCCCACCGATCATGGATCCATACAAGGATAAGAATTAAATATTGTAAACTACCTTATCATGGATTTCTTGTGCATTGAAAACAATTTAGTACATCACCTCATTAATGGGAATCCATTAAGTAGTGGGCTTCCTTAACATGGAATGAGATTTGAACCTTGGGCCTTTCATTAACAAGAGACACAAATTTCCATTGCACCACTACTTGATGAATGGTACTAGATGCAAATGAACATTCATGTAACATGTGGGTTGAAGTTTCTCAAGAAGGTGCGTGAAACAGGATAACAAATAGAGAAGTACATGAAACGATCCAAAGAAAGAGAGAATGCAAAGGCCACCATGAGGGTCAAACAAAAGAAAGGAAATGTGGAGCCCGATGAAGGCTGTAACATCCAAAGAAGAGTGTGAAGTAAGGAATAAGGTGGTATACATGTGAGGGATGTTCACACCACAAATACTCGAGGAGAAAACAACCATGAAAAATGTAAAATTTACTTAATATAGAAAGGACCAAGGAGGTCAAGGCATGCATAGCGCAAAAAGGTGAGGAAGAGGCCCTTGAAAATATTGAAGAGGAGAAAAACCCTAATCTTAATTAATTATCTCAAGAAAAAACAACATTAAGCAGCTTGGGAGGAGAAGAAAATTTTGAAGCGAGAGGTAAGGTAAGATACCTCCATGTAAGTCTCACTAGAGACAAGTTTCTATAGGACATATCGGAAGAGTTAAGCATCAAAAGACCGAGATGATAGATACGTATTGAGGGTCCCACCAAAGGAATAAGAGTGAAAAAATAACAAGATGCAATATGTGTATGAAATAAAAGAAATGGGTACAAACAAAAGGTGCAAAGGGTTAAGCGGGACCCCAATAATAAGAAACATAGGGATGTAAGGAGGCAAACCTAAAAAAATTCATATTATGTGGAAAACACGTCAAATAGCTCAAAAGACAAAATATTATGAGGAGAAAGAGATCATAAAGAAGCATCTAAGGATGACAATGAGTATCATCCTAAGGAAGAGCACGCCAAGAAAATGAACTAAAACAAAAGGTAGGAAGTGCCAAAGAAACTGAAGTGTGGGATGTTTTATGAGAGGAAAATTCCTTAAAGAAAACATACTTGCATTTTTCATGGATGTTTGAAGCATGCATGAATGAATCCACTTTTAAAATTCCTTATGAGTGCCTCCCCCAAGAAATCCACCTTTGAAGATAGAAGGACATTTCTTTGTGGATATCAAACCAAGGAATCTCAATGAGGAGGCAAATTTTGTGTTATTCTATCTCATAAGCCATCTTATAACGAGATGTAGCTCGAGCGAACATATTGAATGGTGCTTATGAGGACTTGAACAACACCAACCATTGGAGACAGAGAATAAGCTCTACGAAATTGAAAAATAACTAACAATGTTGAAAACAAGGGTAACAAGAAGGTTTTGCACATTTCCCACAAATCATTAACATAAGTTTATGAAATAGGAAGTATAAACAGCCATGGTAGAGGCCAAGTATTTCTCCATCAAGGATAATAAAGAAAGGGAAAATACCCACGAGGAAGCCAAGGAAACCTAAAAGAAGCTAGATGTGTAGCACATTGAGTTGCTTGAGGCATTTGAAACATTGTAGTTGAATATGACTTATGAGAAAGATGTTATACATGGGGTGCAAGAGGTTGATTCCATAGATCTTAAGTGTATACAACAAAAGGTAATGGAGTGTGGAAAAAACCTTGAAGCTAGATGAGATGTTGTAGATGATGGTATCAACGGTTGGAACACTTTTACAAAATAAATCTAGATTACTAAGTCTCGAGTTTTCATTGTCAAACATGAGACCGATTTTTCAAAGGATGGACAAGGTCATTATCATGGGGAGATGTCAGCCCCCAATTTTGGCTAAGTAAAGATTACATACAAAGGGATAACATATGGGCTCACATGTGTAAGATATGCATTTCGTTGACATAGAGGTTTGCATAAAAGGGATTAAGGTGCATAAATAATGGAAGGGTAAAGAGATGTGTGCAACCTAGGGGCACAAGAGATATCGTATAGCACAAAAGCTAGGATTGGGTCATAAATCATGGCTAACCAAGGAGAAAAATTAATTTGCCAATTTCTTATTATATAGTGAATGGAAGAATTCTATTGGAAGTTGTGATCAAGGTAAACATGAAGATAATGTTAACAAGAGGTATTTTCACAAAACACTTTTGAATAAGTAGGACAAAAAAATTAGAAAATCAAAATCAGCACCAATCTATATATAGAAAGAGCACTCAAAATCACATAACATGCTAAAAAAATCAGCATTATTCACAAAACAGCTTAGAACAAAGAAAAAAGTGGCGGGAAGGGCATTAGCAAAAACCATCCATATCTGGTTGACAAAAATTAAAAATACAATGATGATGCAACCAACATTTGAGAAGGAAATAAAAATATAGTTTCTCCTTCCATAATGAATAAGTCATATGACCCATTTTTTCATGCCTCTAATATATGTCCTTATAAAACCTCATCAAAATGGATGTCCTAATTATAATAGAGGAATCTTAAAGAAGCAAAAAAAAATCCTCAGATTGTTGATTGTATTGAACCATTATAAACATGTTGAAATATAATACTAATTCATTGACATACGCTTGAGGTAAGACATCCTGTATTTTAAAAAACGTAACAAAAATCTAGTGACACTTCAACCTAAATTATTAGTTGTGATGTTACTAAAGAATATAATACTATTATTAAATCATGTCCTCAATAATTTTACAATTTTTGTAATCAATTAATTTATTTTACATGAAAGCTGTGTCTAATAACATAGATTATATGTCACGTGTTTTCATGTAACATCATCTCTTAGGCTACAACTATATTGTTTTATTATATGTCACATGTTTTCATGTAACATCACCTCTTAGGCTACAACTATATTTTATTATTTCGTCTTAGAAAAATGTAAATTGTGTTCACTATAAAATTAAAGTTTCTTGTACTCAAATACATTCATTTTATTGTTATTCAATTAACTTTTGTTTAAACCATGATACGACTCATAGTGCGTAGTACCAAAAGTGTCGACAACTTGTTACCTCCATTTCAACAAGGGTGGAGAGCATGTTCTTCAAAGGCTTAGTCAATGTGGGGTTGAGGGTTGCGGCCCCTTTCACAAGGCAACACCCTGTGTAAGTTTTTTTATTATCACAATGATATTGTTCAACATAAGCGTGCAATGCCACATTGCACTTCAAGGTTGTCATTATGCCAAATCATTTATCATCGAGTGCACATCTTTAGGTTAGCTAAGAGCCACACATAGAGTCCCATAACATTTTTTATGTCTTTGCACTTTGTAAAATATTGATACGCATGTAGCTTTAGATTGTGATCGAGTGTAGAATATAAACCATACACCTTTCTCAAGAATATCTAGTTCTGATATCTCTCTCTCAAATTTCTACATAATTCTAAATAGATTTTGCGTACATATATAACACATCTAAATCCTCATTTAGGGTGGTCTACCAAGTCACTTCTTAGGCCCCAAATCATTGGTATTTGAGTGATTCATCATCTTGTATGACCCATCAAACAAATTCAAAGTATTTGAACCTCAACATCAAACCACAAGATCCATCAAACTATCGTTCATGTCATTTCAACAAAGTTCATATGAAAAAGTACAATCAAGTGCAAGATGTGTTACATGTGATAATAGGTGAAATCAAAAAAACACCTATAAAACAAAGGAGATTCTTGTTTAGTGAGTATCCAAGCAGGTCCTCAAGCAGACAATTCCATCGACTTGCTCATCGGGTAAAGATTTTGGTGGTCGTATCCCCCTTGGTTTCAAGCAAATCTAGACCTTCCTATGTTTAAAGAAAAAAAATGTATGCATAGTAAATAGTTGTAGCTAGGTTAATTAGATTTGCATTTCTTTATGAATGACTTTTATAATGAAGATAAAATAAAAGTTTCACCTCTTGAAGTATCTCCACATCAATCAATAAGGGTGTGCAAGCCCATACTTGGTGGGAAGACGGCTAGAAAGGACGAGTCTAAGCAATTTGGGAAACATAGTTAGAAGCCTTCAAAGATGAGTACTATCCGAAGTTGTTTATGAAGATCGATGGATTCAATGGCTACAACGCAGCAGAGGACATGCCCATTCAATCCAACCCTACATTGATATTTGCTTGTGACCTATATGCAAAATTGGGCTCATTTGAGTCGAGAGGAGCATGGAGCTCTCATGTATCACGGTGGCCTATGACCATTAATTTAGTCCACACTAAAGTTGGCTAAAGTCAAGACGATGTGAAAATCCTTTTGCTATGCATCAATTATTAAGAAGAAAAGAGAAAGGGAAAATGGGTCATAGGTCATTTACACTAAAGATAACAAATTCTTCAAACAAAAAGTTATAAATCGTCTAAGATAGGTAAATAGTGTGACAAGCACAAAAGTAGTGTCCACTCGAATGCATGGTACCATGCTCAAAAGATTTTTCTTATGCTAGTAAATTCAAAGGATTATGAAGTTAACCACTCTAACGGAACCATTGACGCCATCCAAATGTTATGGTAGCCCCGCATAAGAAACACCAATAACATAAGGTGCTTAAGAAAAACATCTATTCCATGTGCAAGGACAGCCACTGGATATTTTTTATCGATGACAGAAACATGAAAAATCTCATTTACGAAGAAACCATCAACCGCCTAAATCACCCAACCATGCCTCATCTGCAGCATTACGAATTTAGATGATTTAGCTCCAACAACAACAAAGATAATTGTGTCACTCTCCAATGCCGCTTCTCATATTATATACATTCTTTCAAAGAAAATTTAGCATTTGACGTAGTGTCAATGGATGTTTTTTATGTACACCTTGGGCATGCATACATGCATAGTCGCTAGTGTGGTATAGTGCCAATCCTTGTAGTGTAGTTGTAATAGTCACAATAAAAGGGATCAAATTCCTAAAGATTCTTGAAGTGATTCCATGCATTGATTGTGTCGTGTGACTCCCTAGAAGATTGTGTCATGCAAGGATGCATATTTAACACTTATAGCTCCACCTCCTACTAACACATGGCCTCAAAACATCATATTATAGAAACGGTGTATACAAAGACCTATTTTATGTCTTTGTACAAAGTCATCATAACGAGGCAACACCCACAAGAAGTCAAATGGTTTGCAAGTCATCACCTAGACACCAAGGTGCCACACCTACATCCTAAACTTAATCAATCAAGACTATTGCTTTTCAAATAGGGACAAATGATCGAGGACACACCATCGATAATTCTCGTAGTATTGTCAAGCCTATCTTCATAACTTCTTGTTCATGCAACTCCACCTTAATGGGTGCATTGCTCTAAAACCTCACCCACATATTTATGGTACCTCCAAGATCATCAACCCATCTCCAGTGCTATGCACCTATGGAAAGGAGGTTATGATGTATATGTATTGATGGAGATGTCGACATGTGGCACACATCCCTTTATCTTAGTATATCATTCATTTATGATTTATTATGCTTAGGAGGTCGGCCTCAGTGTTGGCCATAGGTTAGAATGGTATATATAGGGGTTAGAAGGTTGTAGTTAATCATGATATTGAGTATTGGAGTGTTATTGTATGGTTTGGAGGTTACCCCCTCGAAGTGGTATTGGAGGTTGCCCCCTCGAAGTGGCAAAGCTATTATATGAGCATATTGTCATCATTTATCTATATTTTGGTGTTCTCTCATGTTATTCTATTGTATATGTTCTTATTTATACAAGTAATATCTTTCAAGTGGTATCAGAGCAGCGATTTCGGCCAAAATTAGGGCAAAAACCCTAATTTTTTGTATATAGGTTGATGGAGATGCCGACATGTGGCACACATCCCCTTAGGTATATGTATGAGTTCACATGGGATATAATATTATAATATATATGGGTTGATGGAGATGCCGACATGTGGCACACATCCCCTTAGTTAGTTATATGGGCTCACATAAGGGATTAATTATATTGGGTAATGGGTCGGCCTAAATTGGGATTAGGTGTTACCCATCCTATTTAAAGGATGTGAGTATCATTATGAGCATGGGATGGATGTATGAGTTGATTCTTCTACTTGGTAGAAATATATTGGAGGTCCCCCTCGAAGTGGATTCCCATCTTGGGAGATTGTGGAGTTACTCCTTCCTTAAGGAGCATTATATGGTGTTTCCTACCCTAAGGGTATTATTCGAATATATTGTTTATTAGGGCATCTTGGCCCCACACATATCTGGTGTTATGTTATCTTCTCAGTAATTTATTGATTTACTATATGCAAGGAATTTACAAGTGGTATCAGAGCAAATGATTTCGCCAAAATTAGGCAAAAACCCTAATTTTTGTTTGAATATATCTTGAAGAGGGTATCGAATTTTTTTCCAATTTTTGCATCAAAATTTGAAAACACTCTAAGTCGAGAATATCTGAAAATTTCAGCTTCATTGGATGCATTTTGCGGATGTTATTGGTGTTTTAGGTTTTTCATAAATTCGCTTTTCGGGAAGCAAATTGTGATAGTTTTTAGCAAAATTTATATTTTCGGAAAGCTCTTAAAATGTCGATTAGGGTTTGTTCTTTTTGTTTTTATCCATCTGCCGAAATATTTGTAGAATTCCTAAACCCTAATCATGATCACGGGGATAACAAATTTGTATGGAATGGTGAGATGGATGCTAAAGAATGGTGGATAAAATTTAAGAATATATATTTCTCATATTTCATGACAAGGAATAGGTTTTCATATTATCTTGGTGGTCCTGCATGGATTTAGTTTTTACGAGTTAAAAAATGACGGGAAGGATTGGTCTTGGGAGGAAATGGAACAACTTTATATGGATAGATGGGACCACAAAGAGGAAGAAGAGTCGAAGGAAGATGATGGGGAAGAATATATTAAAGAATCAAGAGTGAAAGAAGATGAAGAGGAAGGTGAAGAAGATTCAAGGGAAGATGATGGTGCAAAGCATATATTGAAGAATCAAGCGCGAGAAGAAGTTGAAGAAGATTATGAAGAAGAGGAAGAAAAACAAGATATTGATGCGAGAAGAGGATATTATAGCTCCCAAGAAGAAAGGTACCATATTTCGAGTTTCATGGATGCATTCAAAGGAATAAGATAATTGTTTCCATAAACCCTAACGAAAGCAAGTATAACTTCATCAACAAGGATATGGCTCAACATCTACATATTCAAGAAAGTAATATCAAAGAAGATCAAGTGAATGGTAAAAAAATTCAAGTTTTTGAAGATTTAAAACTTACTATGGACAAATATACTTTACATTCAGATTTTTTTGCCTTATATATGGATGGTTTGGATATTGTTCTTGGGTATCCTTGGTTAGAGACATTGGGGACAATTAATATTAATATGAAAAATAAGTTTATGAAGATTTGGTACAAAAAGAAGAAGGTCACTTTACATGATATCAGGCTTAATGGAAATCAAAGAAAAGTCAATATAGACCATGAGGATGATTTAGAATATGGAGAAGAAGGGAATAAGGATGATTCAAAAGAGGAACATGAAGAAAAAGAAGGAAATGATGATTCATCTACTCAAGAGAAAAAGAAAATATCAAATGCAAAGGTGGAAGAAGAAAAGAAAGTTCAGAAACAAGTTGATAAGGTTGAGGATACTACAATTGCAGCATATGGAAATCCACGTCAACATGAGAGAAAAAAATCATGGAGATATCCCAGGGCACATCATATTTCCAACCAATATAGATATACAGGTAATTGGAGGAATAATCACTTTATTTATACAGGGGATCAATGGAGCAACAATTATGAAGCATGGAATCCTTATTATGGTTATACATGGAATCCTTATTATGGTTATGCATTGAATCCTTATGTTGGTTATGCATGGAATCCAAGGATGATAAACTATGGTCACGAATGGAATCAGAGTAGCACAACGGAATATGGATATTAGTTCAGATATGTATCATCTACCAGGATCACATATGGATGGATGATCGATCATGGCACAAAGTGTGTAAAAATTTACAACACACTCATTACATGGTTTCTTCTTATGTTTTGGGGACGAAACATGTCAAGGAGGGAAGGAATGCTATGCACCTAGGGAAAGGATGTTATGATGTATATGTATTGATGGAGATGTCGACATGTGGCACACATCCCCTTATCTTATTATATCATTCATTTATGATTTATTATGCTTAGGAGGTCGGCCTCAGTATTGGCCATAGGTTAGAATAGTATATATAGGGGTTAGAAGGTTGTAATTAATCGTGATATTGAGTATTGGAGTGTTATTGTATGGTTTTGAGGTTACCCCCTCGAAGTGGTATTGGAGGTTGCCCCCTCAAAGTAGCAAAGCTATTATATGAGCATATTGTCATCATTTATCTATATTTTGGTGTTCTCTCATGTTATTTTGTTGTATATGTTCTGATTTATACAAGTAATATCTTTACACCAACAAATGCCACAATGCAATATGTGTAGATCGGACCAAGTGCCACTCATTCATGTTAAACTTTGTGGCACATACTATTGACTTCCACGTGGTCTAACACCTCTATACCAACCTACAAAAGACAACTCATTATGTGTTACTACAAGGTACTAATAACTTGTTGCCTTCATTCCAATAGGTGTGGAGCACGTGCACTTCAAAGGCTTAGCCAATACAATGTTGAGCAACATCCCCTTTCACGGGGCAACACCTCATACCAAATTTTTCATAATCACAATAACATCATTCAACACAACTTCATGCCATGCCGGATGGCACTTCCAAGGTTGTCGGTGTGCCATAGCACACGTCTTTCAATCAAGCCACGCATGTGATCACAAGGTGAAGGGTCGTGCATTTAGTCCCACAATGGTCATTTCTCCCTCCACGGTTTTATAATGTATGTATACACATTTATGGCTTTAAATAGTAATCAAAGCGAGAAGATAAACCATATATCCTTCTCATGTAATGTACAAACGCACGACTATATACACATATAATCTCCCTCTCAAAATTTTGTACATAATCTCTCAACTCTGCATAACTCTAAATAACATGCATGTAACACATCTAAATCCTCATTTAGGGTGTTGTCCACCAAGCAACATCCTAGGCCCTATTTCATACTTGTTACTTCTGACCTGAATATTTTAACTCCTTGTTAATGCCCTTATTTGCTTCTCTTCCAAATTAGATTTCTCGACTCTCCTTTCTCTAGAACGTGAGAAGATTGTGTCTGTCCTCACTATTCCTATTCTTTATTCTCTTTATAACCGTAACTCCGTTTCCACCAAGCTTAATTGTTTTATAATCTTCCCTTCTCTAAATGTAGACTTCTTCCATTTTACAAGTGCAACCCCAAAATAGAAAACCAAATCCTTAATCCACCTTAACCCAGCTTCACTAACTGCCGGTTCTACTTTTTTTTCTTGCTTCTTATTGTTTGATCATACGTACTCAAATTTTGAAAGTGTTGTTCTAATTATAGAAAGGAAAGTCTCTTTAATTAATTAGATTTTGCTCATGCAGAGCTAAATATAAATTTACTAAAGCTATAGTTAGTCCAAATCCACATATGTCCTTATCCAAGGATAATTCTCATCTTTAACACAAACTATAATGCTAAACCTTGGCGATGGTTTCAGCTACTGAGGTAAAACCATCCATTAAGTTCAGAGAATGGTTTAATCACAACTTATAATCGTGGCAATCAATGTGAATGAACTGCAACACCAAGGGTATAGCTGTCAACCTAGAGAATCCATTATACGCATCTGCCACCTGCACCCATATCAATACACCAGTAACATCTGCTAGAAAATAAGTATGAAAATATATAAATTATTAACACAACAAACATAGAATTAATGCAATTTATGGCAATTGAGTCAATATAAATAACTCATGGCATTATTATCTCTCTAAATCATCAGAATAAAAATTTAAGTCATATGAAATTGTGTTATTATGAATAATTAAGTATCCAAATCCAGGAGAACATGCCCACAATCACATGCAAGTTGTATGTCTTCAATAATAAAAATTGAAGTAGCAATTTAATCAAATGTTCTCATAAAGAAAAGTATCGGAGTAGCAATTCAATCAATGTTCTAATGAAGAGAAGTATCAAAGTAGCAATTAACTATATCAAAGGGGGCAGAAAGTCCAATCTTTGATCTTGTTGCACTGTAATAACACCTAAGGTGAGGGTTTAAAGATGTCAACGCCTCCCCTCCTTTTATTTCAAGATTCATAGCAAAAAGTAAAAATCTATACTCATGTTGGTCAAACACACTACTCTTTAAGCTCGAGGTATGGATTTTCAAAGTAACTTTGACAAGATCCCGTAGAAACGCAACAATCCGTGAGGGTTGTGATTCCCCCTGATCAAGACAAATAGCAAGAAGTGTGAATTCTCATAACTACTGAACGTACACACTAAAATGACACTTCCAAGCTCTTTCAATCTAGACCATGAAAAAGCCTTGGGCGAAATCCCCAATGGATAAAAGATTTTACCGTGTTTCTACATAACAAGCTGATATCGAATACAAATAATAATCTTAGGAAAAATCTGTAGAAAACAGAAAATGAAAGAGAACTCGATTAAATTACTACAAGCGTCGTTCCAAGCTGTTGTGATCAATTGCACTGCGGTGCGTAAATTTCTTGGCTTACTTTTGTGTTGTGGCCTCATTCAATCAAGCAAATATAGAGCCATCAAGCAAAACAATTATCCCTCTTTTACCTAGTTGAGAAATGTATGAATTAAGGTGTTATGGATGTGAAACCTTTAATTGGTGAAGGAAATATGCACAATTGAAGACACAACCATGACCAACACACCCTTATCATTCATTAATATCAAACCTGGAACACAACGCATAGATGAACTTAAAGGTTTCTTCAGTTCTTGAGTTCACCTATTTTTAACAGTTTGTAATGCAAGATTCTAGATGACTAATAAAAACAATATAGCGTTATCCAATTTCAGGTTTCAAAAATTTGTAGATTTGCAAAACCCAACAAAACTTGCATCCACACCCATATCCATTTCTTTGTAATTACGGTTTCAAAACTAATTTCTATACCCACATCCGTTTCTTTGTAATTAGGTTTCGAAGTTCTTTGTTTCACGTTGATACCCATATAATCATTTCTTTGTAATTAGGGATTCAAAACTCGTGTCCATACCCATATCCATGTCAGAGTTGTTAGTTTTCCAAAAAGGTAGGTATATTTTAAGGTCACCACCAGGTGAAAAAAGCACATAGAAGCCCATGAAAGCGAGCCATGAATACGTGATAACATTATGTAACAATGGTTCCTAATCATGGATGCTTAGCAGTCGACTTGATCTGGGAAAACTACAGCCACAAACTATGATCACATGATTATTTCTTATGAAATCGGGAACTAGCCATCGACTTCAATTGAATCAGGAACAGACATGTAAAATGAACAGCTCCCAGTGATGCAATTTGGTGCCTTCCACATGGACTTCTGTCAAGTAAGAGGCAACCAAAGGTTCGACCTCATCCCTTGGTCTGGGAAAAATGTAAAAAATTTCATACAAGTGTGCTCTTTAGCTAACCATTTCTTTATCTGACTATGATATCAACAATTGCTATCGACCCTCTAAGCATTTCAGTGTAAGCAACAAATGGTACACTAAAGATACAGCTCATCATACAACCAACCGCTGACAAAATGCTCAGGAATCATATTACAATGACCTGCCCAAATATGTGTATTCAGTAAGATAGTGTCCATTCCCAGCCATAAATTTCACTCAATTTATCAAAACCTTCAGCACTCCTGATTGTTCTTTAGAAAATTGAAGTTTTTCTTCCTCCACCAGATACCGTTCTACAGCAAGTGGCAATCTAGCAGCTGCAGAAGATCCGTGAATAGCTTGACCTGACCCCACATCAATGGAAATCAGTTGATGCTGACCTGTCTGCCAGGAAGTATATCGTCGATCCGCAATATTAAGCTTTAATATCTGGATGGCTTCCTCCGGATCACAACCCTGCAAATTAATGTCATTTGCATGTTGTAAGTTGACAGTTCGCAACTGAGGAGTGGTCGTATTCCTGCACAAAGAAATTGATATCTGAAGAGCCACTCAAAAACATATCCCCAAATGAATGCTGCAAAAGCAAACTGCATATTCTTGATAAGTGACTTGCGAACTATGAATAGGAAATGAGCTATCCGCCTCTAACCTTTGTGTATATATCAGTTCTCTACAAGGAGCCAATCCCATTTCTGCATCATCCCACTTGCCTTCCACAATCAGTTCCCTGGCTGGAAAGATAGTTTTTCTGGCCTGTGTAATGATGGCTAGTCAGTCATAAATTCTTGAAGCAGAATGGAAGTTAAGTTACGACAAGCAAATAATATATCTTAACATCCCGTTCTTGATTTGTTTTACTTTAATATCATCCAATCCGCATCCAAATTGGATTATTACAATAGTTATATTAGTAGATTGGCACATCCTTTAGGAATACAGATAATAGGATAAATATAAATCTTTATGGATTCCAGCTCACGGAACATGTGAACAAAGCTATATAATGTGTCTTCAAGATCCAACAAGATGTTGGTTTCTGTAGTCGGAAACCCACGAAGATGCCTGGAATATTTTTTTGAAATTGCATGACAGGATAGTATTAAATGTAAATGAAAATCACAGTAGCATAGGGAGGGACATCAATTGAAATTCGGGAGGTAAAAATTCTGTCGACTCCGTTTCTCAACTTGAAATTTCAAATTAGTGCAGTTCCATATCTAATCAAACATATTTCAACATACTCCAACTCAATACCTGTTCAAAATATGCATTTTGGGCAGATATGTCACGAGTTGGATCTCCGAAATTAGAAGACAAACATGCTGTCCCTACATCAGCCAAACACAGATTTTAACTTTATCATGAAAAATGTCAATACAGCCAATTCAAATGTACTGAGAAGTTGGAGTGAAAATAAAAACTGTGAAGATTATGGACTGAGCCATTAGTTTTAAAACACACCCAGATTTTCTCCTGCATTAATTGCAACTTGTGATGGCTTTTGATGCATCCTTTGCGGGATAGAGGATGTCTGTAGCCTATTTCCATCGACCACCATCCTGTCCAATGTAAAATTGCGTGGAACTTGACCACTTCTGTTAGACCCCAGATTGGGATCCATTGTATGACCAGATGCAGAATGCATATTTCTTTCCCCCTGAGGATCAGAATAATCTTGAAGCTGCAGCAAAATAAGTAATTGTCGTAAACCTCAACATCTTAAACTACAACTGGTCTCATAAAATTGAATATAAAAGAAGTCCATTATTATTTCAATACGTCTTTCTTATAAATGTAAAACATATATCTGAATAGATATATCACTACAAATGGATTCAGAAATTTACGCGTGCGAAAAATTTGTAGGAGTCAAAGCATCCATACCTCAAGCTCATCAAGTGACTCCACTGCAAAATTCAAATCACCTCCACATGCCACATAAATATGTGTGAGAGACTCTTCTGAAAAATTAGGAAATCTTTTTACAAGAAACTCAATAGGATCCACTTTATTCTCATCTTCATGTGACTGGGCACCCATTGCATCATCTTCCAAATTATCGTATTCTGGTGTAATATCATCTGGAAGCAGAGATTGCCAGTACTGTTCATTCTGATCATTGTAACTGATTGAATTTGAGGAGTTATTTGTACTTGTACCAGCTAGACTAGAATATTTGGCTGATCCCGGCTTCTTCACAACTGAGATGTTTGCATGTGCAGATCTAAATGCAGATGGAATAAATTCTGGTGCATTAGGATTTAAAGCTGAGCGCTTGCTAACCGGCACATCTTTTCTTGAACCCATTGTTTATCAATGTCGATGTCGATATCACGGAGAACATGGAAATCACACTTGCATGAAAAAATTTCACCTGATATTGATTTCAATGTAGAAAATTTAGACAGCCCACAGATTTGAAGATGAACTTCAATTCATTTCTGACAACGGGTGACATTTATTTGGGTCATTTATTCTTGTTAAACACTAGATCAGTCAAAACAGCACAAATTGGAAGTGAGAAAAAAATTCCCCATTCAAATATTCAATTTTGGAAGTTCAAGTACCCTGCAAAAGCAAAGGCCAATAATGTAAAATAAAATCATTCATTGTAGACACATTGAACACTAAACATAATTCATAGGCTTAAACATTATTTCTTTAGGAAAAGACTAACTGCAGGGCCATTTTACTTGATTTTTTAGAATGATAGTTTTCTCCATGTGTTCCATTTGTGTTTTCTCTTTATTGCAAAGGTCTTCCAGCAGAAGACACCATTC
This sequence comes from Taxus wallichiana var. yunnanensis, assembly GCA_018340775.1. Taxonomy (NCBI): domain Eukaryota; kingdom Viridiplantae; phylum Streptophyta; class Pinopsida; order Cupressales; family Taxaceae; genus Taxus; species Taxus wallichiana. Next base: position 5,730,829 of record JADAXU010000131.1, read on the forward strand.
CTTTCCAATCATTTTCCAGCATAGCAGCAAGAAGGCCAAGTTAGCCTCCCAGAGACAAGAATGTCGAAATAGAACTAAATGCTAACTCCAAGTCATCTCTTGGCTCCTCATAGTTCCCGTGAATACTCATAAATGCCCCAAATATCAATTGATGAAAAGCCATATTTTTGTCTTCAATATCTTGAGCAAGATCAATTTCCTCCTGAAATCATGGGGCAACTTTGTGCCAGATGACCTCCTCAAATCCCCCAAAAAGAAGCCTCGAAGTTTTGCATCAATGATGTAATCCACCATTGTAGCAAGCTTTTAGATTCTTAATGATGTATTATATCACAGGTCCTGTTTAACAGAGTCTGGGAAACTGCCAGAAAAAGAAATTGTTCCATTATGGATCAAATTGAACTACTAGATTGCTCATGAATGCTGTGCACGAATAAAAAAGCACCGATTTTCCTTTTCAGCATTGATTGGTAGCATTGATATTGCTCACCTTCCATACACAAGAAAGCTAATGGCATGAGAATTAGGAACCAAATTGGGATACTAGCACCCATAAATGCTGTGCACAAATAATGAACATTCATTCTCCTTTTCAGCATCCATTGCTGCAATTGATATTGCTACCCCTGCATGTACAAGAACGCTAATGTCATGCTTTGTTCTCATGGAAGTCATCGGAGATAAAAGAACTGCTCCATCTGACTGATCCAAGATTATCTGGCTAAGGATGTGATTTTGTGGACTTAAACTACCATTATTGTTGAACTGCATACTTGATCCAAGAGGTGGTGTGCCAACCACCATTGACTTCCTCACATCCTCACCTACTCATGGACAACATCACACAACATAAATCTTATTTTGGCTTCACGTCGAGAGCCAACGATATTACCAGGGTCTTACACACTCATTCCACATTGCCACCAAAAAACAACAAAGCCTAGAAAATCAAACAGAAGACAAATGGCTGCTCAACTTGCAATTGTCCAGAGTTGTCTTCCTCTTTAACACTTACGTAAATAATAAATATGTAACATGGTTATTCATTGAGGTCTCTACTTAGAATTAGCTTCTAGTTTTGTGAGCCATACATCTCATCACTTGAGTTCATTACAAAACTTGCATATCTATACATTAATATAAACCATTATTAATAATAATTTATAATATTTCGTGCTATGTTTTTTCTTGATATCTGTTTGTGCTTCATCTCTTTGTCAGGGTATGTACATTATTGTTTAAACAAAGTGATATAAAATGTTTCTAGTCATTACACATTGAAACCATTGTTTACATGCTTTGTCACCCGGATCTGCCTTGGGCTCCAGATAAATCAAGGGAACAAAACTCGCTTTTAATATCATTTCTTGTCACTCTTTTTCTTTAAATGACACTTCATATGAGGTCTGGTTACATGACGCTTGGTCTCGAAACTCATGACCCTACATCTTATCTCATTTGTCCTTTCCCACAACCCAAATAGTAGATGGCATAGGAACAACACCTGAGATGCTAGACCCAACATGTTACCAAAAGATTATAAAAGATGCTTCAGATGGACAAAGAGATGATATGGCACACAAACCTTGCACAAATGCAAGCTTCTTGAAGAATCATCGACATTATCCAAGAAACCATTTGGAGGATAAACTCCATATAAGGTACCAGTAAA